>BDMV01000006.1:43981003-44501115 GCA_008326285.1 Oryza officinalis | reverse complement strand
GGCTGTTGAAGCAGCCGGAGTCGGTGACGATTGGCAGGGAGCCTCTCGTACCGATGTGTTGATTTGTGGCTGTTGAAGCAGCCGGAGTTGGTGACGATTGGCAGGGAGCCTCTCGTGCCGTTGTGTTGGCTGGTGGCTGTTGGGGCAGCCCGGGTCGGTAAACGATTGGCAGGGAGCCTCTCGTGCCGACAAGATTCAATGGATACAATTTCACTGCTCCGGCCGGATGAGACGCACTTTCTCGTCCGTGCCGTCGAGAAGCACTCACTTAGATGTTTCTGAAAGTCTTGAACTAAAATCAATTGTGAAAACAACTGGCTTTCCCCTTGAAGCTTGCATTAAACACTTAATTTCCCCTGACTTGCTGAGTACTCCCGTACTCACCCTTGCTCTATATAATTAAACCCCCCCCCAGTTCTCGAAGATGAAGATGTGGACCCTGCTGATGAAGAGTTCTTCCAGGAGCAAGCAGACTTCGAGTAGTAGAAGGGTTTCGGCCTTTCCCCAAGGCTTTGCTTGTGGCTTAGGGCTAGTCTCCGCTTTCCGCTTCCGCCTTTTTGTAATGCTGTTGCGAACTCGGGTTCTGTCCGCAGTTCCAACCTTGGATGTAATCCTACTCTTAAATAAAGAGACCGCTGCTGTTGTGGTATTCTGTCTTCCTGTTGTACCAGCGCTATTTCCTGGGACTGGTACAGGCATACAGGTCAATCTGGACCGCCTTATCCTGGCCTCCGCTCGGGGCTGGTTTGGGGCGTGACACTAGGCCCATCGGCCTTTCCCCCCTCGCGCGCCGATCGGCCATGGGCCGATCCCCTTCGGGCCGTCGGCCCATTAATTCGGCCGCGCCCATACTATTCCATTGGGCCGTTCTCAGCCGCCCGAAATAAAGTCCAAATTGCGTCCCTCCTTTCTTTTTCTTTTCCAGGGAATTAATAATTCCTTTTCCTTTAGACAGAAAAATCATTTAATCTTCGGAAATTCATATCTTCTCAACCGTTCGTCCGATTGACTCCGTTCAACTTCCAAAATTCCTCAAAAATCGAGATCTATCCAATGACACACTTAGTGGTCATTAATAGGGCTTCTTTTTATCATTTTGTTGAGTTGTCTCGTTTCGCGTGTAGTTTCGGAGCCCGAAGACCCGCAGTGCGCGGATTTCGAGGAAGAAGCTCAAGAACTTGAACAAGGCAAGTCACCTTTGATCAATTGAACCTATGATTTAAAATTAAGTATTTTGATTCCGCAAAGCATGCATTCTTTAGGTTAAACATGACACTTGGCCTCGGTTTGCAATATAACCGTCAGGCCCTACCCATTTGCTGCATATACCCTCCTTGAATGTTGAAATACCCTATCACCCCTTGTCACCCCTCAGGTGAGATCTCAGTATTCGCACCTCACGTACGAATATTGAGACTCCTCTCCAAATTTAAAATGATCACTTGGGTAAAACTTGAGTTTACAAAATGCTTGGAAAACCCGACACTTGGGTCGGTGCCTTGAAATTAAAGTGAGTTTCTAAAACTCGCGGTGCGGGAGACGTACTGGAGGTATGGTCTGCCCGTTCTCGCTCTAAGGACCGACTCCTTGGGAATTACATCCGAACATATGTCAAGTACGACCACACGGGTGATATGGGACGCCCCTGGCTGAGTAACTAGCTAGACCAAGGAAATCTTGATGCCAAGGGACAAGTGGATTCGCCGGGGTGGTGTCGGGGAGGACCCCTGGGCTTCCTAGCACAGTATGGTCTAGGACCTAATCTGGTGTTGGTCCGTGGGACCCCTCCCGTTGGCATAAGATGACCCTGAGTCGGCTTTCGAAATGCCTTGTCGTGAAAGCCTCAAGGTTGCCAGACATGGCTGAGAGTCACGGGCTGGGTGGCTCGGGGTTAGTAACGTCGTGTGGGTAAAGTGTACCCCCCTCTGCAGAGGTTAACAACTGTTCGAATAGCCGTGCCCACGGTTATGGGCGGATGTGAGGTGATTCCTTAGCGTAGTTTTAAATGGTTACTTTGTGAACTGCTGTTGATGCGAGAAACTCCTTTCTGTGCTTACGTGTGGCTGTTGGAGCAGCCGGTGTCGGTGAACGATTGGCAGGGAGCCTCTCGTTCCGACATGCTTGATTTGAGGCTGTTGGAGCAGCCGGTGTCGGTGAACGATTGGCAGGGAACCTCTTGTTCCGACGTGCTTGACTTGTGGCTATTGGTGCAGCCGGGGTTGGTGAACGATTGGCAGGGAGCCTCTCGAGCCGACAAGAAACAATTGATACAATTTCACTACTCCGGCCGGATGAGACGCACTTTCTCGTCCGTGTCGTTGAGAAGCACTCACTTAGATGTTTCTGAAAGTCTTAAACTAAAATCAATTGTGAAAAACAACTGGCTATCCTTTGAAGCTTGCATCAAACACTTAATTCCCTTGACTTGCTGAGTACTCCCGTACTCACCCTTGCTCTATATATTTAAACCCCCCAGCTCTCGAAGACGAAGAAGTGGACCCTGCTGATGAAGAGTTCTTCCAGGAACAAATAGTCTACGAGCAGTAGTAGGGTTTCGGCCTTTCCCCAAGGCTTTGCTTGTGGCTTAAGGCCAGCCTCCGCCTTTTTCCGCTTCCGCCTTTTTGTAATGTCGTTGCGAACTCGGGTTTCGCCCGCAGTTCTAACCTTGGTTGTAATTCTACTCTTAATAAAGAGACCGCTGTTGTTGTGATATTCTATCTTTCTGTGGTACCAGCGCTATTTCCTGGGACTGGTATAGGCATACAGGTTAATTTGGATCGCCTTATTCTGGCCTTCGTTCGGGGTTAGTTTGGGGCGTGACACTACTCTCTTTATTCTAAAGTATACTCCCTCAGCTCTATAAGTAAGACACAACTATTTTTTAAAAAAGATATTTCACAATATAAAACGTGCATACATGTTAGTATATTTTAGAATGGAGGGCCAGGAGTATATTGCAATGTATGCATGACGATTGTTCTGACTTTTAATTTTCTGTGTGCATGTAATAACAGGTGCAACGCGATGCCAGTAAGCTGAATAATCAGCATGCCCGGAAGAAGTACAGCTGGCTGCTGATGTGGTTCCTGATCGTTGTTTGGGTGATGATTCTGATAGACCATTTCTTCGTCGACGGAGACCAACAAAATGATTATGCCGAATCCGACAACCCGTATTCCACGCTCGCCAAGTTCATCGGCTTCCTGAGTGTCATCTGCCTCATGTTTCGTGCCCTTAATTAAACGGGTGACGTGTCGTGTGTTACTGGCCCTACTATCTGCACGTCGTTTCTACTCTCTTCATTCCTGTGTCCCATTCTGACCTAAGTTTGTTTTTATGAGACGGAAAAAGAATGTTGCAACTCATTTATAAGTACGACTTATGATTGTAACAATAAATACACAGGAATTACTCTGTACGCTATCAGCGTACCAAACCTGCAGAGTTTTCTGGCTCAGCTATTGATAAGCACTCTCTTCATTCTAAAATCTAGTAGTACTTATTAGATATTTATTTCAGATTTATAGTACTATATAGTATCTAATTGAGTACTCCATCCATCTTAAAATATAAAAGATTTTGATTAGATGTGACAGGGATCGGATCAACCTGTCTTAGATTTTCATCGGATCAAAAATCTCTTATGTTTTGGAATGAAGGGAATACTAGTTTACTATTATATTATTTTGAGACGGATGAAGTACTGCTACACGAGTTTGTTTGTGATTCTCAATTATCAGGTTTTGATAAAAAAAAAAGGTTTCCAAATTGTTGACAGTTGCCATACGTATGTATATAAGTTGCCATACCGTGAGTTCTCTACTTAACTTTCCCAGCTCACGTCTCTTTTTTTTTCACGCGCGTGTTTTTCAAACTGCTAAACGGTGTGTGACGGAGCGTGAAACTCCTCACCGGGAGACCGCGCGGGCCCCCCTTTGCCGGTTCGGCCGGGGGCGCTAAGTGAGTTTCTTCGCCCTCGATCTAAAGAATGTCAGCGAGAGTGGAAACACGCAAGACGCGGGCGACGTAGACAGGTTCGGGCCGCTGAGAAGCGTAACACCCTACTCCTGTGTTCTGGTGGATCTGAGGGTCTCCAACAATACAAAGGGAATTCTATCTCCAACGTATTCGCCGGAGTCCTCCCCCTTTCCTAGGCCTGGGCCTCCTTTTATCTGATCAGGGGTCACCACATGGGCCTCAAGCTGCCTAAGAAAAGAAACATTCTTTTTACCATCAGGGCTAGTCTACAGCCGGAAGTGACTTCTGACAAGCATGCTGCACGCCTTCTGCCCCGCTCGCCAGCTCTCCCGGTGGACGCCCGTTTCAACCTTCATTCAATGGCCGGCGACTTTCTCGCCACGGCTGCGCTGAAATCTGGATTGGATCTGACCGGGGCTGACATACCAACTCCAGGAGTTAGCACGCTGGCTCCGGCTAGGGACGAGAGCCAGGAGGCTCTCATCATTCCGACGGGACGGGGCGAGGCGTGCCATTGGCCGCCTGTCGCCACCTAACCCACGATCTGACCGGTCTGTGACCGGTCACACACCGCGACCGGTCACGGGCCGGATAAGCGTGCGCTGCGCCGCATTAAATGCGGCGCGGTGCGCTCGCCTGATCCGCTCTAAATGCGGTTAGGTGAGTCCTGTTGTGCTCACCTAACCCGCACACGTGGCGCCAAGATCACGGGGGGTCGGGGCACCCCAGCCCTCGGGGCCGAAACGGGAGCGGCCCGACCCCTCGGGGAGACAGAGGAAGGGGTGGCCACGTCACCCTCGGGCCCGACCCCCCCGAGGGGGTCGGGACACGTGGAGGACCGCGGCTACCCAAGCCTCTAGTCATGACACCCCCGGTCCCATGTCACCGACAGTGTGTTTTTTGCAAAAAGTTTCTATACGAAAGTTGTTTAAAAAAATCATATTAATCCATTTTTCAAAAAAAATATAGTAAATACTTAATTAATCATGTGCTAATAACTCGTTCCGTTTTCGGAATATTTTCCCAATCATAAAAAACTAACACAGCTGCCCATATATACAAGCCCAAGACAATGTGGTGGACAAAGAGAATCCAAGTCATGGCCCATATAAAGGCCCAGACAATGTGCACCTAGAGCCCACAGAGCTGGCGAGCCGTGCCGCGAGACCCATCCCCATCCGTTGCGTGGGCCGCGACGCGATCTGTCTCTTTTCTCTCGTCGTTAAATTGCAGCAACTAGATCGGCGACTTTCTCCTCTCGCAAAATCGCAATCCAAGTGTCGAGTCTGCTCGATCGATTTCCCATCTGAAAAACCCACGAAGAAATCAATCCTACCTCTCCTCAAAACCAAGGTGCGAAATCAAATCTCTCCATCCCTTCTCTCCCGATTGTTTCTGTTCGATTAATTCTCTGTATGATTTTGCGGGTGATTTAGAGGAAAACATCATAGATTTTTTCCTTTTTATATTCTCATGTCCATAGATCCTTCCGTGTGGATCGTTTATTATTCGTGATCATTCTGTTCATCTGGGGGCGTCTTGAATCTAGTAGCTGTTTTTCAGTGTCATTATATGCTGTGCTCGAGTAGGCGCGACACACGATTTGGCAATTGATCTGCGGAAAGGCTAATCCGCGGATGACCATGCGCCCGTCCCCCCGCACGCAGAGAGGGGGGAGCGGGGGCGTGCGTGGAACGGCACGGTGACAACGCGCGGCGTCGGTTTTTTTTAACTTTTATCGGTTTTTTTGGTTTTTTCTTTCTTTTTTTGGTTTTTAATATATACGTGTAAAGTTTGTATATTTGTATACGACTTTGTGTGTGTGTACACACACACAAAGTTTGTATATGTGATTTTTTCTTTTTTTTTCGTTTTTACAATGTACGTATTTGTATACGAACTTTATGTACGTATGTATATAAACTTTATATACGTATGTATATAAAATTTGTATATAAATGTATATATAAAGTTTGCATACGTGATGTTTTTTTGATTTTTTTTCCTTTTTTAATATATACGTATACAAAGTTTATATATGTATGTATACAAACTTTATATACGTGTATATATTTTTTATACATAAAAAGTGTATGCATATAAAAAAATTATATATATATATATATTTGTATATATGCGTATGTATGTACAATACATACATACATATAAATTTTATATCGTGTATATAAAGTTTATACGTAAGTATATATATATAATATGTACATATGTATGTATAAGAGGACTATAGGGGACGACTGACCGTGCGGGCGCACGGCTGGTCGCGCATATATATTCCAAGGAGAAAAACTTCTCTTAAACACTTTTTTTATGCACGGATATTATACATGCATAGTACGTCCTCTAGCCCTCAGTAGTCAGTACTTAAGTAGATTTTGTTGCACTGGAGCCCCCATCTATAGGTTTCACTGATCCATATAGGTTTCTTTTTTTTTTTGAGGGAAGATCCATATAGGTTTCAGTTTCACCAGAATATTTATAGATAGACCCTTTCATGATTTGCTGTGACTTCTGATGCATACTAACTCTTCTATAGTTTACATCTCTCTCCGTTTCTTAACAATTGACAATTTTGACTTTCCCATTTAATTAAACTGTGAGCGTTAATTGCCCTCAATTTGTTAGACCAAAGTAAACATAAGTTTTATACTTAATTTAGTGCATACGCTATTTTGATAACATGCCATCATTTATATGTTTGTAAATATTTTAAAAAAAGGGTCAAAATTCGAAAGTGAATAGTGTCCAGTGTCAATTATCACGAAACGGATGTAGTATTGTTTTTGTTCCCAAACCATGGAATTTAAAGAGTTTAACTCATATGATAATGATATAAAAAATAGATGAGTAAATTTCACAAAACTACAGATACTTTGACCAAATTATCACAAAAACTATATATTTAAAGTGATACGTCACAAAACTATAAATTTAACGATAAATTCATCACAAAACTACAAGTTTAAGACTAAGTATCGCAAAACTATATATTTTGTGATTTAAATCATTAGCACTAATATTATGGTTGAGTTATATACAGTCAAGTTTTGTAATTAAATTGACGCTAAACTTATAGTTTTGTGATAACTTTGTTACTAAATCTGTAATTTTGTGATACTTCACCTTAAATCTATAGTTTTGTGATAAATTTGATGTTAAATTTGTAGTTTTGTGATACATCATCTTAAATATGTAGTTTTGTGATAATTTGATCAATATATCTGTAGTTTTGTGAAATTTACTCTAGAGATTATATGTATTCCTCCTCTTTCTTGATTGATTTTCTCATATACTTGTCGTCTTTTGGAATTTGCCAATGCAGAGATCTCTTTGTGAAGACCCTCACCGGCAAGACCAAAATCACCCTTGAGCTAGGCTGAGAGTCTCAAGGACGGACACACCCTCTCAGATTAATTACGGTATTCAGAGACAAATAATCCTTCGCCTCGATCAGGCGAGGCATGCAGATCTTCGTGAAGTCGTTGAATGAAAAGATCATCACGCTGGAGGTTGGGTCCTCGGACACGATCTATAGCGTGAAGTCAAAAATCCAGGACAAGGAGGGCATACCACCACACTAGCAGCGTCTCATCCATGTCGGCAATTGCAAGCCGCTTGAGGATGGTCTAACGTTGGCACATTACAACATTCAGAAAGAGTCCACTATTCATATTGTTGTGTGGGACTATACATAAATTAATGGCGGATATATATTAAAACCCTGACCAGCAAGACCATTACGTACTCTTGAACTCGAGTCTTTAATTTGATACTATCAAGAATGTGAAGGCCAATATTCAGGATAATTAAAGAGGGGCATTTCCCCGGACCAACGGCGCCTGATCATCCTTTGCTGGTAAGCAGCAGACTACAACATCTAGAGGAATCCACATTGCACCTGGTGCTACTGCTTCGCCTCCGTCGTGGCCAGTAAGTTCTGTTAAAAATAGTTTTAGTTAGCATCTTTTGATGTATGAATTATACGATGTAAAGGTTATTGCTTCGGTTTTATACGATAGATGCCATAATAGATGTTTTCTCGTGTCTTGATATATCAATTGTTAGCGACCGCAAGATAAATGTGGTATATGTTGTATTTGTTTGTCTTCACCGCACATTTATCTTCGAGAGTGGATTTAATTTTGAACTCTCAACGGGACATCTTTTATTGTTTGCATGTTATTTAAATAGTTATAGAAAGTAAAAAAAAAATGAGAAGATAGATTAATGAGTGATGGACCACTCTAAAAACATGCAATCTACAAACATTTAAGTTAAAATTTAACTTTTCAATGAAAAAACAAAGTAAACTACAACTAGTTAATGTAGAAGTTAAATTCATAGTCAAATTTATTTTTTTCGTTGCAACTTGTAGAAGTTAAATTTTAACTTGCATGTTTATAGAGTGATCCATCATATATTAATCTATCTTGTTAAACTTTTTTCATAACCATTTGAGTGAAATGCAAATAATGAAATGTTCCCTCAAGAATTTAGAATAGTACTTAACGATTTTTGTGGACGCACCCCATATTTAATCACAGGCGGGCTAAAATAATGTCCGCATGTAAAAAGATTTTGATGGTATTTGGTTAAGGCCCCCTGTGAAAATGAATTTTCACAAACGGGAGTTTCTCTCTACCGCATGCACTTCGCTCATATGAACACCTCCTCTCTCTCCTTGCTTATTTTTCTCCACCCTCTCCTCTCTCTCCAACTTCTCCCCTCCTCTCTCACTCTCCTGCTCTTGTCGGCCTCCTCCTGCTCGGTTTTGGTGGCAACGATAGCGGGAACAATGGCGGCGGCCTCGGACCATGTGGATCCCGCCTCTACGCCCCCAAGCGCGTGGATCCAGCGGTGTCGGTGATACAGGTCCGGGGGTACCAAGACTAGAGGGATAGGCGGCCCCTTGCACCCACGTGGCGTTCCCCCCGGAGGGGTCAGGCCCGAGGATGACATGGCAGCAGCCCTCCCTAATCTCCCCGAGGGTCGGGCCGCTCCCAGACCTCCCCCGAGGGTCGGGTCGCCCCGACCCTCGCTGCGTTGGTGCCGCGTGTGCGAGGTTAGGTGAGCGTGGCCAGAGCTCACCTAACCGCATTAATGGCGGCTCAAGCGAGTGCACCACGCCGCATTTAATGCGGCGTGGCGCGTGCGTGGCCAGTCCACGACCGGTCACGGTGATTGACCGGTCGTAGACCGGTTAGATCACGGGTGAGACGGCGGCAGGGCGCCAGCACGCTACCCGCGCGTCAGGCGGCGTGCGGCACGTCCTACCCCGTCCCATCGAAATGATGAGCTTTTTGCCTCTCGTCCCTTAGCCGGAGTTGGTACGTCAGCCCCTGTCAGATGATTTTCGTTTCCCGATACAAACGGAACACGGAAGTCTTCATCCATTTAATGGAGCTCGGCGCGGGCGTCTCCTGTGTCAGTCGCCTGGCCGGACGAGAGCCATGCCGCATCGTTTGGGCGTGTGGCTTCCGAGTCAAGCGACAAGACATCCATTAAATGTAAAAGAATATTTTTCTTTTCCCTTAGGCAGCCTTTCGGCCCATGTGGTAGCCCCTTGATATATAAAAGGAGGCCCAGGCCTAAGTAGAAGGGGGACGAAAGACAAATAGACAGGAGAGAAAGGGAGAGCAAACACTTGTATCCCCTGATTTCCAGTCGCATATCCACAAAACACAGGAGTAGGGTGTTACGCTTCCCAGCGGCCCGAACCTGTATAAACGCCTGTGTCCTGGTCTCTCTCTCTCTTGTGCGATCGAGGAGAAAACGGATTTTGCCCTGCGCCCCTGGCCAGACTCACAAAGGGGGGCCCTCTCTGTCCCCCGCTGAGGAGCTAACCCTTCGTCAAGCGGCCCCTCCCTTTCCCGCACGGATCCCACCGTCTCCCCCGTCCTCGGCGACGACGAGAGAGACGGATCCGGTGGCCCCTTCCCTCCCACATGGATCCCGCAACCTCTTTGTCCCTCTCACGCGTAGATTCGATGACGGGAGGGGCGGATCCAACGACTTAAAGCGATTACGACAATGACGACGATAGATGTCACGCCCCAAACTAGCCCCGAACGGAGGCCAGCATAAGGCGATCCAAATTAACCTGTATACCTGTACCAGTCCCAGGAAATAGCGCTGGTACAACAGGAAGACTGAATATCACAACCACAGCGGTCTCTTTATTAAGAGTAGGATTACAACCAAGGTTGGAACTGCAGACAGAACCCGAGTTCACAACAGCATTACAAAAAGGCGGAAGCGGAAAGCGGAGACTAGCCCTAAGCCACAAGCAAAGCCTTGGGGAAGGCCGAAACCCTACTACTGCTCGAAGTCTGCTTGCTCCTGGAAGAACTCTTCATCAGCAGGGTCCACCTCTTCATCTTTGAGAACTGGGGGGGGTTTAATTATATAGAGCAAGGGTGAGTACGGGAGTACTCAGCAAGTCAGGGGAAATTAACTATTTAATGCAAGCTTCAAGGGAAAGCCAGTTATTTTTCACAATAGGTTTTAGTTTAAGACTTTAGAAACATCTAAGTAAGTGCTTCTCAACGACACGGATGAGAAAGTGCGTCTCATCCGGCCGGAGCAGTGAAAATGTATCGATTGATTCTCGTCGGCACGAGAGGCTCCCAACCAATCGTTTACCGACCCAGCTGCACCAACAGCCACAACTCAGACATGCCGGTACGAGAGGCTCCCTGCCAATCGTCACCGACTCCGGCTGCTTTAACAGCCACAAGTCAACACATCGGTACGAGAGGCTCCCTGCCAATCGTCACCGACTCCGGCTGCTTCAACAGCCTTAAACCAAGCACAGAACGGAAAACCTCACACCAACAGCAGTTCACAAGGTGTTCAATAAAACTACGCTAAGGAATCACCTCACATCCGCCCATGACCGTGGGCACGGCTGTTCGAACAGTTATTAACCTCTGCAGAGGGGGTACACTTTACCCACACGACGTTACTAACCCCGAATCACCCAGCCTGCGACCCTCGGTCACGTCTGGCGACCTTGAGGCTTTCACGACAAGGCATTTCGAAAGCCGACTCAGGGTTATCTTATGCCAACGGGAGGGGTCCCACGGACCAACACCAGGTTAGGTCCCAGACCATACTGTGCCAGGAAGCCCAGGGGTCCTCCCCGACACCACCCCGGCGAATCCACTTGTCCCTTGGCATCAAGATTTCCCTGGCCTAGCTAGTTACTCAGCCAGGGGCGTCCCATATCACCCATGTGGTCATACTTGACATATGCTTGGATGTAATTCCCAAGGAATCGGTCCTTAGAGCGAGAACGGGCAGACCGTACCTCCAGTACATCTCCCGTACCGCGAGTTTTAGAAACTCACTTTAATTTCAAGACACCGACCCAAGTGTCGGGTTTTCCAAGCATTTTGTAAACTCAAGTTTTACCCAGGTGATCAATTTTAGAGTTTGAGGGGAGTCCCGATATTCGTACACGAGGTACGGATACCGAGGCATCACCTGAGGGGTGGCAAGGGTGTTAGGGTATTCAAATATCAAGGAAGGTGAATGCAGCAATTGGGTAGGGCCTGCCGGTTGTATTGCAAACCGAGGCCTAGTGTCAAGTGTAACCTAAGTAATGCATAGTTTGCGGAATCAAAATACTTAATTTAAATTATAGGTTCAATTGATCAAAGGTGACTTGCCTTGCTTGAGATCTTGAGCTTCTTCCTCGAAATCCGCGCACTGCGGGTCTTCGGGCTCCGAGACTACACGTGAAACGAGACGACTCAACAAAGCAATAAAAAAAGCCCTATTAAAGACCACTAAGCGTGCCATTGGATAGATCTCGATTTTTGAGGAATTTTGGAAGTGGAACGGAGTTAATCGGACGAACGGTTGAAAAGATATGAATTTCCGAAGATTAAAGGATTTTCTGGAATAAGAAAGGGAATTATTAATTCCCTGGAAAAAGAAAAGAAGGAGGGATTGAAGTTGGACTTTATTTTGGGCGGCTAAGGACAGCCCAAAATATTTGAATGGGTGCGGCCTAAATAAATGGGGCCGGCGGCCCGAAGGGATTGGCCCATGGCCGATCGGCGCGCGAGAGGGGGTTAGGCCGATGGGCCGAAGAGAAAGGAGTGGCCGATGGGCCGATGCAGGCCTGGCGGCCGAAGCCGACGGCGGGAGCCGATGGGCCGACAAGGGAGGCCGATGGGCTGATGCAGGCTGGCGGCCGAAGCCGACGACGGGAGCCGACGGGAAGAAAAGCGGCCGATGCAGGTCTGGCGGCCGAAGCCGACGGCGGGAGCCGACGGGAAGAAAAAGCGACCGATGCAGGCCTGGCGGCCGAAGCCGACGGCGGCGTGCTCCGGCGAGGGCGGCGAGCCGGAGGGGGCGGACGGCGTCGGTAGGCGCCGGTGGAGAGAGAAGAGAGGGAGAACGAGCTCACGGCTTGGATCGGAACGGGGCGCGACCACGGCGGATTGAGACGACAGCCGACGCCGACGGGAAAGAAAAGGAAAGGGGGGTAACGGCGCCGGGGCGGGGAATGGACGAGCGACGGCGGTGCGGGGGCGGCGCCTAGGGTTCGAACGTGCGGCGGCGGTGCTATCTAGCGCCTAAAGAAGGGGAGAAGAAGAGAGAGACGGCGGAACGGGAGTTACCGCGAGAAGGTTTCGCCGGGGACGGGGGCGACGACGCGGGGCGGCGGCGAGACGCGGTCCCGAGCCGGGGAAGAAGAGGGCGCCGGGGCTCCTCTCCTTGCGGCGACGGCAGCAAGAGGGCGGTGGCGCGACGGCGGGAAGGGCGAGCTCGGGGAGGCGGCAATGGCGGCCGGGCGGAGGGGAAAGAATGCGGCCGAGCGGGGGGGTTTTGTAGGGCGCTAGGTCGGTTTGGTCGGGGGAGAAAGGTGGTTCGCGGAGGTCTGTTTGGGGGCGCGGAGAGGGGACCGGCGCACTCCGGCGCTAGCGGCCAACGGCGGCAGCGGTGACGCCGGCCGGTCGGGAAAAAGGGGAAAAGGGGGAAGAAAAAGGAGGCTTGCCTCCTAGCCGATTTGGGCAAGGGCGCGTGCGCGGGGAGAGAGAGCGCTGGCTCTCTCGGCTCGACGCGTGCGGGGCACGTGCGCGGCGTGCACGGGCCGAGCGGCCTGGCGCGGCCCAGCAGGAAAAGAAGGCGGTCGGGCAGGCGGCTGGGCCGAGGCGGCATGCGGGAAAGAGCTGGGCCGGGAGGCGGCCCAGGGAAGGAAGAGGAGAGAGGGGGGGAAAGAAAACAGGCCGAGAGGGGCTGGGCCGGCAGCGGCCCGAGGGGAAGGAGAGGGGCCGGAAGCCGAAGGGGAAATTCGGCCCAGGTCAAGGGAGGTAAACCAGACTTTTCCAGAGAAAAGAAAGAAGGAGTTTGAGGGCTCGGATTCGGAATCCGATTTCGCGGTTTTCTCCGGGATTGAACTGAGAGGGGAGACACGAGACCTTGGCACACAACAAAACTCAACTGAAGAGCAACTTTCGCAATTAGGGTTTTTAGCAGATTAGTTTTCCCGCTAACGCCGCGACAAAACGGGCGTTACAAACCAACCCCCCTAACAAGAATCTCGTCCCCGAGATTCAGCACCTAAGGGAGCAGCTCCGGGAACTGGGCACGGAGAAGTTCTTCGCGTTCCCAAGTTGCTTCATCCTCTGAGTGGTTGCTCCACTGCACCTTGTAGAACTTAACGGTCTTTCTTCGAGTCTGACGTTCAGCCTCTTCAAGAACTCTGATGGGTCTCTCTTTGTAGGTTAGGTTCTTCTCCAGTTCTATGCTTCCCAAGGGAACTTGTTCCTCTGGAACACGAAGACATTTCTTTAACTGGGACACATGGAACACATTGTGCACATCTGTCAGTCCTTCTGGCAATTCAAGCTGGTAGGCAACTTCGCCGCATCTGGCGGTGATGAGGTAGGGACCGATATAGCGAGGAGCTAACTTGCCGGACATCCCAAACCTCTTTAGACCACGGAGTGGGGACACTCGCAGGTACACGTGATCTCCCACTGCAAACTCGAGATCACGTCTCCGATTATCCGTATAGCTTTTCTGTCGGGTCTGAGCTGTTTTCAGGCGGTCTCGAATCAACTTGACTTGCTTTTCAGCTTCCTTTAGAACGTCAGGTCCAAACACTTGCGCTTCGCCTACCTCGTTCCAACACAACGGGGTGCGACACTTTCGTCCGAACAGGGCTTCATTTGGGGACATCTGGATACTGGATTGGTAACTGTTGTTGTAGGAGAACTCTGCGTAGGGGAGACAACGATCCCAGGTGCCTTCAAAGTCCAGGGCACATGCCCAAAGCATGTCCTCCAGGATCTGGTTAACTCGTTCTGTCTGCCCATCTGTCTGCGGGTGATAGGCGGTACTGAAGTTTAAGTTGGTACCCATTGCCTCGTGCAACTGTTGCCAGAATCTTGAGGTAAACTGAGTGCCTCGATCCGAGACAATCTTCTTTGGGCAACCGTATCGGCAAACCACGTGGGTCATGTACAGGTCTGCCAGCTTTTTCCCATCGTAGGTGGTTTTCACTGGTACAAAGTGAGCTGCCTTGGTTAGGCGGTCCACGATTACCCAGATGGAGTCATACCCGCTAGGGGTCCTTGGTAAACCGGTAATGAAATCCATACCGATCTCTTCCCATTTCCACTCGGGAATTCGGAGGGGTTGTAACAAACCGGCGGGTTTCTGATGTTCGGCCTTTACTCTTTGACAGATATCACATAAGGCTACATACTCTGCAACATCTCGCTTCATTCCAGCCCACCAAAAGTATTCCTTGATGTCTTGGTACATCTTAGTACTCCCTGGATGGATGGAGTACGCTGACTCATGAGCTTCTCTCAGAATGAGGTCCTTTAATTCCTTTCTGGCTGGTACGCAGATGCGGGATCCGAACCAAACAGTATCCTGGTCGTCGATGGTGAAGCCTTTGAGTCTTTTCTTACGGATCTTATCCTTCATTTCTTTCATACCCTCGTCTTCTCGTTGCGCTTCTCGAATTCGAGTTTCTAGGGTAGGTTGCACTGTAAGACTGGCAAGGTTTCCGGTGGGGACCACGGTCACTTTCAACTTCTCGATTTCTCGACACAGGTCATCCTGTGTTGGCCAAACTAGGGCGGTAGCACAGTAGGTCTTGCGACTTAGCGCGTCGGCGACCACATTTGCTTTTCCAGGGTGGTAGTGTATACCGAGATTATAATCCTTGATTAATTCCAACCATCTTCTCTGTCTCATGTTCAATTCACTCTGGGTAAAGATGTACTTGAGACTTTTGTGATCGGTGTAAATCTCACATCTGTTTCCAATCAGGTAGTGACGCCAAATTTTCAGGGCATGAACCACAGCTGCCAATTCCAGGTCATGCGTAGGGTAGTTGACCTCATGGGGCCTGAGTTGTCTTGAAGCGTAGGCCACCACCTTTCGATCTTGCATTAAGACACATCCTAGACCTTGTTTCGATGCATCACAGAAGATCTCGAAATCCTTTCGGATGTCAGGCAGGGTGAGGACGGGAGCAGTCGTCAATCTTTTCTTGAGTTCTTGAAAACTGCGTTCACATGCTTCTGACCATTCAAACTTCTTTTCCTTCTTTAGGAGTTCCGTCATTGGTCGGGCCAGTTTGGAAAATCCTTCGATGAACCTCCGGTAGTAACCCGCTAAACCGAGGAAACTACGGATCTCAGACACCGTCTTGGGTGCGTTCCAGGCGAGGACGGTCTCAACCTTACTGGGGTCTACTTCAACACCTTTGGTGGAAATGACATGGTCAAGGAAGGCTACTTTATCCAACCAGAACTCACACTTCGAGTACTTGGCGAAGAGCTGGTGTTCACGCAACCTTTCCATTACTTTCCGTAGATGATTTGCATGATCTTGTTCATCCTTTGAGTAAATCAGAATGTCGTCGATGAAGACCACAACGAACTTATCCAAGTAGTCCATGAAAACTTTATTCATCAGGTTCATGAAGAATGCCGGAGCATTGGTGAGTCCGAAAGACATCACGGTGAACTCATACAAGCCATACCGTGTTGAGAAAGCGGTCTTGGGGATATCTTCTGATCTGATTTTGAGCTGGTGATACCCAGATCGTAGGTCGATCTTGGAGAATACTCTGGCTCCTTCCAATTGGTCGAACAAATCGTCAATCCGTGGTAGGGGATACTTATTCTTGATGGTTACTTCATTCAAGGCTCTATAGTCTATCACCATTCTCTCAGAGCCATCTTTCTTCTTTACTAAGAGCACAGGGGCTCCCCAAGGGGACGAGCTGGGTCACACGTAACCCTTGTTCTGAAGTTCCTCGATCTGTTTCTTAATTTCTGCCAGTTCGTTGGCTGCCATTCTGTAGGGTCTCTTGGCAATGGGAGCGGTGCCTGGGGCAAGCTCTATGAAGAACTCAATTTCTCGATCCGGTGGCATCCCGGGTAGTTCTTCTGGGAACACATCGGGGTACTCGTTGACTATAGGTACCATTTCCAAGGGAGTGGCGTGCAAACTGTTCAGGGTTGACCGATTTCCGGGAAGGAGGGGAGTGAAACGCACTTGTTTTCCTCCGGGTCCTTGCAGAGTGATGGTGTTAACACCAGAATTTGGTAAGTCCCGAAGTCCTCATCGGCCCAGGATCTATATCGGCTCAAAGCTAGTATCGGCCTAGAGTTCTACATCGGCCGATGGGGGTTATCTCAAACCAACCACCAATAGCAGTCGGATTCTTGTTAGATTCGGGAAGATCTTATCCAGAGAAGACCGAGTTTGAGGAGGATGCGGCTTGTATCTCTTAATTAGGAAGAGTTTGTTAGTTTTCTGTTTTATCTTTAGGAAAGTGTGTTAGTGTCCGGCAAGGATTTTATCTTTTTCCTTTTATCTTTAAGAAAGTTAGAGTTGTATTCTGTTAGGATTTTTGTTAGCCTATGGGTATAAATATGTAAGCCCGTAGTTCATGTAATTTTTATCTCACGATCAATACAACTTCGGCGCATCGCCACCCTTTACTTTTCGTCTTCTTCGACGAGTTCATGCCCTTCCCGCGAGGGGTAAGTCTCGTTATGGTTGCCTGTGCTGTCGGGGCTAGGGCTTCGACGTTCTGATCTCGTCAATGTAAGCACCTACTATCATATATCTTAGTCAATCTGGTTCGGCTTCTCGATTTAGTCTTATCGGCCGAGATTCGTTTTAGGGTTTATGCCGGTATTGACTAAATTGCCTTGCTAGATTAGATTGGCTAAGGTATCAACCACCCTGAAAATCAGTCAAGGGCTTGATTGTCTAGGTCTTGCGTTTCTTTTCATACTTAGTGCTGCATCAGTTCGGTTTGACCTACTAAGTCGTGTTTAGAACCGTAATTTCTAGCCTGCTTGTTGGCTGCCAATAAGGGTTTCATCGGGGTTTCAGCCGATGAGTTATCTGGACGTTGCATCGGCCTAAGAATTTTATATATAGATTGGATCCGGCCGATGACAACAGAGTATATATTGTTTATCTGCTTGTTGAGAGTTTATGCCATCGGACCTCCGGCCGATGTGTACTTTAATCTTCAGATCAATGTTTATCTTATATTTATCTGGATTATGCTATATCATATTGCTATATCATCATGTTATCGTCAGCCGATCGTCTCTATATTTGTTCAGTACATCGGCTGGGATTGTGCCATCGGCTCATCGGCCGATCGGTTATTTTGGCTATCGGCCTATCGGCCGATACGTTTTTGCCCTATCGGCCTATCGGCCGATAGACTTTCTGTTATGTCGTTTTGCATATCTTGTCAGTAGCAGGATCAAACTGACTGGCACGCCCGCGCTTCATCAATTTTAGGACCTGCACTGGAGCTAAGCAGATCTCCTAGGCCTTCGTGTGTCTGCACGCCGGATCCTCATCGGCGGTACGGATTTGGCGTCAACACATTTTTGGCACGCCCAGTGGGACAGTGTTTTGGATTGAAGATTTTTACACGACGCGTGGAACCCACGATCACAACAATATGTCTGATCAAGAAGTCAAGGCTAAGGAAGAACAATCTCTCAAGCTGGTAGAGGAAGAAGAAGAGCTTATAGACGATGAGACGCTTCAAAAGACAGTTGATGAAATTGTTCGTCGCACTGTGTTTGATCGATCTGGAGTTTTGGTGAGTACATTACATGGTTTGATCGAGAAAATAGTTCCCAGAGTGATTACTTTAAGAAATCAGATTGGGGGGCAAATCGACGAACAATTTCAGCATCGGCAACAGCGACATTGGCTTGGGGGGCAAATAGATCAGCATCAGCCTGGAGAGCTACATCAACAATATCGGCCAGAAGAAATTCAAAGATATCAGTCTAAAGAAGATTGGGCCAATATGATTGCAAAAGTAATAGAGGAACAGTTTGGAATTAGACCTAAGGGACATGTTTCTATGTATCGGCTGCCGTATCCTGAGTGGTTTGATAGGGTTCCACTTCCAGGCCGATACAAGATTCCAGACTTTTTCCAATTCTCAGGGCAAGGTAATATGACTACAATGGAACATATCAGCCGATTTTTAGCTCAGTGTGGGGAGGCATCGGCTGAAGAAGCTCTGAGGGTTAGATTTTTTCCATTATCTTTGACTGGATCGGTCTTCACATGGTTTGCGTCATTGCCACCAAATTCAATCAGAGGTTGGGCCGATCTTGAGAAGCAATTTCATCAGTACTTCTTTGCTGGGGACAATAAGTTGAAGTTTTCAGATTTGATTTTAGTCAAACAGCAAGAAGGGGAATCGGCTGTGGAGTATATTCAAAGATTTCGTGATGTCCGCAACCGATGTTATAGTTTGAGTCTAAGTGATGAACAACTAGCAGATCTTGCGTTCCAAGGGTTGTCAGCGCCTATCAAAGATAGATTCTTTTTCCATGAGTTTGACAGCCTGGCTCATCTAATACAGAAGGCATCGGTTTACGAGAGCCGATGTCAAGAAGAAGAGAAGAATCAGTTTTGGGGTGATCAAGGCAAGGGTAATTTTGAAGCATGACTTCTCATACTCCAAAACTGGGGGGCATGTGTTAACACCAGAATTTGGTAAGTCCCGAAGTCCTCATCGGCCCAGGATCTATATCGGCTCAAAGCTAGTATCGGCCTAGAGTTCTACATCGGCCGATGGGGGTTATCTCAAACCAACCACCAATAGCAGTCGGATTCTTGTTAGATTCGGGAAGATCTTATCCAGAGAAGACCGAGTTTGAGGAGGATGCGGCTTGTATCTCTTAATTAGGAAGAGTTTGTTAGTTTTCTGTTTTATCTTTAGGAAAGTGTGTTAGTGTCCGGCAAGGATTTTATCTTTTTCCTTTTATCTTTAAGAAAGTTAGAGTTGTATTCTGTTAGGATTTTTGTTAGCCTATGGGTATAAATATGTAAGCCCGTAGTTCATGTAATTTTTATCTCACGATCAATACAACTTCGGCGCATCGCCACCCTTTACTTTTCGTCTTCTTCGACGAGTTCATGCCCTTCCCGCGAGGGGTAAGTCTCGTTATGGTTGCCTGTGCTGTCGGGGCTAGGGCTTCGACGTTCTGATCTCGTCAATGTAAGCACCTACTATCATATATCTTAGTCAATCTGGTTCGGCTTCTCGATTTAGTCTTATCGGCCGAGATTCGTTTTAGGGTTTATGCCGGTATTGACTAAATTGCCTTGCTAGATTAGATTGGCTAAGGTATCAACCACCCTGAAAATCAGTCAAGGGCTTGATTGTCTAGGTCTTGCGTTTCTTTTCATACTTAGTGCTGCATCAGTTCGGTTTGACCTACTAAGTCGTGTTTAGAACCGTAATTTCTAGCCTGCTTGTTGGCTGCCAATAAGGGTTTCATCGGGGTTTCAGCCGATGAGTTATCTGGACGTTGCATCGGCCTAAGAATTTTATATATAGATTGGATCCGGCCGATGACAACAGAGTATATATTGTTTATCTGCTTGTTGAGAGTTTATGCCATCGGACCTCCGGCCGATGTGTACTTTAATCTTCAGATCAATGTTTATCTTATATTTATCTGGATTATGCTATATCATATTGCTATATCATCATGTTATCGTCAGCCGATCGTCTCTATATTTGTTCAGTACATCGGCTGGGATTGTGCCATCGGCTCATCGGCCGATCGGTTGTTTTGGCTATCGGCCTATCGGCCGATACGTTTTTGCCCTATCGGCCTATCGGCCGATAGACTTTCTGTTATGTCGTTTTGCATATCTTGTCAGTAGCAGGATCAAACTGACTGGCACGCCCGCGCTTCATCAATTTTAGGACCTGCACTGGAGCTAAGCAGATCTCCTAGGCCTTCGTGTGTCTGCACGCCGGATCCTCATCGGCGGTACGGATTTGGCGTCAACAGATGGTCCTCTCAGCACAATCAATTTGTCCTTTGTGCTTAGCCAACCAATCCATCCCTAGGATGACATCCAGACCTTGGGAGTCTAGGACTATGGGTTTGGCTGCGAAGCTAACCCCTTATATCACTAGATCAACCTTGGGGCATAGTTTATCTGCCCTTATATCCCTTCCAGGGGAATGTATTACCATAGGTACTTGTAAATTTTGGGTTTTCCAACCATTTCTTTTCACAAAAGCTTGTGATATGAACGAATGAGAAGCTCCTGAATCAAATAGAACGAGTGCGGGTATGGAGTTGACAGAGAACATACCCATCACCACGTCGGGGGCCTCTTGGGCGGTTTCAGCCTGAATGTGGTTCACTTGACCTCGTCCAAAGTTGTTGGAGGCGCGAGAACCTTGTCCACTTGTCTGAGTGACTGGGCGGGACTGTGCAGGTGCTGGAGTCCTGGGGAAGCTAGCATCAGAGCGTCCGGGGTTAGAGTTTCCCTGATTTCGAGGACACTGCCTGGCGTAATGTCCCATTTGTTTGCACGTGAAGCACTGCACATTTGCCATTCCTGTGGGCGAATTGAAGGAGGAGACACTGTTCCTTGCGGTGTTGCCACTAGGGGCATGCTGCTGGGGCGACTGAGTAAAGCGAGGCACTGGCGGACGGGGAGTAAAGCCAGGTTGGCGACTGACTTGATGGGCGGGTTGGTGGTACTGCATGGGATGTCCAACTCGAGGGCGTGGCGCACCTCGGAATGGGGGCGCTTGGTGGGTAGACTTGCGCTTCTTGTATTCCTCAGTTGCCTCTTTTCTGGCATCCTCCAGAAGCAAGGCCTTGTTGACCATGTGCTGGAAAGTGGGGAAATCATGGGCAAGCAACTGGATTCTCAACCCTACTGCGATTCCCTTCAGTAACTTCCTGATCTTTTTCTTGTCGGAGTCCACTTCTTTGGGGGCATACCGAGCCAATTTGTTGAAGCGACTCAGGTACTCATTGACGCTTCCTGTACCTTGTTTCAGACGATTGAACTCTTCTTTCTTCATGTCGATGGTACTTTCGGGCACATGAGCTGCACGGAAGGCATCGGCGAACTCTGCCCACTCAATGTTGACAGCGTCTGGATGGGCATTGCAGTAATTCTCCCACCAGTCGGCTGCAGAACCTCTTAACTGATGTGCAGCAAAAAGGGTCTTCTCCACTGGGGTGCACTGCACGAGGTTGAGCTTTCTCTCAACATCCTTTAGCCAATCGTCGGCCTCAACGGGCTCGACGGTGTGAGAGAATTCCGGTGGATGGGATCTTAGAAAGTCCGTTAGCTTGGATCTGTGATTGTTATTATGGAAAGGCACTGGGTGCGGAGCCTGCGGCTGCAAATTCTGCTGGATACCTGCAATGGCTTGGGCTAAGCCCTGCAAGATCTGAGTCTGAACTGCCATCATATGCTGGTAATCTGCCTGAAGCTGGGGAGGCGGGGGTAAGTCTTGTGCACGGTTTGCTGTAGGATTTGCCTGGGCTGGAGCATTAACCGGTTCATTCCCTGACTTATTTTCCGATTCTGGTTCTTCCCTGCGGGTTTCGTAACCCAAACGAGCTGGAGCACGAGCTACACGACGGGGACGGGTAGCCATCTAATCTCCCAGAAAAGGGCGGGGTAAGAAAACAGAACAGCACTTAAAAAGGGAAGAAGTAAAGTAAACGAGCTCAGAAAGCACACACTAGTCATAAAGCTTTTCTCAACTCGGAAAGCACCTAAAACAACGGGTGTGGACAAGTCACAGAGCTGCGCCGAGCTTGACTGTACGCACACCACCTCAGAGATCCAGACTACCAGACAACACCCACAACAACACACTCACACACTACCTCGCCACGACTCCGAAAGAGTTGGCGGCGGTACAAAAGGTCTGGCACACGAACTCCACCTGCAGCAGACGAACTCTACTGCTCTCCTGCCTGGCTGGCTCCGGTGGTCGGCTCGTCTGAAGAGGACACGTCGATCGGCGCACGCGAAGGGACCGGCGGAACCTGTCGAGGGCCGGCAGCAGGGCGGCCTGCTGGCGGGGTAGGAGCTGGGTGGTCGAAACGGAACACGGTGGAGGAGCCCACAACGCGCTTCCGCGCGGTGCGGATCAGTCGGAGCCCACGGCGGCTGACGACTGGGGTGTGACCTGGGGTGTAGGAGGGGCTGGCACGGTGGGGGTAGGGAGAGTAGACTGGCGAGTACGGCACACGCGGGCTGGGGGAGCGTGGGCCGCTGGGGGTGCGAGCAGAGCCACGTGAACTGTAGAAAGACAGGTGGCTGGAGTGGCAAAGGCGGCCAGAGTCCCAGGAGGTAGTGTCCACGGAGGTGACACCCTCCTCAGCAAGGCGGGCCTCCAGTGCGGCGTAGCGGCGAGCCAAGGAGCGGTAAGCCTCAAGGAGAAGGTCGTGCTGAGTGGCCTGAGCGCCAGAAAGCTCCACCATGCGCGTCAGCGCAGGGTGCGACTCACGGTAAGGGCAAGGGTAGCGGCTGTCTGCACGGCCAGGAGGGAGCTGCGGGATCAGCCGGAAGGCCGAACCTGCAAGGCGACGACGGTAGTCGTAGGCCAAGCGACGCAGAGCGGTCCAGGAGAGGTCCTGGTACGCGAGCTGGAGCGTGGGGCGAGCCAAGTTGAAGTGGTGAGGGCGAAGGCCAGCGCTGTGTGTACCTCCGCGGGGGTAAAGGTACACGGACAGCTCACAGCGGGGAGGGAAGCGGTCCACGGAGTACCCAGCGTACTCGGGACAAGAGAAGCCAAGGAAGCCAGCGAGGTCTCTCAGCTGGTCGACGTGGTGACCCTCACCAACGCCGTGGGAACTGTGGGTGGCGTTGACTGCCATCTACAATTTTGAAAAAAGAAAGAGAAGTCAGTAACCAGTTTTGTAAACAGAGTAAGAGAAGAAGAAAAGAACCGAACTTTTCGCAAATAGCTTTTTCAGAACTTAGCATCCTTACGGTCATCTAACGTCGGGTTTCGTCCTAGGCCAAAGCTGCGCTCTGATACCATCTTCTGTCACGCCCCAAACTGGCCCCGGGCGGAGACCAGGATAGGCGGTCCAGATTGACCTGTATGCCTGTACCAGTCCCAGGAAATAGCGCTGGTACAACAGGAAGACTGAATATCACAACAACAGCGGTCTCTTTATTAAGAGTAGGATTACAACCAAGGTTGGAACTGCGGACAGAACCCGAGTTCACAACAGCATTACAAAAAGGCGGAAGCGGAAAGCGGAGACTAGCCCTAAGCCACAAGCAAAGCCTTGGGGAAGGCCGAAACCCTACTACTGCTCGAAGTCTGCTTGCTCCTGGAAGAACTCTTCATCAGCAGGGTCCACCTCTTCATCTTCGAGAACTGGGGGGGGTTTAATTATATAGAGCAAGGGTGAGTACGGGAGTACTCAGCAAGTCAGGGGAATTAAGTGTTTAATGCAAGCTTCAAGGGAAAGCCAGTTATTTTTCACAATTGATTTTAGTTTAAGACTTTAGAAACATCTAAGTAAGTGCTTCTCAACGACACGGATGAGAAAGTGCGTCTCATCCGGCCGGAGCAGTGAAAATGTATCGATTGATTCTTGTCGGCACGAGAGGCTCCCTGCCAATCGTTCACCGACCCGGCTGCACCAACAGCCACAACTCACACACGCCGGTACGAGAGGCTCCCTGCCAATCGTCACCGACTCCGGCTGCTTCAACAGCCACAAGTCAACACATCGGTACGAGAGGCTCCCTGCCAATCGTCACCGACTCCGGCTGCTTCAACAGCCTTAAACCAAGCACAGAACGGAAAACCTCACACCAACAGCAGTTCACAAGGTGTTCAATAAAACTACGCTAAGGAATCACCTCACATCCGCCCATGACCGTGGGCACGGCTGTTCGAACAGTTGTTAACCTCTGCAGAGGGGGTACACTTTACCCACACGACGTTACTAACCCCGAATCACCCAGCCCGCGACCCTCGGTCACGTCTGGCGACCTTGAGGCTTTCACGACAAGGCATTTCGAAAGCCGACTCAGGGTCATCTTATGCCAACGGGAGGGGTCCCACGGACCAACACCAGGTTAGGTCCCAGACCATACTGTGCCAGGAAGCCCAGGGGTCCTCCCCGACACCACCCCGGCGAATCCACTTGTCCCTTGGCATCAAGATTTCCCTGGCCTAGCTAATTACTCAGCCAGGGGCGTCCCATATCACCCATGTGGTCGTACTTGACATATGCTTGGATGTAATTCCCAAGGAATCGGTCCTTAGAGCGAGAACGGGCAGACCGTACCTCCAGTACGTCTCCCGTACCGCGAGTTTTAGAAACTCACTTTAGTTTTCAAGACACCGACCCAAGTGTCGGGTTTTCCAAGCATTTTGTAAACTCAAGTTTTACCCAGGTGATCAATTTTAAAGTTTGAGGGGAGTCCCGATATTCGTACACGAGGTACGGATACCGAGGCATCACCTGAGGGGTGACAAGGGTGTTAGGGTATTCAAATATCAAGGAAGGTGAATGCAGCAAATGGGTAGGGCCTGCCGGTTGTATTGCAAACCGAGGCCAAGTGCCAAGTGTAACCTAAGTAATGCATAGTTTGCGGAATCAAAATACTTAATTTAAATTATGGTTCAATTGATCAAAGGTGACTTGCCTTGCTCGAGATCTTGAGCTTCTTCCTCGAAATCCGCGCACTGCGGGTCTTCGGGCTCCGAGACTACACGCGAAACGAGACGACTCAACAAAGCGATAAAAAGAAGCCCTATTAAAGACCACTAAGCGTGCCATTGGATAGATCTCGATTTTTGAGGAATTTTGGAAGTGGAACGGAGTTAATCGGACGAACGGTTGAAAAGATATGAATTTCCGAAGATTAAAGGATTTTCTGGAATAAAGAAAAGGAATTATTAATTCCCTGGAAAAAGAAAAGAAGGAGGGACTGAAATTGGACTTTATTTTGGGCGGCTAAGGGCAGCCCAAAAGATTTGAATGGGCGCGGCCAAATAATTGGGCCGGCGGCCCGAAGGGATGGCCCATGGCCGATCGGCGCGCGAGAGGGGATGGCCGATGGGCCGAAGAGAAAGGAGGGCCGATGGGCCGATGCAGGCCTGGCGGCCGAAGCCGACGGCGGGAGCCGATGGGCCGACAAGGGAGGCCGATGGGCCGATGCAGGCTGGCGGCCGAAGCCGACGACGGGAGCCGACGGGAAGAAAAGCGGCCGATGCAGGTCTGGCGGCCGAAGCCGACGGCGGGAGCCGACGGGAAGAAAAAGCGGCCGATGCAGGCCTGGCGGCCGAAGCCGACGGCGGCGTGCTCCGGTGAGGGCGGCGAGCCGGAGGGGGCGGACGGCGTTGGTAGGCGCCGGTGGAGAGAGAAGAGAGGGAGAACGAGCTCACGGCTTGGATCGGAACGGGGCGCGACCACGGCGGATTGAGACGACAGCCGACGCCGACGGGGAAGAAAAGGAAAGGGGGGTAACGGCGCCGGGGCGGGGAATGGACGAGCGACGGCGGTGCGGGGGCGGCGCCTAGGGTTCGAACGCGCGGCGGCGGTGCTATCTAGCGCCTAAAGAAGGGGAGAAAAAGAGAGAGACGGCGGAACGGGAGTTACCGCGAGAAGGTTTCGCCGGGGACGGGGGCGACGACGCGGGGCGGCGGTGAGACGCGGTCCCGAGCCGGGGAAGAAGAGGGCGCCGGGGCTCCTCTCCTTGCGGCGACGGCAGCAAGAGGGCGGTGGCGCGATGGCGGGAAGGGCGAGCTCGGGGAGGCGGCAATGGCGGCCGGGCGGAGGGGAAAGAATGCGGCCGAGCGGGGGGGTTTTGTAGGGCGCTAGGTCGGTTTGGTCGGGGGAGAAAGGCGGTTCGCGGAGGTCTGTTTGGGGGCGCGGAGAGGGGACCGGCGCACTCCGGCGCTAGCGGCCAACGGCGGCAGCGGTGACGCCGGCCGGTCGGGAAAAAGGGGGAAAGGGGGAAGAAAAAGGAGGCTTGCCTCCTAGCCGATTTGGGCAAGGGCGCGCGCGCGGGGAGAGAGAGCGCTGGCTCTCTTGGCTCGACGCGTGCAGGGCACGTGCGCGGCGTGCACGGGCCGAGCGGCCTGGCGTGGCCCAGCAGGAAAAGAAGGCGGCCGGGCAGGCGGCTGGGCCGAGGCGGCACGCGGGAGAGAGCTGGGCCGGGAGGCGGCCCAGGGAAGGAAGAGGAGAGAGGGGGGGAAAAGAAAACAGGCCAAGAGGGGCTGGGCCGGCAGCGGCCCGAGGGGAAGGAGAGGGGCCGGAAGCCGAAGGGGAAATTCGGCCCAGGTCAAGGGAGGTGAACCAGACTTTTCCAGAGAAAAGAAAGGAGGAGTTTGAGGGCTCGGATTCGGAATCCGATTTCGCGGTTTTCTCCGAGATTGAACTGAGAGGGGAGACACGAGACCTTGGCACACAACAAAACTCAACTGAAGAGCAACTTTCGCAATTAGGGTTTTTAGCAGATTAGTTTTCCCGCTAACGCCGCGACAAAACGGGCGTTACAACAGATCCCGACACGACGACCGTGGTGGCTTTGGCACGACGACGGCGATAGCGGATCCGGATGCGATGGTGACGACGGTGGTAGCTTCGAGCCACGACAGTCACGAACGGCAGTGGCCAGATCTGGCGGTGGGTGTTCTATGGTTTCTAGAATTTTGGATCAAGGGTTTCTAGATTTTTGATTTTTGGGGAAAAAAATCGCCAATATTGTTTTTGCATATGAACAGCTTAACACGCCCACGCGGTTGCCCTACCCTCGTGACCTGTGTGCAGGTAGGGTGCCCACTCACTTAAAAAATCGATTCTGAAAAAAACGATTATGTAGTAGTTATTTCCCTTATATCTTCACCCCGTTTGCAATTTAATTACAGTTGCATCCGCAACTCCCTCGATCCATGAACCTGGTCTGCGGCGGCATCCGTACGTTATGCGTGATGTGATCTGGGTGGTAATAAGCTCATTGACCAGAATACCACCCACAGCAGCTACTGCGAGGCTCCCAGCCCAAATTAGGCTGAGTTCTTTACCCAACTTTCCCAACTCACATCTCTCTTTTTCTACGCGCACGTTTTTCAAACTGCTAAACGGTGTGTTTTTTGCAAAAAGTTTCTATACGAAAGTTGTTTTAAAAAATCATATTAATTCATTTTTAAAAAAAAATTAGTAAATACGTAATTGATCATGTGCTAATGAGTCGCTCCGTTTTTCATGCGGAGGAAATATTTTTCCAAACCTAACAAACAAACACAACCTAGCCTTAATGGCCAAACAGCCGAACAGCTAGAAGATATACCCCGCTCAAAGAGCAGGTCGCTACCACGCGGCCTTGAGATCGATGGAGGGATCAGTAAAATTAAATTGTCTTCAGCTTATGGAATTATAAACGTAAATGTACACCACAACATGTGAGCAGCTGTGTGGGACAGCAAGACTTTGCAAACTGATCTCTGCGACATCACTTTGGAACGGTGATACATAGCTGTAGATTTTCACCGCCGTGACCCGGCCTTTACTGTATATCATTATTTACATTTACATGGCACGCATCACTGTAATAACCGGAGGTAATTAGCACCTATACCTTGGAGGCTAAGAAAGTTCGGTGAGTGTGGACACGGTCGCGTGACACATACGCTAACGCTCCACAGCTATACCCTCCAGCTTACCCTCGATCTCCCGCCCGGCCGCCCACAGTATCATTCTAGATCACTTCCTGCTCCTTAATTTAATTTCCTCTCCATTTACGGTAGACCTCTCCTCCTCCTCCTCTTCCTCCTCCTCCTCCTCCAATTCAATCGATAATAACGACTTTGATGGCCTCCTTCATATGCAATTTCTCCAAGTAGCATCACACCTAAGAGTTGAGAAGAAGTCAGCTGCCGGGGAAGAAACACCGATCGATCGAGACGTTGGAGGTACTGTTTATCAAGAGTTTTTGTTGTTGTTGTTGCACTTTATCTCAGATAGCTTTCTTTACTTCTTTTTGCTGGATGAAGCAGGACGATGGACTAGCACAAGAAGAAAACGCCACGGTGGCCGCCATGGAGAAGGCGAGGAACTCAACGCACGTCGTCAAGGATGTTCCTGCTCAAGCTGCGGTGGCCGCCGGAGACGACGAAAGGGAGCTGCCTCTCGGAGGAGAACTTCACCCTCAAGTAAGAAAATAATAAATCCCTCCATATGTACACTAGTATATATCAGCTTCTCATCGGTAGAACTCGCCATTTTTTTTTTACTTTCTTTCTTCTCAAGTAAAGAAGAATTCATACTTAGCAAGCTAAATTTCAAAACGCGCTGTATATCTAAAGGCTAGCTGCGCACCTGATTCTGAAGATGTTGTACAAACGATCAGATTGGTGATCATCTCGTAAGTTCATATCCAGATCTGATGACGACTATCTTTCACTCATGCAGCCACTGCTAGAGATGGGGGACCAACAAGACAAGGAGATACAGGGCGTGCAAGCTTTGCTGAATAATCATGAGGGAGATACAGAAGCAGGAAGAGACCCATCAAACCTGCCAGCTGAGGTAATTAACTAGCTCAAAAATCCTTATATGATCGATCAATTCTTGATTGTTTAGTAGTAGCTGACTAGGTATCTAGTACTACATTTGATCCCCATCCACGAAGTCATTCTCTTCCGTAATTTTACATGCTTTTAACTTTTACTTCAAAGCTAGCTAGCTGCATCAAATGATCCTTGATTTGCTTCCACTTTTAATTATTTTCCATCTTTTTTGTGGCTTCATCTTCTCTGCTATGAAAAGAAACAAGCTAGTCCTTCCTGTGTGGATGCAAGTTCTAGTACCCATATAATT
Source organism: Oryza officinalis (assembly GCA_008326285.1). Lineage (NCBI taxonomy): Eukaryota > Viridiplantae > Streptophyta > Magnoliopsida > Poales > Poaceae > Oryza > Oryza officinalis. Next base: position 44,471,956 of record BDMV01000006.1, on the reverse strand, counting down.
AAGCTTTTCTGTTATTTTTATCCCAAAGCTAATTTATGGCCTCAAAGATTCAGTTCATAGCATTTAAGCCTAAATACACATGCATACCCTATCTGGATATTGTTAGCATGAAATATCAGTGTAATTTTTTGTGCGGAAAAATATCAGTGCATGCATATACTAGTACTAGTTAAGTTAATTCTTCTGGATATATATCCATGTACTGTATCCCCAAGTTTATATATGATAGATTAAAAACCTGCATCCATTGATTTTTGTAAGTCCTTAATCAGTATACGTTTGACGTGTTGCAGAATGGATCAGCGAGTAGCATTGCAAGAAAAGAGAGCAAGCGCATGATGCATCACTACCTGAAACTTGCATTGCTCCTCGTCACAATCTCTACAGTCCCCCTGATTGACATTCTATTTCTTCGTGGCTCTGCACCCAAACTTCCACTTGGACTGAAATTCGCCGCTTTCTTCGCGTTCACGGCGTTTGTCACCGCCATTTCCCTCATGTTCCACACCCTGAAGTTGATGACAATCAAGCCAGAGCACATCATCATCGCCATCAACCAGCTCAAGGTTTCCATAGTCCTCTTGGCTATCTCCATATCCTTCCTTATTTTGACATCCATTTCCATCACTTGTTCTCTGCTTCCTAAGGCCTATTACTTCCTTCCCATTTCATTGGTCCCTTCAATCCTTGTTGGTGTCTTTCACTTCATTTCTTGCATCAAATGCAACAAAGATGTAAGGCCAGAAGAGAGTAAAACTCTGAAGAAAGCCCTAAAGAGTGCAACTCAGCTCACCTTATCTTTGGTGACCACATCATTCTCTGGCTTCATTGGTGATCTCCTTGGAATCTACCACAAGACAGAAAAATTGGGTGGCCAGTTTTCATACGCCAAGGTGTCAATCTTCTTCATGCTTGGTGCCGGTCTTGCCGGAATCTTGGCGCTGCTCCTCTGCAGGCTGCTGTCCACCAGTGAAGATCACCGGCGCAACCAGCTGTCGCCATCGGGGATATGGTGGCAGAGGACTGTACTAGCCATCGCGAATGTCGTCATGCTCACGATGCTGGTGCCGGCGCTGCTGCTGATCGCGGCGACAATCCTTCACGGGCTCCTCGTGCCGGCCGTCGTCTTCCCTGCTGTCGCCGGAGTTGCCGCGTGGGTGTTCATCGAGTTCTGCACCGCGGCGGCAGGCGAGGACGACGATGGCGGCCGCACGGAGGAGGAGGACGGGAAGGCCGAGCTGGGCACGATGTACTCCATCGCCGTGGCGGTGGCGTCGGTGTCGTTCGGGGCCGTACTGGCCGTATTCGGAGGTCTGCTCGGCGGCGCGGTGGGCAAGGGGCAGCTGAAGGTGTGCACGTTCTTCCTGACGTCGGCGTTCGTCGCCGCGGTGAGCCTGGGGGTGGTGGCGTCCGTGGCGCCGGCGAGGAAGGCGAGCATGGCGGTCGCGGCGATGGTGCTGGCGTGCTGCGCCTTGGGCGCCCTCGTGCTCGCCGCGCTCGCTCTCTTCTATCAAATCGGCGCATGATGGAGTACGTGATCCGCGCCATGACAGCATGCAGTTCACCAATGCGCGCATGTTGGACATTTGGTCTCGGCTAGAAGTGGAGGCCTGGAGGGGACGACGACGGCACTGTGATCTGAAGGAGGCATGCGATGCGTTTCAAGATATCAAGGAGGAAGTAATATCAAATCTATAGAGAAGGGGAAAAAAAACCTAAGTTGAACAAAAGAAAGAAAGGGTTCGTGTGGTGGCAGGAATATAATGTTAATGTACCCTCTCACGGTCATCAACTGTGATGCATGTAAATAAATAAGCGAGACCTGATCATTCGGAAATTAATGTTGTAAATTAATTTGGTGGATTAGGGAGGAGAATGTCTATATGCTAGTGCACCTAATAATTAAGGGACATTTTATGGTCCTTGATAAAATATCTTGAGGTAACTAAATTTTATACTATTTTTTTACCTCGAGATACTTAGTACTTAGAGGTAATATGTAAATTTTACACTAGAAAATATGATACCTCTTGATACCTTCTCAAAGATAATAAAATTACCCAATAATTAAGTGTTTTTAGGTTGTTGGTATACTTGTATATAATATGTGCTCCATATATATGTATATATTCCAAAAATGCTTAACTGCATGTACATGGTAGTTAATTAGCCTAGTGGCAATGACAAACCCCATTTGTTCTGGCCGTCCTGATACCTTTTTTTTTAGTGTGTCATGATACTGGTATATATACGAACATGAATTAACCCTTGTCTGAAAATATCTACACATTTTTCAAATAATGCATGGATTAAAACCTGACCTCTACCCCAACAAAGGTGTACATAGCCAACAGAAATGTCATCTACCCATGAATTAAAAACTCAGCAACAACTCAGGAGTATATGAATACACACTCTACCTGCAGTCCATACACAACGACACGACTTAAACAAACCCAAGATACGTCCGCTTTACTACTACTGTTTATTACTTTTATATATAATATAATCCAGAGTATCTTAACCACATCACCATTATTAATTATTGGATGTTCAGAAAAAATTGATAAGAGACCATGTATATTTGTCCTTGTCCTCTAACTATATTATGTCGACATCTCTCGACATAAATAGAGCTATCTAGCCGCAATTTAGCAAACGTTACGTAACAAAATAATTCAAACAACTAGGTAAGGAAACTCATATATATATATTCTGATTTGACTGCGCTGTGGTCAGGATTAGCTGCCGCGCCGACATTGCCAAGTACTCCAGAGGATAATCCATCGTATGTAGAACCCTTGTCCAGTTGCCCAGGATCCACGGGATGCAGATCGATCAGCTAGATTATATATATGCAGACGGTTATTTGGACTTGTAAGTTATTATGGAATCTGAAATGGACAAAGAACCGGAGATGTAATTCATCGTCCTTAATTTTTTTTGAACGAAAAATCTTCTTCCTTAATTATATCTAGAAAAAGAAAAAGAAATCTGAAATGGTTGCACAAATTAAAGAGTTGCGCGCTGGTGCATGAAGCCTTTTTTTTACGCAAATTTTATTTTTTTTGGACGCAAATGCAGGAAGCTTTTGATTTTTGATTTTATACTGACCATTGTGCAAGAAATTGACAAGCAATATGGATCGAAAAACACTGCAAGCTAGTATACACTTTATACAGTTCAGAGCTTATTTTCAATACAATATTAGTTGTACTGAAAATGATACGATATCTATAGCTTAGCTTCAAAACTTTTGACAATATACTCCTAGTAGTAGTATAACTGCGTGACACTGCTAATCGAATTGACAGCTGCATGCGACTGGTGGCTGAATTTAGTCCATACAAGTAGTATCTGAGATTATCTGATACTCCTATATACTCATAGTAAGCGTGTTGAACATGCCGTCGTCCCACCGACTTACTACTAAATTCCAAGTACTAAAAGACAATCATGTTTGTGTCGATCCGTGCGTACGAAGTACGACCCCGTCAATATATAATGGCACAATTAGCACGCAGACGAATATACACTGAAAGATGCATAATCATACACCTAATGTAAAGAAATTTTACAGTATAATATTAGTAGCAGTATATACCGCTGGTATAAATTAAACTAGCCTAGTGACCCGCGCAAATTACATGGCTAGCATCGTTATTTTTTTCTCACATAATAACATATATATTTTTATATTTTTATATTAAAATATTAAAATGACAACATAATTTTAAATTTTACACTAACTTGACCAAAATATGTATATAAGTGATAATTATTACTTATTTTTTAATTCTGAATTTTAATTATTTCTAAACTATATTTCTATATGTACTCTATACTCCTCTTCCAATATTCATTATTTTTTAATTATGAAGTTCCGTTAGTTCTAAATTTTATTTCTATATGGACTCTAAATCCTTCTTTCAATACTTTTATTTTTACATTTTGAATTTTAGTTATTTCTAAATTGTATTCCTATAGTGGTTCTAGACTTTTTTTTTAATATTTCTTACTCCCTTTGTCCAGTATATAAGGGATTATTCCCAGTCTAGCACAAATTAAGAAAGATGAAAGAGTACATATTAGATATCTAGCAATACACATTGACACATTGAATAAATTGCACAAAGTACATCTTTGAAGAATAAACTATTAAACTTTGGCAGGTTGGATGGTGTGAAGAAGCACTAGTATATTCTTTATATTTTTTTTATTTTGATGGGAACTGGTGGATACTTAATTTCTAATGGCTTGGCATCGATTGCTACTGTACTTGCTAGCCTGGGGGTAAACCAAACTCCTTTATATTCATGGACACACCAAGAGAGCAAAAGACCCTATATTCCTGGACAGAGGGAGTATTTTTTAATTCTAAATTTTTGTTATTTGTAAATTTTATTTCTATATGTACTCTAAACACTTCTTTCAATATTCTTTATTTTTTAATTTCAAATTTTAGTTATTTCTAAATTATATTTCTATATGGACTCGAAACTCTTCTCCTAATCTTATTTATTTTTAAAATTTAGAATTTTAGTTATTTTTAAATTATATTTCTATATGGACTCTAAACTCAAGTTTTAATTTTTCTTATTTTTTAATTCTAACTATCAATTAATTCTAAATTCCTATATGGACTCTACACTCTTCATTCTATATTCCTTATTTTTGAATTTTATTATTTATAATTGTATTTATGTATGAATCCTAAACTCATCTTTAAATATTGCTTAATTTTTAATTCCAAATTTTAGTTATTTCTAAATTGTATTCCTATATGGACTGTAAAATCTTCTTCCAATATTCCTTATTTTTAATTTCAAATTGTAGTTATTTCTAAATTATGTTTCTATATGGACTCTAAACTCTACTTGTTTTATTTTTTATTCTGAATTTAAATTAGTTCTAAATCCCTACATGGACTATAGGCTATTCTCCCAACATTCCTTACTTTTTAATTATGAATTTCCTTTATTTCTAACTTGTATTTCTACGTGGACTAAACTCTTCTTTCAATATTTCTTTTTTATTTCAAATTTATCATTTCTAAATTATATTCTATATGGACTCTATACTCTTCTTTCAATTTTTTTATTTTTTAATTTGGAATTTTAGTTATTTCTAAATTGTATTTCTATATGGAACCTAATATTAGTTTTAATTTTTCTTATTTATTTAATTCTGAATTTCAATTAGTTCTAAATTGTATGCTATATGGAGTTTAGTCTCCTATTTCAATATTTCTTTGTTAGCTATTTTTGACTTATATTTCTATATGGACTCTATTTTTTCTTTTCTCCAATTAATACGAGAATTTCTAGGCCATGAGAGCGAACGTGGATGCTTCTTTTTCTATTACTTTAATAAGTTAATAGATGATTCAAAGGGTACAGATTAATTTGTCTACCAACTTAAATTGATTGTTAAAAAGCATAAATTTATCTTTCTATATTTTTATGTGAAGACAATTTTGTAAATGCACAAAGTATAGCGCAGTGATGGATGTATTCCCCGCTCGATCCCATTCCCCAATCCCAATGTCGTCCATGGGCCACAGCGGAGATGCTGGCAGCCACTGCAACACATGCACCACGCTGCCGCCGCCAGCCATGCTACACTGCCTCTTGGAAATTGATTTGATTTCTTCTCATCGCCTTCTCTCTTCCTCTTCTCACTTTCCAACTCACCCAAAACCCTAGCTAGCTCTTCTACCTAGAGAGGAGGGAGTAGCCATGACGGCATGGAGGAGGACGTTGGCGAAGGAGGAGGAGAAGGGAAAGAAAGAAAGAGTGGTGACAGCGACCACCTCATCCTTGAAGCACCGCGACCATCTTAGCCAAGAGGGGGGAAAGAAAGAGCGACGGCGGCAGCGCCGATCGGGGAGGAGCCTTACACACCTCTTCTATTGGCGCTCACTCGCACGCATGCCTTACCCACCATCGTGTCACCGCCCTCAAACTCGACCCTTTTCTGAGCTGTCCATCACCTCTCTCCCTCTCAGGGAGAGAGTCCTCCTCATCCTTCCTCACTTCCTCTCCCCTCCACCATGGCTCGATCTATGGTGGCCTCCTCCTCCACCATGCCATTCTCCTCCGCCGCTCTCCTCTCCCTCCCTGGCCCCCTCATCGGTCCCAAGCACGCTCTCATTCGCTTTCTCTCGTGGTTTTCTGAGGTCGTGCATGTCCGCGTCACCTCCCTCGCCGACGAATCCCCTGTCGCCCGGTACGCCGTGCTCGTCACCTTCCGTGAGATCGAGGATCGTTGCGCGTGTACCGAACCGCCGCCCCGTTCTCCGCGTGAAGCGTAATTGGGTAAATTCATTGTGTGTGGTGTTGTTTGGTTGTAGGAACCAACTGCTCGTCCTTGACTGTTGCGCCACCGTTTCCACAGGAGGTGGTCGGGTACCTCGTCGGCCGCGTCGTCGTCGTCGGCTGTGCTGGCGTGCTGCGGCTTGGGCACTCTCATCCTCGCCGCGCTCTCTCTCTTCTATCAAATCGGCAGCTTCGAGTGATCGAGGACGAAGAAAAACAAGTACGCATAACTAGTACTACCTGCAGCGGCATGTCATAAGGTTTTCCATCAATTGCTCGATTTATAGGCAATATGTTGTGCACTCATTGCACCGTTTTTCTGGATTACATATGCATGCATGTAATCATGTATATGCTGATAGCTATAGTTCGTCCAAAACCCTGAAAATTTGGACTTGTAAATTACTAGTACGAGATAATCCTGACATTATGGAATCTGCACTTAATATGCAAAGAACCGAGAGATGTAATTCATCTTCCTTATATGTAGAAAAAATGGAATCTGAAATTGTTGCAAAAAGAGTGGCGCACACTGGTGAAGGAAGCTTTTTTATTTATTATTTTATCATGTGAGATATGCCCTATTAATTTGATCGCACTATATATACTGATCTACTACTGTGCAAGAAATTACTAATACAGAAATGGATCGAGAGACTGCAAGCTATACAGTCAGAGCTGATTGAAGATTAATACGTACTCCTATATATCTACTGAAAATGTTGCAGATGTAGCTTTCAAAACCTTACTACGACCTAGCTACTATATATACATGATAGTACAGGAAAATCGAATTGAGAGCTGCTAGCTACTGGTGAGGTGGTGATTGAATTAATTATCTGAAACTATCTGATTATTATCTGCGTCCATATACAAGTACGTGATTATCTGAAAGTAACGTATGTTGAACAGACACCGTCGTCCATCATGCCTGTGCCACGTCCGTACGTAGAGATAGCTAGACCTAGATATTGCTATTAGTCCTAGATTCCTTTCAATGTGGCATCTGAGTGAAGACCATACTTTTCTCTGGTCATAAAGAGCAAGTAGCTTCTATCTACTAAAGCTAGGAAATTACGGTCCCTGTGATAGATACAGTAACAGAAACAAACTGCATATATGGACACACCAGCTCAATAGATGACTAATTAATTCTTGGAAGACTAATTAATTCCTTGGAGTAGATCTTCTCTCTGAATTCCCGGCCTCATATGGGCATATGAGCATATACAATGGTGACTAATAACGGACTATCTTCGTTGTCATACAAATAAATTTAGTAACGTGGATGAAAGAGAGGAAAAAAATATAAACATCGTTGCTACGTATGACAACGGCTCAAAGTCAACTCTTAGTATTTATTAACAAAAAATTTGCTACATGAGGGTGAAAAAAGAAAAAAAGGATAATAAAAAATATATTTAATGCAGCAATGATTAAAAGATTTTATCGTCTTTACTATTATAGAAGAATAGTTTTTATTGACATAAATTAATATAGAGGATTCATATTAGACTTCTGCCTTCCTAATATGTTGCTATCAACCTGCGCTCTTAGTAGTATCATCTTATCTACACTGCATAACGCCCGACGTAAGCATGAGCTGCTTCATGCATTAATGAATCCGATTAAAAGACCAGAAACACTCATCATTAACATGCAGTACTACCAATGCAAATCAACCGATCTATCAGAGATAAGATCGATATTGAAAGCTGGAGTGAGACGACAACAATTAATACCGCGTTCCTGGGGATTATTACAGCGGCTATATTTCATATGAAGCTTCCAAGAAGCTACGTCGTACCTACGCGCTTCCACGAAGCTTCATAGGACATGCTTTTTTTCCCCTTAAAGCTACGTCTTATATAGAGATATAGGGGAGCTAGCTACGAGAGCTTCGTTGCCAACAAGCCATGCATGCCCAATTTTGAATGAAATTAATCGAGGGGAAAAAAGATCGAGACCGGAGAATTTGAGAGGGCGTGGCTGGGGTCGTACGTGGTGTCTCGGTGATGCAAGGGGAGAGAGACGACGAGGCGGCGGGTTGTTTTCCGGCGCGAGCCGGCGGCAAAGGCAAGGCTCCGTCCCCGCCGCCGCCGCCGCCTCGCCACGACACCGACGGTGGGCATCGACGCGGGCTGAGGCGGCGGCGGCGGAGGAGGACGCCTGTCCGCGGCGAGGTGTTCGCCGTCGGCTTCATGGTGGCGGGCGCGGCTTACTTCCTTCTTGCCGATGCTCTCGCGGTGGCAGACGGCGACGACGACGACCCTTCCGCCGGGTGGTTCTTCGCCGCCTACATGCTCTGGATCACGGGGCTGAACCTGTACGTGCTGGCTTACCTGATGAACTGACGACGAGCACACGCGCGGCAACGCCGCCGGCCAACTCCGGGCGGCTGGTTCGCATATGGTAAGTCTTTTCTATCGCCGGCAGCCGCTACCACCCTCGGCCAATCCCAATTGGTGGACGTACGAGCGCATGCACTTCCCGTCGGCGATCGATCGCCGCTACCATCCTCGGCCAGCTTGGCGGTTTACTCCGACCGAGAGAATTAATTACCGGAGATGAATTTTCATTTCTCGAGAAAGAGACATCTCTCCTTTCTTGCATGTCATCCAAGTAGTTATCAAAAAGTTTTTAAAAAATTAACAACATAGATTAATATGAAATATATCACTCCACAAACATGCAAGGCCAAATTCGATTTTTATAAGTTAAAAAAAATAAATTAAACTAAAAATAGTTAAAGTACATTCACAGTTATATTTTTTATTTTTATTACAATTTTTAAAAGTTGAATTTGAACTTGCATATTTGTGGAGTTATATGTTTCATATTAGTCATTTTATCAATTTTTTAAAAAAAATTTATGACTATTTAGATTACATGAAAAAAAAAGAAATATCCTTCAAAAAAAATAAAAACACTTTCCCTTAATTATCAATCTATACCCAGTCGACATGCATCTCCACCTCGATCTCCTCAAAGAGAGATATCCACCCTCTCCTTCCTCTTGATCATTCATTCTTGGAAGCATTAATTCTACTGAATAATCTTGTAATACGCATGCAATTTCGAGCTTGCGTGCGTTTCTATCTACGACTATTATCCAGCTAATTGGCTGGAAGATCTATCTGCCCTCAGGTGTATATGACAATATATACAAAAGCTAGGATCGATTTGATGGAAGATTTCTCAAACACCACCACCAAGTCCCTGTACGTATACCTCTTTGCGCGCTTATACTCATATCTGTTTTCTCTCAACCTAGCTAGCTTCAAGGCGTGATCTCCTGACGAATTTAGTTACGACGATGACAAAACCCTGAAGCATCAAGAGGCTGCTATTGTAATCTCAAGACTCATATGTGTTGGCTTTTTATCTAAGTGTACTACAGTACTACTCTCTGTAGTGTTGATTTTGTATCTGAACCTTGGCTTTCTTCAAAAAGCCGGATCATTATTCAATATAATGATCTTTCCTCTAAAAAAAATAATCCGTGGGATTTCGCTGCATGCACTTGCTACATATGGACAAGCATGCATGCATGCCTAAATTAAATGAAGTTGTACTCGTCGAGAAATTACAACATATATAAAGACATTTCCCTTTTTATCTATCTTGTCTGCGGTCTGCTAGATCTTGCAGGTAGTAGCACTTTTGATATAACACGTACGGTCGTTTTGAGTAACGAAGATTTTGGAGTCAAAATTAAGATGCTTAGCATAATCTGGAAAGTGCAATAATTTTGGATATTATATATGAACTGTAGCAAAAAATGTCTATGATGATCCACCTCTATCAAAAACACCCAACATTTATTTCTGGTTTTCTACAGAAAACACCGTACAACACAGAAAATCACATTTCTGATTACCCAACCAAAAAAAAGATGAACAGTTGACGCGAGTAGGGATATCCCACCGTACAGCCCAGCAGACAATTCAATAGGCCCAGATAGATAAAGGCTGTGGTTACGTGATGGTGACTGGAGAACCTGTATGGGCCTTCACGGCCTCTTTAAAGAAAATATATTCCGGCAGGCCGGATAGAGATTTTTCTTTAAAAAGTTATCTTTAAATGGATTTGGGCCAGATATCTTTTTCCTGTGTGTAACTACTCAAGTTGGGCCAAAACTCTCTATGTGGAATAACTCTATCTGGTGCAAAAAAAAATTGTACTGTTTGGAGTAATATCTTCGTAGGGGAAATTCTTGTGGCCCAATAATGGCTACCTGGTCTTCGATTTCGATCTACAACTAATTTTCAAGTTAGTAAAACCATCTAAAACAACTAGTGCTGTACATCGATCATTGCATCACTAGCAGTGATCGGCCGACTTGGAACATGGAAATCTCACCTAAAACTTAAACAGCTGAACTATGAGCATGTCCTCCCGTGTGCGGAAAGCCTAGCATCCATCAACACTCAACTTACGATCGAGACCATAATCCATGGACGACCAATCCTAGCTACTTTCAGTAGAGAGTACAAGACAGAGATGACAAACAATCATTTTGGTCTAATACGTATACGTCTTACATGTAGGGAAGACAACCTCGTACCTGTTTGTGAGTTAGGGCCTGTCGACATGTGCATTATGCGTAAGTGCATAGCCAAACATCATATCCTGTCCGAAATTCGGAACCTAGCTTGTTGCCTGGAAAGGCAGAAGTGATAAGAGAAATTAACAAGACGCCACATATACCTAACACAGCGTTGAAGAACGAAGTGTTAACCAGTCGATCGATCATTGCCCTGCAAGGCTGCTGCAGACATACAGCTAGCAGAAGGAACTGAAGGGATCCATGAACTGAAGGTAAACTAAGCTCTCTAAGGCTCTAAGCTAGCTTGCTGGTAATGGATTATGGCCGGATGCATGGACAGTGTTTCGAGACTATACTACCTCTGCAAATGGAAAATGCTGAATGCTGCTCTTCAGTTTCTGAATGGCCATGGCTCTTCCAGCTCTCTCCAGATCTGCAATGCAAGTCGTCTATATGCCATCTTGCCAAGTCAAGGTCAACTGGTGAGCGTCTTGTTTATAAATAAAAATTTAAAAACAGCACTAAGATGAACTCTCCACTACATTAAGCTCTTGCGTACCCTTTTCGTTTCTAGGTCTGGCACTGACAATGGGCCCACCAGCGGGACCAAACCGCACGCTCCCCCTTCTGTCAGTGACTGTTCTTCCACCTCTTTGCTAGTCTTCGCTGCGCCCGGGCGCGACCTAGTCAACTAATAATACACAAGCACGTTACTACTAGTAGTTGATCGACCACGCTGTCGGAATTATTCATGGGCCCACAGACCGAATATTTATTTGTCGTTATTATCCACTCGGGGCGAATTTTTTTAGTGACCGTAAATTACTATTTTGTCCATGAAACAAGCAGACGAAATTTCGCAGTTGAGAAGAGATTTTTTTTCAAAAAAAAATCGGGAATTCGCAGTGGGTCGAGAAGAGATAATCTAAGCTAAAATTGGCGCCCAATAATTGCAGCCCTAATCTGAAAACTATATGGGCCCTAGAACTCACGGTAGCCCACAAAATATCATCACGCAGTAGGAGTAGGAGAGAGAGAGTCCAGTCCACTCCGGAAGCTTCCAGAGACTGGATGGTGGGGTCGGACGTGGACTCCGCAAAACCGCCTCAGCTGCGTGAGCCGTGACGCGACGCAACCGAGACGGCCCGTGTTCTTCTTCCCCGCATTTAAGTTGCCCCAACCCTTCCCCAATCCAAAGTACCCAAATCCCCTCGACGCAAATCGAAAAATTTTCGATCTGAAGCAAGGCGGCCGTTTGCAATCTTCGTCAGTGTATGTATGCGGCAGCCGCTCGATCCCTTAGTTTCTGTTCGATTTTGCCCCGGTTAGATGACTAGGGGATCTGTTCGCATGATTCCTATCTAGTTCGATTCAATTACTAATATTGCTATGGGCTTTTCTGTTCCTATGTATATATAAATCGTAGATCGCCGTATGGATGTTACCTAGTTCAATTCATGATGGGTTGGGTGTTTCACTCAAAGTACTGTTAAGATATCACCGGATGATTCTCCCCATTAGATTGATGAAACATGAAACAGGTTTGCTTAAGTCTCTGATCATCCGTTAGTTGATGAACATGGATGGCTATTGTAGTCTACTCGATTTTTTGATGTGGAAATTATCCTCAAGGATACCGTGGTTTTTTCCGTACACGATTCGCAGTGAACCATTCACAATACTCAAATTGATCCATCTGGGTCATTAGGTTATTTATGATCTGGCCCCTTCAGGATTTGTTCTAATTTACTCCTCTAGACACATCTGTGTACTATTATCTTTATTATCTTTGGTCCCTTCCATTACTTCCTTAAACATGTATACATTACTTCCTAAAACCATGAAATCTAGGAGCTCATATGTATCTGTTGGTTGTTTGTTAAACTCCACAATTGTAACAAGAAAAAGATTATATTGTATTCCAGCTTCTGTCTTGATTGATTTTCGCATAGGCCTGTCTTCTTTTCGTATGTACAGATGCAGATCTTTGTGAAGACAGACACTGGCAAGACCATAACCCTTGAGGTTGAGTCGTCTGATACGATTGACAATGTCAAGGCCAAGATTCAGGACAAGGAGGGCATTCCACCTGACCAGCAGCGCCTGATCTTTTGCAGGCAAGCAGCTTGAGGACGGTCGGACCCTGGCTGATTACAACATTCAGAAAGAGTCCACTCTTCACCTTGTGCTTAGGCTGAGAGGCGGCATGCAGATTTTTGTCAAGACCCTGACCGGCAAGACCATTATGCTTGAGGTCGAGGCTTCTGATACAATTGGCAATGTGAAGGCGAAGATTCAGGACAAGGAGGGAATTCCCCCGGACCAGCAGCGCCTCATCTTCGCAGGCAAGCAGCTTGAGGAGGGACGCACCATGGCTGATTACAACATTCAGAAGGAGTCCACACTTCACCTCGTGCTGAGGCTCCGGGGTGGCATGCAGATCTTCGTCAAGACCTTGACTGGCAAGACAATCACACTGGAGGTTGAGTCTTCAGACACGATCGACAATGTGAAGGCAAAGATTCAGGACAAGGAGGGCATTCCTCCTGATCAGCAGCGCCTCATATTTGTCGGCAAGCAGCTCGAGGATGGCCGCACCACTACAACATCCAGAAGGAGTCGACCCTTCACCTTGTGCTCAGACTCAGGGGTGGGATGCAAATCTTTGTCAAATCTCCTACTGAAGTTAGAGATCCGTGTTAGTTTGAAGTTGCCATTGGTGTCACAGTCATCGTCAATGCTTACAGCATGATTTATGTTAAGAATAACTGAAGTTAGAATCCCTGCTTGTTCTCGATACTTCTTTATTTTCAGAATAGCATCCAGCTTGTTCTTTATATGTCTCCTTTATTTTCAGAAGATGAAAATGTTTTTTCCGTTAGACTCTGCTGAAGGCAGCAGAGGTTCTAAAATTTCAGTGGCATATTGGTACTATCATTGCCAAACTAGCCTATTTGTAGTTTGATCATTACTAGCTGTTTTCGCAACCACCCTCTCTGATCAGAATCACCAGAGGTTCTGAAGTCGCAACAGGCCTAAAATTTCAGTGGCTTGTTGGTACCACGCATCATGGCCAAAACAGTGTGTGTATTATCAGAACAGATTTCTTCACTGATGTCCTAAACCACTATAGCTAGAAGCTTCTTTCTTTTGCCACAGGCGAGACAACTAATGTAACTATAGATATAATTGAATTTGCTAAGTACAAAAAAACCATGGGTTATGCCAACTTAGCTATGGAACAGGGTGACACTTATTTTTGTAATATATATAACATAAAACAGGTGAAAGTGTTAGCTAATTAAACCATTTTCCACTTCTGGATCCACAGTTTGGAGCTCCCACGATGGCAATGAGACGGCTAGGAGCAGCTTCCTTAATTTTCATAATCCTGTGTGGGTTAAATTACTTGGCAACAATCGTTTTCAAACAAACCTAGTTAGTGACCTTTTCATCGCCAGTCAGACACGCACGAAAACGAACCCAGATGCTCGGTTTCCGCCTGTATGACATCCCATGGTCACCACGACTTTACACGAGATCTTATTTATATACTATTATAAAAATTAGTAATTTTTTGAGTATACAAAAATTAGTAACTTTTCGTTCGTTAATTTTTTTTTTCCATCAGTGAAGGCTAATTAGACTTTTGGTTTTCTGCTGGACCGAACATACACTTGCGGGCTGAGGCGGAGGAAAGGAGAAGTGAGGAAAGTGGGTCGATAGGGGAAGTCAATTAGACTTTTGGTTGCTTGTTGGGCTGAACTTGTACTTGCGAGCTGAGATAGAGGAGAGGAGAAGGGGCTGCGGGTTGAGCTTGCTGGGTCAAACCTGACCCAAAAAGAAAAAAGGGTTTTTATTTAGATTTTTATTTAAATAAATATTAAAATGATGTTTATATTATTAAAATTAGCAATTGACCTCTAAAAAAATTCTGAGAAAATTTTAAAGAGTGTAATTAATCATGGATAATTTAACAAAAATTAAATCCAGCTATGTAATTTTATTTCTCACACTTACTTTACTTTACTTGTAAATTAATTTAATTCTACACCAATCTACTTAGAAATATCCAAGTATTCCGAAAAATTTGTATTTTAATTAATTACATAATGTAAATTTTTCTTAACTTTTTCTCAAATTTATCGTCTTTTCTCCCTGTTACACAGTTTTTCTATAGTATATATATACGCGCTTATGAATCTCGACCAGATAGACGCAGCTGCAGTAGCGGAAGAAAGGCCAAATCTATCGGCGATGTGCATGCCACGCGGGGGGCTGCTAATTCATGCGTACTCGCGCGCACTGCAGCCCATCGCTAATCGCGGCAATTAGCGTTAATTACAACAGTTAGAGCTAATCACAGCTACAGTAATTTCTCGATAAAATAATAAAAATAATTGATTTCAAACTTTTAACTCAGATTTGAAATCTTTTCAAGTCCAGATTTAAAATTTTAAACTTATATTTAAAAACTTTCAACTTAGATTTGAAAATTTTTAAATCAAGATTTGAAATCTTTTCAACTTAAATTCGAAAACTTTCAAGTCCAGATTTGAAAATTTAAACTTATATTTGAAAACTTTCAAGTTATATTTAAAAATTTTTAAGTTAAGATTTAAAAACTTTCAATTGTATCAGAAGCCTTCACATTGCATCAGAAGCCTTTTCAACTATTAGATTTAAAAACTTTTCAACTCAGATTTAAAAACTTTCAGTCCAGGTTTGAAAACCTTCAAGTCTAGATTTAAAACTTTCAGCTCGGATTTAAATATTTTCAAATCAAAATTTGAAAATTTTCAACTCGGATTCGAAAACTTTAAACCTAAATTTAAAAACTTTCATCTTTAAATTTAAAACATTCAACTTAAATTTTAAAAACATTCAAACTCAAATTTTAGAACTTTTAAGTAAAATTTTAAAAACTTTTGACTCAATATTCGTGATAAAAAAATTCGCAAAAAAAATCAGCAAAAGAAAAAAACGACGTGCGAATCAGCGGAAAAAAAAAAGGACGTAGAGGACGTACACACACAAGCCACACGGCGTGCGCGTCAGTAAGTGAGCTGATTCGTCTGCGCCAGTTAGCTTTCTTGTATCTGACGTATGATATGATAGAGAAACATGGGTAACATGTGGACTTATGATGATGAGCTTCATTTATCAGGGCTCACGTTCCTTTGAAGAACTGCGTCCGAGATATCTATATGTGGAGTCGGCGATGGATTTACAGGGACCGCGTGCCATGGCCTCACCGACTCCTGCCACTAGCGCTCGTGGTGGTTTGGTCTCGTCCAGGGTTTGAAATACCGGCGGTAACCGCGCGGTTACCGCGGTTACCGCCCGTACCGCGGGGGTACGGTTACCCGTACCGCACGGTACGGTTTGCCAAATTTCATCCGAATTCAAAAATTAAAAAAAAATGGTAACAGTAGTGTTTGATTTGTAGTGTTTTATGGTGAAGAAATTTCTCGAAAAAGAGCAATATTTATTCAAATTTAAGAGCAAAACGGAGGAAAAACTTGGAAATTGGAAAAAAAAAAAAGGTCGGCCCGATACAGTGCACACGGCCCATTGAGGCCCAAACGAGGGGACCCTAACCCTAAACCCCATCTCTAGCGTGCGGCCGTGCGCTCCATCTCTGCTCTCTCTCTCCCTCTCTGTCCAACGCCCCGGCGATGCCAGACGCGGCCCAGATCCGTCGCCACCGCGCCGGCGAGCGACGATACCGCGCGGTAGGGCGCGGTAACCGCGCGGTACAAGACGGTAACCGCCGGCGCCAGCGCGCCTACGGTAAGTCCTCCGGTACCGCACGGTTTTGCGCGGTAACCGCGCGATTTGCTTGATTTATCGCGCGGTTTTGCGTGGTTGCCGTGGCTTTAGGGTTTAGTTTCCGGGCGCTATAGAGAGCGGTAACCGCGCAATACCGTGTGGTAACCGCGCCTAAACCGTGGTTACCGCGAGCAAATCGCCGGTAAACCGTAGCTAGCAATTTTTGTAATTTTGATTTCGCAATGCAATTGTCTTGCTTGTTTGTTATCACTACAAATTTTGAATCACTCAGATACAAAGTAAAAGTAGTGGAATGGTAGTAAAATAAGTCCATAACAAAACCTAGCGTACATGTGCGAGCGTAATTTGTAATTGAGTGTAATTTGGATTTCATATGCATATTTGAAACTTCTATTAGTAATAAAAGACTATGTGTAAGTCGAATTTTTATACGTATGGCATTAGTGAAATAGAAATGCGGCCTTGGTGATTTAATTTCTAATACTATACTTTTCGCGTATGTTACATACAGGGTGGATATGGTAGATAGTAGGGACCCAGTGCGGGAGCACAGGGAGAGCATGGCACCTGGATGGTATTGTAAGTATTGTCATCAGAGAAAGGGCGGTGGTGGAGCAACTCGACTTAAAATTTATTTGGCTGGAAAAGGGAAGGGGGTTACGTATTGCAATTCAGTGCCTCCAGATGTTCGCGAATTCTTCAGGCGCGAGTTGGACAGGATAAAAGATGCAGGTAATACTCGTCAGAGTGAGAGGGCAAGAAGGGTTGAAGCGGCTGGGGTCAACTATTATGACCTAACAGGTGATGCCGACGAGGAGGAACAAATGGAAGCAACCATGCAAGCCTCACGGCAAGAGGCGAGTTTTAGGAGGGGTGTGGAGCGACGAGGTGGCACTTATGAGCATGGCGGTGGCAGTGGATCCGCTGAGTCCGAGGCACGGAAAGGAAGAAGCAACCCAATTGCCAGTTTGTTGCGAAGGGCTACATCTCACAGGGAGTCACCTTCTGTGAGAGATTACAACCTAGCATCTGCCAAGTCTCCTGTGCAGACACGCATCGATACAGGATTTTTCACAAAGAAGGGAAGGCAAGCTAGGGAGGCCATTGGTGAGTCCTGGGCAAGGTTCTTCTACACCTCGGGTATTCCTGCAAGAAATGCTGATAATTCATACTTTGTCAGCGCCGTTCGAAAAACACAGAAGTGGGGTAAGTATGCATTTCATATGAATTTACATTGTTCTAACCGTTCGCACACTAATTATTTGTATTTGTACATTATAGGTGAAAACATACCTTCTCCAAGCGGTACGGAGATTGATGGGAAGTACCTTGATGCTACGGAGAAGGACGTCAAGAAGCAATTCGACAGGTTCAAGCGTGATTGGAATGAGTACGGTGTTACTCTAATGTGTGATTCTTGGACAGGACTGACGGGTATGGCGGTCATCAACTTTTTGATATATTGCAATAGAATCATGTTTTTCCACAACTCCGTTGATGCCACCGGCCATAGCCAAGATGCTAACTTCGTACTGAAGGTAACTACGTTCCATCAACACTTTAGTCTCATTTGATAACATCAAGTGTAGTGTTTGAGGTCTTGTTTTATTTTGTGTTTGACCCATGCAGGAGATAAGAAAGGTGATACGCGAATTAGGCCCCCAACATGTCGTTCAGATTATCACTGACAATGGGTCTAACTACAAGAAGGCCTGCAGACTGCTGCGGCAAGAGTATCCAACAATTGTGCGGCAACCTTGTGTAGCGCACACAATTAACTTGATGCTTAAGGAGATTGGAAAAATGCCGGAACATGAAATGGTAATTGAGAGTGCAAGAAAAATTTGCAGATGGCTATACAACCATTCCAAGCTGCATGCCATGATGGTGTCTGCTATAGGTGGTGAACTGGTTAAGTGGAATGCTATACGGTTCGGCACAAACTACATGTTCCTTCAGAGCTTCCTTAGGAGGCGAGATCAGTTCATGCAGTGGATGGCTTCTTCTGGGTTCATGCAAAGCAAATTCAGTGGCACAATGAATGGCAGGTATGCGCACGCATGCCTATCTAGCATGTCTTGGTGGGAGAACTTACAGGCGATGGTCAACGCAGTCCAGCCGATGTACTCCTTCCTTCGGTTTGCTGACGAGGACAAGAACCCCAATTTGAGTGAGGTTCTCCTAAGATATCAGTTGTTGAGAATGGAGTATGATAGTCTCTTTGCGAGTGAAAGGGATAAATTCGAAGCATACATGAAAATTGTCAATAGGAGGATGCACGACCTCACCAATCAAACTCTAATCAATGCCAGTGAATAGCTGACATTACATAATGAAAAAATTGGTATTGTACGACTCTCATCGATCTTGTTTCATGATTTGTAGGTGCGGCATTAAACCCTATGACTCACTACCAATACTCTCCAAGTGCCACCGTCTTCCAAGACCTTCGTCAGGCCTTTGAGTGGATGACGGACATCGATACAGCCGCCGCCGCTTTGCTGGAGGTTGAGATGTATCGCCGTAAGACTGGTGAATTTGGGAGGGCCCTTGCAAGAAAGATGGCAATTGATGGAAAAACTTCCCCTGGTATGTCTTTAATCATTTGCACATGGATTATGTCTTCATGCTTCTACACGTATTCAGTGTTGTAAATTGACATGAAAATTGGCATGTGCAGCACAATGGTGGTCTATGTTTGCCTCAGACACGTCGAATTTGAAGAGGCTTGCGTTGCGCATGGTTGGTCAATGTTGCTCTTCAAGTGGATGTGAACGGAACTGGAGCACATTCGCATTCGTGCATACCAAGGTCCGTAATAAACTTACCCACAAGAAGCTGAACAAACTAGTTTATGTGAACTACAACCTTCGCCTGCGAATTCAGCAAGCAAATGCTTCTATTAGGAAGGAGGATGACGATCCCCTTCAGAGACTAGCGGACCTATCATTCTATGAAACTAACAATCAGATTAAAGAATGGATGGATAATGCTCGGTCCAATGCCAACCCAGAACTAGATGAAGACTCAACTGAAAGTGACACCCCCGTGCCTAGTCCACTTGTAGCCAACCTAGTGGACTTGACTGACCTGCGCAGAACCACGGGAGCTTCTACTATTGCAGAGTGGGCTGATATGAATATAGGTGACACTCATATTGGAAAAAGGAAGACTCGGCAGCCACCAAAAGAACCTACATCCAAAAGAGCTAAGGGCAAAGGTCCACAGTCTCGCAATGTTGATAGCGATGAAGAGACTGAAGATAGCCCAGACTACCAAGAGTCCAATGATAGTAGCTCAAGAACTGATACAGATGATGGAGACGATGGTGGTCAAGGAGGACAAGGAACCACTGAAGTGCCTTCTGGGGGTCACCACAGCTCTATTCAATTCACTGGTGCGATGTGCTTCATTTACCATTTAGACCTTTACCATGCATTTCACTATTGATTAATTTCCTTCCTACAATTTCATTTGCAGGTGAGGCCGACTTCACTCACGCGACTCAGGACCGTGATCACGGTGCTCCAAGCTCTCAACGAACTACCGTTTCACCGAGTGACCAACAAGAACGACAACATCTTGACATACCACAGGATAGCTACAACTCATTCAGTGCCTCTAGCATTGAAAGTGGCTATCCAAGGTATGCGTACAATCGTCCCCAACCTTCTGATTATCCCCCTCCTACATGGGTGTACGAGTGGCAAGAGCTCCAGTGGTACGCTCAATTGTATGCTCAATGGCAAACAACAGCATCATGAACAGGTCAAAGTTGGAAGAAATACGAGGCAGGGTTGCTACAGTCGCATGGCTTGATGCTCATGTTCATAGAGGAGTACAACATGACATATAATCAGTGGAACTTATAGCTGGCTCTATGTTGGTACGTCCTTCTCTATTTCCTTTCATCGTCCAACAAAACTTCTATTTTCATATTGCTTGTCATATGAACTATCATATTGTGGATGTTATATTGTGGACTTTATTGTGAACGCTATATTATCGACTGTATTCATTTCACCTGTGAACTCTATATTGTGGACATCTTGACATGTCAACATGTGGACACCTTATGCGATATCTTCAGATTGTTGATTGTTGTTGTCGAAATATTATGTTATGAATTGTTCAATTGATTTTAAGTCCGTAATATAGCAAAAATCATGCCAAAATTTTTTATTTTATACCCACATGTATTGTTCAATTTATTTCAAGTCCGTAATATAGAAAATATCATGCCAAAATTTTTTATTGTATATCCACAAGTATCCTACATATTTTAATTATTATCTCAAAATTTTATAAATTTTTAAGTGTTTCTTCAATTTTTTTTATTTTTTTTCATTTTGTTCTTCATTTGCTCTAACATTACGCGGTAACCGCGCAGTTACCGCGCCAAACCGCATGGTAACCGCGTCTCATACCGTGGTTTTGAATTCAAAATTTTCAAAAACGAATTTGTCACGGTTTTTGGCGGTTACCGCGCGGTAACCACCGTACCGCCGGGTGGCGGTAACCGGGCCCCCGGCGGTATTTCAAACCCTGGTCTCGTCTGCTGCTGCTTGGATCCGGCTTTTTTTTTTTTTTGCCTCGTCATTCTCGCAGTCGTCCAAGCTCGAGATGCTCTCTTCGATCCCAGCTGCCAAGCAATTCATAGACATATGTAAGGTTTACTTTTGTTACTATTCTCTCCCTCTATCCGGAGGATCTGATGATGTCTCTCTCTTTAGATTAGGGATATGCTTATTTGCCATTGTCATCCACACGTCATTAACTTAAGGGGTGGCAAGTGATGAGATAATCTATAGTGATAAATCATCAAATTTGCTTACTACTCCTCGTCCGTGTTATGTTTGCTGTACAGGTTTAGTAAAGGAGAAGATAACGATCGATTGTCATTTGTCTGTCATTTGTTTTATACAGTATACTCTCGAAATAAACTAATCTAAATTTAATATCATTTAATGTAACGTATCTAATTTATTTTAGATAGAGGATGTACTATTTTGCTGCTGACTAGGTTTTCATCCGAGAGCTATCTATGTAGCTTTAGGCTGCGTTCGTTTGCTGGACAAAGAGAGAAGATTTGTCTCGTTCTCCGCGCGTACGTTTCCCAAAGTGTTTTTTTAAAAAATTTATATGAAAGTTGCTTTAAAAAATTATATTAATTCATTTTTTAAGTCTAAAATAATTAATATTTAATTAATCATATGCTAATAATTTATCTAGTTTTACGTATCTTCTCAATCTTCTTCTTTCTACTTCTCTCAAACACTTTCTTATATTTCCATTCGATCGAGGGAGAGAGAGGAGAAAAACAGCTCAAACTCAAAAATTCCGTCCACTTGAAATGTAAACCACCCCTAAACCCAAAACGCACTTGTAATCTCCCCCCGCTAATTCGAGGCTAGCCTCGCGCTGGCGACACAGGCCGTCAGATCGCGAGGTGGACGGGTTGAGATCGCGGCAAACAGAGGAAGCTTCTGAGAGAAGGAAAACGTCGGAGAGCGGAAGGCCAGTACACGCTACATCTCCTCTTCTTCTCGCGACGCAGCAGTGGGCAAAGCATCTTCCACTCTACTCGATTCCCTCCCCCTCGCGCCGCCACCCATCGCCGGCGGGCGGCCCGAGGAGGCGGCGCCCTCCCCCCAGCCGTCACCAGCGTCATCGTCTCGCCGGCGAGCCCCTCGCTCACCGCGATCGATCGATTCCTCCCCAAGGTACGCAGCGGAGCAACCCTTCGATCCGTTCATCATCTATGTATTGTTTTCGTGCTGTTCGATCTGTCTGGGATGAGTGTGTTACGTATCTCGAGCTTCGATTTGGTTGGCGGTTTGTAGTACTAGTGTAGCGGCAGGCCTTGGGCCAAGCCAGCAGCAGCAGTAGCAGGCTGGCAGCAGCATGAGCAGTGCAAGCAGCAGCAGCCTCGGCAGTTTAGTACCACCTCGGTGGTTTGAGAACAGAGGGAGTAGTTTATAAGGTGGATTGCCCGATCACCATCAATTTTGGGTTAACTTTTTTTATAAAGTGATGGCGAAAACATAAAAGAATTATAAAAGTGTAGATGTGATTTAACTAATAAGTTAAATCCAAAATCAATTTCGGGCCTTGGGCGTAACCGCATCTCTTCGTTTAGAAGCCTCAAATTAATTATCTTGGAATCCATATATACAATTTCTATTAAGCTGATGAGTTTGCATGCACCTGGGGATTATTTACTCATTGTATGCATGCTGAGTAAAAAGTTAATTACTCACTGCGTGCATTCTCTTGCTTTGATAGTTAATTTCTTTATGGTATTGACGAGAAAAGAAATACGCCGTACATTGATTATCCATACGAACATATATAACCGTTGCCTGTTGGCCAGTGAAGATTTTCATATAGGAGTAATTTGGTCTCATCTCAATTCTCTATCTGTACACACCACATCTTACTATTTATAAAATTACAACTCACTGTATCCTTAAACCTAACATGCAAAGATGTTATATTATCATTTATTAATAATTATTACATCTTAATCCTCATACAAACATGTTATATCATATATATATATATATATAATTATATTCTAAAAATTAAAATATAAACATATTAAATCATCATCCCACATAATTTGTATATTATTTTAATATTATCCATCATTTTCTATAATATTTTATATATTTCATCCTCACTTAGTTAATGTTTTATATTTTCTCTTATTAAACCATACATCATTTCAATTATTTCTAACCTTTAGATAATTAATTTATAATTAATTTATAGTTCAAATTATTTCTTTCAGATTTCTCTTGTGAAGCCACGTCACTTTAGTTTAAACAACTGATGGGGATAAAAGATGGCAGCGAGCACCCCTCGCTAGATATCGGAGAATTCGGTTGGTCCGAAGTTTCAAACCGATCGAACTGGATTGCTTACATTAAAACCATCTCCTTAGCTAGTTTAGCTAGCTATGGTTCTTCAAGTCGTCTTTCCTGAGGTAAACTATGACTCTCTTCATGCCGCCGAGCGCGCTCTCGCCGGAGCCGCACCGCCGGCATGGTCTCCGCCGCGCGCCCATGACCAATCCCTGCGCTCGTGCCTCTCCCGTCCGACAAGGCGACAACACCAACATGTATATACACCCTACCTACCCTTTTTTCTCTTTTGCGGTTGATTTATTTTTTAGATGGTTTTTTAACACGGCTCGTGGGTATGTACTCCATCGTCCTTATTATCCCCTCCTCTCTTTCTCTCTCTTTTCTTACTTCTTTGTTGGGAAAAAAGGTTTATTTATGTCTCACTGTGTCGCACGTTTGTACATACGCACGGCCTGCGTGCGGGCTGCGCCTCTGCAAATCGAAGAAAAGGCCGTGGTCCGTGGGCGCGCTGAAGGATGTTCTGGAATTGAACCAACCAGTTGCAAAGGGCGCAGCCAAACAAACAGCACAGCGGAAGATTAACAAAGAGGAAAAATATGTTGTGCAAATAACATATGTGTGAAAACCTGAAAACTAGCATTAAATCAAAAATAGATCTCAGATTTATTCACGTCGCTAAGAGTAAAAATTTTACTCTCGGATTTAGTCATGAGTAAAGATTTTACTGGGAGTAAATTTTGTATCCTTGGTAACGTGACTAAATCTGAAAAGTTTATTTTTAGATCCCAATAGTTTTCAGGTTTTCATTCTATATGTGGTTTGTACAGTGTATTTTTCACTGCGTATGTGAAAGGCGTGTGACGATGTTTCACCGCAAGAAAAGCGACGTATTGGTAGATGGAAGCGTCAGGTTGGCATGTGGCAAGGGTAGCTTGGAACGACTAGTTTTTTTGGGTAGGCAGCGCACGAGTTGAAATCGGTTGAGTTTTTTTTGGGAAGCAAAATACTTTCAAGTATAACTATAGTGTAATTATACTGTAACTATACTGTAATCTCTATATAATTTAGGTATAAAGTTACATATATTATTTTAATACTTTTATACAAGTTATATTATACTTATAGTATAGTTATGGTAAAATTATATTACAATTATACTATAGTTAGATTTGAAAGTTTTTAACTTAAAAAACTTACGAAAGATTTTTAGATAATCCTTTTTTTTCCTTTTCTGTTTGAGAACTGAAATCCTTTGATTTGATTTTTAGATAATCCTTTTTTTTTCCTTTTCTGTTTGAGAACTGAAATCCTTTGATTTGATTGATATTTTGTTTCCTATTCCGGCCCAGCCTATCTCGGGCCAAAAATATTAGACCTGATAGGTGGGCCTTTTTTAGAAACTTTAGTCCTGAAATGAACTGGGCTTTTATTGATTTGATCCGGATCTTTGCTGGTATATCTTACATACGCCGTTTATTCGTAACCTTTTTTTCTCTCTCTTATTTAACCTTGCAAAAAGAAACTTGTTTCTATTAGATTAGATGAACACAGCCCATGTCTAGACATCTAGCACCATCGATGACCACCTCTTCTAGGACTCTTAGGATCAAGGGACGACGTCCAGTCAGAGCATCCTGAGAGCAAGTAAAATAGACTAGCTTATCGTACCCTTTTTTTTCATTTTTAGTAAACAAAACCAGGAAAATCAGGTTGCTTATCTATACGAGCTAGAGAAGCTCACGTGTTGACTGACGAATGTGCTTTTCTCCACTGTCGTTCCAGATGGATATAGTAGGAGTTAGTATGTGAGAGCTAGAGAAGCAATCGTATCAATGATGTACGCAGTTTGAGTTTCATTGATTCCAAGGATTTTCTACTGTAGTTTCCCCCAAAGACATATATTCTGACGGCGAAAAAAGAGCTTAGCGCGCGGCGGACGAACTCGATCATGTTGCGTCCATGCGTTTAGCTTTGCTTCCACACTGCACAGGATCAGCATCTTTGAACGCGTACGTCGTCGGTTGGTGCCTTTGGTGGTGTGTTCCCCTTCCCCAACCACGGCATCTCCTCCTCTTCAATTCCTCTCTCTGTCCCCTCTCCTCTCCGGATAGCAGCTTTGACATGTTCTAACTTCTCACCTCCTTAGCTTTCTTTTCAAAAGCTCGTAGCTACTTAATTAGTTTGGTACGTTCTTGCCTTAAGCTAGGTCCAGTCATCCAGAAAGTAGAATCTGATCTGATCTCCAACCAGTAAGGTCCGACGATACTTGGATCAATTCAAACCAAGTATAAGAGCAGTACTATAATCATCTAAACACGAGCTCCTATATGTCACATATGCATAAATAGTGAAGTGGACGAGAAAAGAAATGAGAGAAATGATGAGTTACCCCTCATGCAAAAGACAACCTCTTCATAAATTTTAAAGAAGAAAGAGAAAAAAGTAATGTTGATTAGATAAAAGTGAATAAACAAATAGTTATGTTGTATTGGGGTTAGTATATTAGAGACAATGTGTACTATATGTTGCTTCCTAATTAATTAGTTGATGATGTGGAATATTAGAGGTGACAATCACCCCTTCTATAAAACTTGCTCTAAGAGATTGTTGCTCCCTTCTCCGATCCCAAAATAGATTAGCTCAAGAGCTTCCAAGCTAGTTCTACTACTACTTTTTTTTCCTCTTTGATCTGATTTTTCTGTCTAAATCTTTTCTCTTCTCTCATCAGTTTTCATAACTCGATCAAAGGGTGAGGAGAAGGGGGTAACAATTAACTCTTCCACGAGTTGACATAAATAAATGTTCAAATACACCCCCTGAAAATCAGGCGAGAGGAAGAAATTAATACAGCCCTATAATTAAGTACGGATACTGGGCGTGCGCGAATTCCAAAGCCCATCCAACGGCTACATATGTACATGCACATGCCAGATACTCCCTTCATCCCAAAATAAACCAATCTCGTATTAGAATGTACAACTTATATTCAAATTCGTTATACTAGGAAGGATTAGTCACGTTTTGGTATGAAGTTGGCTTATTTCGAGATGAAGGGAGTAGTTGCAAATCGCCTTTCCCTGTCTCCGGTTACAGTCACGTAGACATTTATTGTTTTGCACGATATATATATATATAGCTATCACTACAAGAAACTTGACTGGTCTTTTCATCTCAATTGACAGTTCCATCAGAGTTAACGCTTACTCTCAATCGTGCGATCATCTTAAATATTAATTACTACCATTTTCAGTTTGTTATAGATACGTGCTGCAAGTCTCTCTCATCTCCAGTCAAATATAATCCATCCTAATAATGATTTAATTTGCAAGTGATGGTACGTAGCTTAGCAATCGTAAATTCTATCCGTCCATATGATTCGCAATCGTTAATTCCCTATGTCCATATGATTCCAACTAATCTCCTTGACGATATTAATTAATTAAAGGATTAATCGGGTCTCAGTGATTGCATAAGCTGGATTAATTAAATTGCTCCAACGTTTGTATTGTTTGTAAAAGTTAACTTCGTTTTGGCACTTAAAAAGGACGTGTGGTCTCTTGTCTATTAATCAATTCCCTTCGTTTTGGCATATACTAGATCAGTCGCGAGACCACACAGGCCCAGCCGGCCAACTTTCTGTAAACAAAATATATGAAAAAACAAGTGGTGGTGGTGTGTAAGTACATCGAGCGGAAGTTGCCCAGAAGCGGCAAAGGAGCCAATTAATGTGGTTTGTTATTATAGATCTGTTCTTTCTCTTAATCTTATCTTTGCTCAGAATTCTCTTTCCTGTACAGTTAATGCATGCATCACCTGTAACGAACTGAGAAATCAATATTTTATGCTTTCGTGCATAAATGGCACAATTAAAAACGTGCAATTAGATTGCTCCTATATATAAATGGATGCAATCGATGATTCAATTAGATCAACAATATATACTATTAAGGCCCGTTGTATTCTGATTAAGATATATGAATTCTATCTCGATTTTCGTTAGCACGTTTTTTTTACTATTAACGGTTTATTTCGTGCGAAAACTTTCTATATGAAAGTTACAAATAAATTATTTTTCAAGTTTATAATAACTAGTCTAGTGGCCCGCGCAGATTGCGCGGCTAACATCGTTATATTTTTTCTCACATAATAGCATATATATTTTTATATTAAAATATTAAAATGGCAACATAATTTTAAATTTTGTACTAACTTTACCAAAATATGTATATAAGTGATAGTTATTACTTATTTGTTAATTTCGAATTTTAATTATTTCCAAACTATATTTCTATATGTACTTTAAACTTCTCTTCAAATATTCATATTTTTTAATTCTGAAGTTCCGTTAGTTATAAATTTTATTCCTATATGAACTCTAAACCCTTCTTTCAATAATTTTATTTTTAAATTCTGAATTTTAGTTATTTCTAAATTGTATTCCTATATGGACTCTAAAGTTTTTTTAATATTTTTTATTTTTTAGTTCCGAATTTTCGTTATTTGTAAATTGTATTTCTATATGGACTCTAAACACTTCTTTCAATATTATTTATTTTTTAATTTCAAATTTTAGTTATTTCTAAATTGTATTTGTATATGGACTCGAAACTCCTAATCTTATTTATTTTTTAAATTTAGAATTTTAGTTATTTCTAAATTATATTTCTATATCGACACTAAACTCAAGTTTTAATTTTTCTTGTTTTTTTAATTCTAACTATCAATTAATTCTAAATTCCTATATGGACTCTACACTCTTCTCTCTATATTCATTATTTCTGAATTTTATTATTTATAATTGTATTTATGTATGAATCCTAAACTCATCTTTAAATATTGCTTAATTTTTAATTCCGAATTTTAGTTATTTTTAAATTATATTCCTATATGGACTGTAAACTCTTCTTCCAATATTTTTTTAATTTTAAATTGTAATTATTTCTAAACTATATTTCTATATGGACTCTAAACTCTACTTTTTTATTTTTTATTCTGAATTTAAATTAGTTCTAAATCCCTATATGGACTATAGGCTATTCTCCCAACATTCCTTACTTTTTAATTATGAATTTACTTTATTTTTAAATTATATTTCTATGTGGACTCTAAACTCTTCTTTCAATATTTTTTTATTTCAAATTTATCATTTCTAAATTATATTCTATATGAACTCTAGACTCTTTTTTCAATATTTTTTATTTTTTAATTTGGAATTTTAGTTATTTCTAAATTGTATTTCTATATGGACGCTAACCTTACTTTTAATTTTTCTTATTTATTTATTTTTGAATTTCAATTAGTTCTAAATTGTAGACCTATATGGACTCTAGTTTCCTATTTCAATATTCTTTATTTTAAATTCCGAATTTTAAATATTTTTAAATTGCATTTCTATATAGACTCTATTTTTTCTTTTCTCTGATTAATATAAAAAATTTTAGACCATGAGAACGAACGTGAAGGCTTCTTTTCTATTACTTTAATAAGTTAATGGGTTGAAACCCAATAATCTAAGCTAATGACTTTTTCGTCCTCATTTTCATCAGGTTAATTTGATGGTTCTTCTAGATCGGTCTAGTAGCCGATTGAGGACTGAGGCAGTCGTCGATTTACTATTCTTATCTACCTGTCCGGTCACGCCGTCGGTTCTACAGTACGTAGATCTGTCTCTAATATATTCGTTCCCTTTTTCCTTTTTCGCCTTTTTCATACGTAAGAGAAAAATTGAAAGCGATACATATCACGCGGCGCTGGTGCTTACGTTGTTGAGAGTTGAGACGAACCTTCCGAGAAGCTGCCGTCAAGCAGGAGGAGCTAACACCTAGCGCTGCGGTGTTTTAACTGCTAGCTTAAATTAATTAAGCTTTCAACAGGCATATTGCGCTTCGACATGATGCATGCGATATGCGAGCTCCCCTCGTTTTAAAATATATATAAAAAATTCTATATTTATTTTAAGTCAAACTAATAATAAATATTTTCGATAACATAATAGTATAAGTAGATCCTAAATCGCGCGCGTCACAAAACATTCTTGTACTGTACTGTACGTACAAGTACTCCGTATATTACGTATAGTAATTACCCGCGCAAAATTTCTTGGCGCTTTCCGTGTCTGGTGTACTAATTAATTATTATTCTTTCCATCTTATAATAAAGTTTTTTTCTCTCATTTATCTTAAAATAAGTTAATTTTTAAGTAATTGTTGCATCGAAATTTGTAAAAGTAAAAAATAACTATATTTATATTTGTATTTGAAGTAGATAAAATAAAAAATAACTACATTAAAATTTAATAAAACAGTAATATTTTATTTTTTGTTTGATACGTAGCAATGGATAAAAAATAAACTTATTTCCACGACGGATAGAGTACCATGTACGGCACTGTATACTATGAGAAGTTATGCATGTGTGGATAACCTTGTCATCAGGAGAAATATCTCGATCATAAACAACGACATCGCGCAGTCGTCGCAGCGCGACGAGTGCATTACGCATTTGTCTACGTAGTACTGTATATACTTGCTGTGATTAGGGGAGGCAGCGGTTGATGTCGGCACAAGCCAGACAAAATCTTATCTTAACTATTTAAAAAATACATAATTTTTCTTTTTCATATGTATGTTTCGTCCGTCGCTTACGTAATTGCGTGTGTCATCCTTATGTCATCCCGGTTGATGTTACCCACGTCACAACACGAAACGGAATCGGAGAAAAGAAAAAAGAGAAAGCTAGCTAGCAGCCCAGTCAAAGCAGCCACGCAAGCAAAGGAGCGGCAGCCAGCACAGTACCTCAGGACACTGTAGCAATTGAGTACTGTAGCATACCGGTATTGTAGCGCAAACAATACCATCTCGCTTTTCCAGCTTAAGCAACAGCAACTTAAATAGGATGCTTGCCCGGGACCGTTTACATCAATTAAAGTTTGGATTTAGATTTATGTGCCTTTTAAAAAAAATACTTCACAATCGATTTTTAATCACCAACAAATTTAATTGTGTTTATATCAAATATTTTTTCCTCCGCAATCGATTATCAATCTCATCAACACCACTTTTTTCTTTTCATTTATTGTATGATTTCCTTCTGATTTTTTAAGTGAAAGCGATTATGCAATTGGAGTGAAGCGAGCTTGATCTGATAGCTAGCCAAAATCATTTTTTCTACTATACCTACTCTTTAAAATAAGAAAAAAAATTGTTTATCAATATCAAGTACCGAAAAAATGACCATACATTGCAAATAATAATACATGACAAAATTAAATACTTATTATGGTTTTAAACTTTAATTTGTAATACATAATTTCTATTAATAGTTTTTTATAATCATTCGTGTCAATGTATTTAGAGCAACAAATGATTATGTCATTTGAGCTTTTTTTTGCATTGGAAAATTTTGATTTACCTATAAGGATAAACTGGTGGTTTTATGCTCTCACATACTCACTACTATTTTTTTTTGCTTTCATTCGGTATAACGCACGGATATTTTGCTAGTTAAATTAAGCAAAGATAATAGCCGCACGACGTCTTATGCTCCTTATCTGACTAATCCAAACTCCGATCTGGGAATCACTAATGATGAGCGTTCACATAGGTCTTGATTCTTTCAAACTAGTCTTTTACTCAGAAAAGACAGTTAAACTACGACTCATACACTGTACTATATATGCTCATGACAACCTAGCTAGTAGCTTGCTAGATGTACATATTCTTTACAAGGAAAAAAAAAAGAAAGACCAACCTGTATCTACTCCTACACGAATGTCAAAAAAAGAATATATTTATACTCTTTCCGTTTTTTAATATATGACGTCGTTGACTTTTTGACAAATGTTTGACTATTCGTCTTATTCAAACAAAATTATATAATTATCATTTTTTTATTGTGACTTGATTTATCTTCAAATGTTCTATAAGCATGACTTAAATCTTTTTATATTTGCATAAATATTTTGAATAAGATGAATGGTCAAATGTTCGTGAAAAAATCAATGACGTCGTATATTAAAAAAACAGAGATAGTATATCTTTATCTATTTAGAATATACAGAGTGTTTCTGTCTGCACATATTTTTCGTCCGTCCCCATTATTTCCTTTTCGGTATCGCATCATCCCGTATATCGTACCGTTCTGTTTCTGATTGAAGCTCTCCAATTAAGTGCACGTGATATTCTTTTTACCTTTTTAACCATTTTCTTTGTCTTAATAGTAATTGTGATGGAGGTCCATGGCTCCATGCCCTCATGAAGAGAAACTTGACGTTCCAAGATGAACAAGAGAAAAAATGGAGGTAAACAATGCAGAGAAAAAATGACACCATATTTCATCAACTTAATTAATCATAAAGTTTTATCATAGCTAAAGATGCAGAGTACACAATGAATATTTAGACACGTATTCATTTTTTCTTCTTGAATTTTTTTTGACCACACCATATAATTAACTGAGCATCATATTTGTTTTTCAAAGTCACTGTGCAGTGCAGCTTATTATTAATTAACATTGGATTAGTTAATTTGGTCTGCGTTAATATTAAGCTGACTATTACTACATGTTCAGTCTCTCTCATCCAAGTTCGCTAGCTATACAGTCACCCCTACTACTCGCATCACTACTCCCTCCGATCTATATGCATTGCAGCTCATGCATGCTCTCGTAGCTCAAAGTTAGCTAAGCTGCCATGAGCCTCACAGTTGATTTCTTCCTTACTTACGTCCTTCCCCTCCTTACTTGGCCCGGTCGATCACGGTCGTCGCCGGAGAAAGCCATTATCGCAGATGAGGTTAGTAGTAAAAAGCTGCTATTTCGTCTCGCACACACAAGATGTGGATATATCTCCCCCAAAAGAATCAAGCTGGAAGCAGCAATTCGATTGAGTATTCGAGGGACTTACGGTTTCTGCAAATCTGCCGCCTTTCCTCGTGCAGCGGTTGACGTCGGCCGCTGCGGAAGCTCCGGAGGCCGCGCTGGCGCTGCTGCAAGATGAGGATCTGGAAGCTGCTGGCCCCGTCGTCGTGCCGGAACAGGAAGCCTCAGAGGTGAGCAGCGCATAAGATTCTCGCCGAAATCCCCATCTTGATTCGCGATTTGGCAGATAGAGCCCGCTCGATCCTGTCCGATTCTCCTCAACTACTCCCAATCGATCCCCTTCTTCCCCGGCGATGGCGATCAGATCAGGCCGCCGGCCTTCTCCTCCCGGGTTAGGGTTAGGGTTCTCTCCCTTAATTTCCCCAACTTTAGCTAGCTCCGGCGTACGTGGACGCAGGCAAGGGAGGCCCAGGACGGAGGCAGGTCGCAGGGGTGGGGGATGACGTGACGGCACGGTTGACGAATCTCGCCGCCGAGAGGCGCCGACCAACAGGCCGGTTGGTCGTCGATCGGGGGCGTGTGACACTAGCTAAGCTTGCTTTAGCATAGCCTCACGTGTCATGTAGTTGTAGCGCCCCCAGACCTCAATCTTGATCCACGCCGGCATGATTTCGGCAGCACAGCAACCACACGGCCCCATGGCGGCTTGAGACCGTCTCAACAGCTAGGTCGATCGAGGTCGTAGCTAGGAGACATCGATCTCCATATCTCGTCTGCTCGGAATTAGCCCCCGCGCACCATTGTTCTATATATGTTGGTCCTCTCCTCTGCTTCTGGATGTGTTCAAGCTAGCTAGAAGCCTAGAACTTAACCATAGTACGTGACAGCTCGCTCGATCAAGTTAACAAAACATGGTTGTGCTTTGGCCACTACTTTAAGTTAGAAGAGCCCGTTTACAAGAAAATGTCTTCCAGCAGCAATCCAAGTCTCATTCTACATTCAGCCTGAAGAGGAAAGCAAAAAAAAAAAGGGACCAGTTGTCAAAGTATTCATCATTTATTAGAAACCTGGAAGGTTATATGAAAGTTAATACAGTACTTCATATAATTCTTATGTGAAACAAGAATAAAGTACTCAATGTACTTGTAGTCTGGATGATATAGAGAAAGAAGATACCTTACCGCTTCAAGCCCATTTATTTTCTCAAGTTTCTTTGCTCCTCTTTCTCAACTCTTTGGAATTCTATCATGCTGCAAATGCCAGTAAAAACAAGTCAAAACTAGCTGTTGTGCTCAAGGAAAAATTAAGTTATGCACTAGTTCAATGCCCATACTTTAGGGATATGCTTTTCTATGTGAGTAAAAAAACAGCAAGAATGTTTAAACTCCAAAAAGACACTAATGAGGTTGGACACAGAAAATCACAAAAGGTAAATAGGTGATCATTTAGTGAGATATATGTCAACCTCTGACACATATACAACTGCTCTTAAAGATGTTACTATATATTTTTATTAAAAAAAAATAAGTTGAACATATTCAAAGCATATAGGAGAAATTGTTGCTTGTGCTTTTCTAAAAAAAAGATTTTGGATAGAGAAATTTTACGGTACTTGAGAAAGTACCTAGAGGTATCTAAGTTTTACACTAATTTTTTTTGCTACCTCAAGATACTTAGTACCTGAAGTTACCAAAATTTAGACTAAAAAATATGATACTTTCTGGTACCTTCTCAAGGATGGTAAAATTATCCTTTGGAATATATTAGTTGCATTTATTCAATCGTGTTACAATTTGCATATGTGGGACAAGGATTTAACTTCAGTTTTCAGCCTTGGATGCGAAAAGAGATAGTCCATTATGATCATTCATGCAGTTAATGGCTTAATTCAACTCCATGCATGCATGCTTAATTTAATTTTAATCTGATTTTGTGAGTTGAACCTCATCAATATCACATGCATCTTAGAAACAAATTTATATACACAGATGACTGGAAAAGGTTTCAACTATATCACATGTGTTCTTCTCTCATTTTTAGAACGAACAGGTTTATTGCATCAAATAGGCTGGACACCGCACATCAGAAATCACATAAAGTTTGTAGGTGACCATTTAGGGGTATATATTGCTGACACATATTGTAGAGTATAACTTAGAAACAAACTCTTTGGGGGACAAATGGGGGATGCTATATGTAAAGTCTGTTTGAACGGAGACAGTAGCACCGATTATAGTACTATATTTATATATCTTTTGATATTTAATTGCATATATATTTCATGCATGCATACATCCTGTAATTAGAAAGTACTTCCTCCGTCTCAGAATATAGTAACCTAGAACTAGATTGCTGATTAGTTCTAAATTGCTATGTTATGGGACGGAGGTACTACTAGCTAGCAAGGAGGGGATGATTTAGGATTGAATATGCACACTGATACACTTTGAATTTTTATACAACTCCATGAAATGAGATGTGTAGATTTGTTTGAAGGTTTTGTTTGGTAATATTATAATTTAATCTACTAGTACGGTTTAAATATATATAATAACATTGAAACTAATGGTTGTTAAAATATATACCATTAATTTTGACTATTTGTTAATGTGTCCCTTTTTTTTTTTGTTTCTGTGGTTTATGAACATTTTCAGTCCATGCAAACTAGCTAGTACTATATATGTATAGTGAATTTCTATTCTTTTGTACATTGATTTAATAGTATTGGATTTATTCTTGCAGCAGGCCGTGGGACAATTGCCATCAACGGGTACGAACAGGGTGTCGTTCAGAGCTAGCAGGCCTACTGATCAAAGGTCAAATCCTAAGCTCAAAGAACATCTAAGTCTATCCTTTTTCCTGATCATCACGCCCGCTGGCGTGCTATTCAACCTATTTGTCGCTCGTACTGCCACCGAGCCCATTTCTAAGAGCCCTAGCCTCATTATGGCTTCTGTTTCTGCATTCATGTCCCTTGTATCTGGATTTTGGTTCATGATTGACACCATGAGACAGATGCGTGGGCGCGGGCGCCGCGACCTGAATAACCCACCTCCTCGTTCATGGTACAAACTTTTTCTGTGCTTGTCCATGATGTCTCTAGTCTTTACAGTACTTTCCCTAATAGCCTCTTTCTTGCCGAAAACCTATTACTATTTCCCTGTTGTGCTGCTGCCAGCAATGCCAATCTTCGGCATTGCTTTACACGATGTTTGCTGGAGCGATGATCATGGCCATGTGCTTCCCGGTGGAAACAATGTCGTCGTCGATCCCCACAAAGCCGATCGGAAGCGGTCGGTGCAGCTCGTTATAAGTATGACCACATTCTCTTTCATGGGTTCTCTAGGGACAGCCATTGGCTACAAGAAGAACTACTCAAACCGAGCTGATCATTCGTTCGTGAAAGTCTCCATTTACTTCATGATTGGAGCTGCCATTACGGGCTTGGTGACCTTACTGATCAATGGGCTGAAACAAGGCAAAGAATGGAAAAGGGTTGCGGCGGGCAACGCCATCATGCTCGTCCTTCTAGTGCCCTCCGTGCTGATCGTCGCCGAAACATTTCTGGGAGGGGTAGTGCTTGCAGGAACTTCCTTCCCACTGGTCATTGCAGTGCTCATTTGGTACTTCATGGAGTTCCACGTTCCATGGGACAACAATGGCGACCTCACTACAGCCTTCACCGTGGAGAAAGAGCTCAAGCCGCTGTACACGCTGGCGCTTACTGCATCGTCCGTGTCATTCGGTGCAATTATGAGTATATTTGCTGGATTTCTCGGTGGTGGAGAGGGGAAGGGGAAAACCCTCGAGGTAACAATCTTCGCCGTGGTGTCGTGCTTCCTATCAGGTGTGAGCCTTTGTGTCCTCACCTTCAGGACCCCGAAGAAGGCAAGTGTCGGCGCAGCAGCCAGGCTACTTGCTTGCTTTACTCTTGTGTTTATTGTGCTGGCCGCGCTTGCCCTTGTCTGCTACGTGGCCTGATGACCACCCTTCGCGTGCAGGAAGTATATTTAATTTTAAGCCATCGAAGGCCATGTATGTGTGCTCTCGAGAACTTAAAATCCACTTCCTGTGCGCGCAAGTGTGCACTTATACCTTATTATGCTATTCTAGTTCGTCATCGTTGGCTGTTCTAATTAATATGCTGGATAATGGATTGTGATGCCTAAACTTAAGCTGAACATCGATCATCACAGAGATGCCTTATTGGATTCAGAAACAAACACAGATATTGATAGCTAGAGGCATGGAACTCTACTTAAATTTTATCTTCTTCAAGCATCAATCAAGTCGTTTTGCAGAATTGCAGTGTGTTAAAGTCAGCTACTCAGCTTGCTGATGAAAATATGTCATGAATATATGAATGTGCCTGCATCTCATGACAGACACCATGATTTCTTGTTATTTTATGTCCAATAAAAAGCAAGAACTTTGCTGCTGATATTCTTACGTTACTAGCCACTACTGGTGTGCTATTTTGTGCTTTCGATTAAGCGGAAATTAAATTTATGTATGTTGGAGTATATTGATAACATCTCTTTATCTGTGACACTACCACTACAAATTAAGAGGATTAAGAGCCGGCCCATCAATCCGGTTCGCCCTGCAGGTTATTTCCTGCTAAAACCCTTATGGTGTGCACACACACACACAGGAATAGGAATATAGGATGCCATGCGTGTACTGGTTAATCATGCATTGGTACTACATCCATTCTTAGTTTGTGCTAGTGATAGGATGGCATCACAATTTTAGCACAAATTAAGAGAGGAATGTCCTCGGTACGTTCTCCAGACTTCTTTCGTTTAAATCTGTGTGAACCCTGCACTGCAGCAGCGTTTCTATTGATGGAAACGGGAAATCAAGATGGTCTCAATGCATTTGTTCCATTGTTATCTTTTCTACTCCCTCCATTCCATCTTATAAAAAAATTCCTTATATTATGAAACGGAACGAGTAGTAACTAGTAACTAACTAGCTATAGACTTACAAAACACTAAAAGCCGCGGCATGAACAGGTCTTAGTGAGAAAATCATACCTGCATGGCGTCGCTGTTATATGGCCTAGACCAAATGGCCCAAATACCAACTACTGTATGGCCTGCACTATCTGGACCTTTTTGGCCCATGATAAATTAGACCCACATGTACGTCGACAGGCCAGCCTCCATATGACCAGAGATTTAGATTTTTATTCTCGCGCTGACCGCGCCCGCCCTGTAGATTGTGAATGGCATCTCTACTCTACTAAATTCGCAACCAACTAATATACTGTAGTTCACATCAATCAAACTATGCATCCATCCATTTGTTTCTTCGATCGATCGATCTGAGGGATATACGGCTGCTAGCTAGTGTGTGCGAGCTAGGAAGTGAATGATACGCGAATTCTTTCCATATAGGAAGCGATCGATCGAATTGACAGATAAACAGAGCCATTAGCTATATATGTTGATGTGCATGAAAGAAATTCTCAAACCTGCAGCCTGCTTCGTGTCGTCATGCATGGTTCAATTATTCGTAGCATGCACATAATCAGCATCGATCTTTGGCCAGGCGATTTGCAGCTGTAACTTAGTTTAACAGCTGGAAAAACATGCAAATTAATTAAATCATGTCTGGATTTCCTATCGAACAAGAAGATCGAAGGCGCAGGCTGTAAATCAGTTTATGTAGTAGTCTAAGATCAATAAAATTTTCTTTTATCTAAAAGAAAGGGTAAAAAGCATGCATGCCGCGGTTTCATAAAAACAGAGCTACATGCATGCCTACATGCGTCTGAAAAGTGAAAACTCGAGAGAAAATACAACTTATTACTTGCCTCGCAAACTTGAAGCACAACGGCGAAGAGCTGCTTGCTGCTGAGATGAAGGATGCCTGGATGGGCTCAGCGTCATCCAGAAGCAGTGATGTGCACGTTGTCTTAATTTCTGGTAGTACTAGATGTAATTATAGGTACGAGCTATGACTGCCAGCTGGGTGTCCAAGCATAGTAAAAAAGCCAGACCGATAGGTGACCTGGCTGATCGCTCGGTTTACCGGTCCGGCTAGGCCACCGGTCCATCTATGGTTCACAATTATTATATACGGAGTAAGCTCCGTATTTTTCATTTTTCTCACCGGCAAAGGATATCAACAGCCTCGTTCCTATCCTAGCACCTGAGGTCGAATCCCACATCCCACCCTTACTTTTCATGTCTTTTTTTAGTAAAATAGATGAGTTGATTTTGTTGGCCAACTAAAAATAGTGTCTGGTCCAACCACACTATTTAAACGCCGGGTTAGCATTGGTCATTTTAAAACCATCCAGTTCAAATGGTTTAAACGCACGAACGGTCGTTAGGTACGACCAGACCGTGTTGGAAGTTGGTTCTGAGTTTTTCAGTTAAATCACCGGTCCGGTCCGGTTTTTATTATATTGCCACGACTACGACACACTATTTAGATCTTGACTTGTAAATCGAGTCAACTAATTCTAACAAGTGGCCATCTGGGCAACGTTTTTGGTTGGCTATCTTCTCTAAATTTTCTACCGTCCTTTCCTTGTTGTATACGTAACGTGCGACTGGATCAGCCAGTAACATTGCTGCGCAGGTTTTTACAGTTCTTTTTCCTCCAAATTTCTCATTAAATTTTCGATCCAAATCGATATTGAGTAAAATTACATGTCTGTATATGCATGTGAGTTTATTTGTGCATATATATATAATTGTCACTCATCTACGGACGATGATGAATTTGGATGAACCATGTAAATTCGAATTAGACCCAATCCTAGACTGTTTATGGACCCTCTGCTCGATTTGAAGCATCCCTATCTTTACTTTGCCCGACAATAATTGAAGCAGGTAATCTTTCGCTTTCGCAAATTAAAAATTCAGAGCAAGATGATTACTAGGCTGCCAAATATAGTACGATCCCTGTCCCACACAAAATAAAAATATACAGTATATAGTAGTTCCTATGTCACAAAATAATTGCTCTGAATTAAGATTTTTAAAAGAAGAGAACAGTGCTTCTTATTAAACATCCTAAAATAATTATCTTTCTAAGTTGTTCAGTATATATTAACATTGGACAATAAAAGATAATAGTGTTCTTAATAAAATGATGTATGATTAAATATGGTTGGAGTAGAATGTGAAACAAATTCAATAGATAGTGATTGGTAGGACAATTAGTATTCTACAGCGATAACAAACTTCTTGGAACAAAATTTAAATATGCTTGTGAGTACCGTCCGACATGTCACATATGGCAATATGGGAGAGGATACTCCCAACCTAGTCTCTAAAAGTCTAAGCTCCTCCCAGGCCCAGCCCACAAGGTGGCTTGGTGGGCCCGAGATCCATCGCGACGCTTCGAGAGACTACGTGCGTGGTGGGCCGGGCTCCGCAACCGCCTCCGATCCGTTGCCCGTTGCGTGGGCCGTGTCGCAATCTTCTTCCATTCCAATCCAAGCGTTGATCCGCTCGACTCCAATCGCAAGAAACCAACGAATCCTTTACTATTCTTGTCAAGGTACCCATCAACCTCTCGATCCCTTCTCGTAGAAATTAATTTTAGAATCTCTATGTTGGCATGTCCATAGATCTGATCCAAGTGGATCGTTGTATACATGATCTATTATTATCTGTTCATCTGGGTCGATTTTTAGCTGTTTCTTCAGTGATCGATCAGGCATTTCACGGTCGGCAATTGATCTGTGTCTATTCCAATCGAAAGTAAACTTTCCCTACGCAGGGATCACCACTTTAGTTCACGGTAGATTATTGTTCACAGGTTTGCTTAGATCTCTAGTCCACTGTAGATCAGTTGTTGCACAGTTTCCCCGATTAGTTGGTGAACCTGCTATTGTGGAGTATTTGGTTTATAATGTAAAGATTTTTGGGTTTTCACCACACAATTATTATTGATCATCTAGGTTTCGTCATCAGAATTTTTTATAAAATGACCACTGTTGATTCTTTTGGAGGCTGCTCCTCCATGATTTGTTCGGAGTTACTAGGCATGTAGTGCACCCTAACTCTTCAATAGTTCACGTCTGTATCAGTATTTATATTTGGCCCCTTACCATGAATTACTCCCTAAACCGTGGAATTTAGCAGTTCAGCTCATTTGTATTCGTTGATTCTTGTACTCCGTGATGATAAGAAATATGTTAAATATATTCCTGCTATGTCTTGATTGATTTTCTAATAGGACTGACTTTTTTGGTATATGCAGATGCAGATCTTTGTGAAGAACTGAAGACACTCACTGGCAAGACCATTACCCTTGAGGTTGAGTTATCTGATACAATTGACAATGTGAAAGCAAAGATTCAGGACAAAGAGGGTATTCCACCAGACCAGCAGCGCCTCATCTTTGCTGGCAAGCAACTCGAGGATGGCCGCACTCTTGCTGACTACAACATCCAGGAGGAGTCCAACCTCCACCTTGTCCTTCGCCTCAGGGGAGACATGCAGATCTTCTCGAAGACCCTGACAGGAAAGACCATCACCCTAGAAGTTGAATCCTCAGATACGATTGACAACGTGAAGGCGAATATTCAGGATAAGGACTGGAGGGTATCCCCCTGACCAGCAGCGCCTCATATTTGCCGGCAAGCAGCTTGAGGACGGTTGGACCCTGGCTGATTACAACATTCAGAAAGAGTCCACTCTTCACCTTGTGCTTAGGCTGAGAGGCGGCATGCAGATTATTGTCAAGACCCTGACCGGCAAGACCATTACGCTTGAGGTCGAGGCTTCTGATACAATTGGCCGCACCCTCGCAGACTACAACATCCAGAAGGAGTCCACCTTGCACCTGGTGCTCCGCCTCCGTGGTGGCCACTAAGGTTCTGTGCCGGTATTTGTTCAGATGTTTGCTGCGCCTGGTGGCCTCTCCCACTAAAGTTAGTGATCCGTGTTAGTTTGAAGTTGCCGTTGGTTTTACAGTCATCGTCATGCGTACAGCATGATTTATGTGAAGAATAACTAAAGCGTCCCTGCTTGTTCGTTTTACTCTCCCTTATTTTCAGAAAAAAAACATCCAGCTTGTTCTTGATACGGCTCCTTTATTTTCAGAAAATGGTACTTTCGTTCCTTTAGACTGCTCAAGGCACCAGAGGTTATAAAATTTTAGTGGCATATTGGTTCATTGCCAAATTGGCCTGTTTCCGGAATCACCAGAGGTTCTGAAGTCGAAACAGACCTAAAATTTCAGTGGCTTATTGGCACCATCGTTGCCCAACAGTTCTTTATCACATTGCCAAATAAGTACCATTGCTAGCCTAGCATACTTACGTCCAAAACCACTCTAACTAGAAGCTTCTTTCTTTTGCTACAAGCGAGACGACTGATGTAACTAGATATAATTGAATTTGTTATGTACAAAAACCCATGGTTTAAGCCAAGTTAGCTATGGATTGTTGAGTGGAATTTCTTTCCTTAACATAGAGCAGGTGAAAGTGTGTGGATCCATGTGTCATTGCCGTCGGGGGAGCTACAAATTAGGAGTTTGTCAGCCATCTTAGTAGCTATACTGTTCTGCTGCTAACTAGCCATCTGCTCACGTGGTATCTACTATTCTATATGGCTGAAATGGGCCCCAGGCCGTAAGTAGCCCATTTAGTTTGCACTCTCTATTTCTTTCTCTCTTAAATTTCATTTACCTTCCAAAAATAATTTTCGTGTTTTTAAAAGAAAAAAGGTCTGGCCATGAATGGTCACATAAATAAAAGCACTGTCAATCTGTAAAACACATGCTCCCTCTAATCAAAACATATGAAGACATTTTTAGGTCAAATAGGGTGCAGCTTTAACCATAGTTGTTTATTAAGATAAATTTATAAAACTCAACAAGTTCATGAGATTATGAAAATATTATTTTTCACGGCAAAGCCACATGTATCATTTTATGGTTTTAAATTAAGTATTTTAGAATTTATTGACTAAAAAATTGTAAAAGTTTGACTGAGACAAAAAAAAAGACATTTTTTCGTTTTACCAGAGAGGGAGCTTGTACGAACTTATATAGAGACAAGACAATTGCATAAAATTTGGTACACTAAAAATATGTTAGTGTGTCTTATGTAGATCAACTCATGTTCAACTTATATTGTATTTGTATTTCATTGCCTTTTTCATGTTCCTTCCATTCATCTTGTATCAAGGACGTCACTCGTCACGTTTGACATTTGGTTTGAGAAGGTCTTGACAGAAAACGGCCGTTGAGAATCTCAGGACGTCAACAAGCAGAAAAGGTACTCCTAGCCTTAAAGTAGAGTTCTTGCCATTTTTCTTCCAAAAGGAATAAGATATGTACACTTTCGTCCAGTATTGCTCTTTAATTTGTTGATACAGCCATACAGGAAGACCTAATATTGTTACATTTTTTTAAGATAATGACCTAACTTTGTTACTAACGTCCCGATTTTCGCGTGACGTTAAAACGCTAATTTAAGAAAAATCTTAGTTGCAAAAGTTTTGTTTTTAAGTATTGAGTCAAGTTGTGTCGTACATCTTAATTTAAATCCCTTCTTTGACTCCGTTCCCTGATGTCAAAAAAAATCGCCTCCTTAAATTTTTCCGTTCCAAAATCATCTCGAAATTTGAATCTTCGTATCCGAATTTCCTTCCTAAACCTCTATCGAGAAATCTCCCTTCAAATAACTCCAATTCAGATTTGAGTCCGCGCTCAAATCATTCCCGATTCCTCCCTGCGAACTTCCCAAGATTTCAAATCTCAAATTCGGCAAATTCGAATCCCTGATCTAACCTCCTAAAAATTTTCATTTGAAATTAGTCTCGAAGTTCGAATCCTTATATTCGAATTTCGCTCCTAAAACCCTAATCACAAATTTCGTCAAATCCTTGAATTCAATCCAGTCCAAGCATCCACCTCGTAAATCCTAAACTCTTCCCTGGGTTAACTGAAAACGATTCTCGAATTCAAATCTTCACAGTCGAATTTCTCTCTTAAATCTCATTCGACCAATTTCTCCCGAAATTGTCCAAGTTCAATAATCCTTTCGAAGATTTGAACTAACGCTCAAGTCATCTCCAAATTCTCGCTACAAAATAAAAATCCCTAGAGTCAATTCTCGAGTTCGAATTCAAACTCTAAAGTTTCATCTCCCTCACTCTCTCTTCGCTCTCTCGCCCTATATTTACCTATCTACCTCTCTCTCTCTCTCTCTCTCTTTATCTATCTCCCTTTGAATCATCTTTCCAAATATTTCTTCCAACTCCAATCCTATATTCCATCATTATGCTCGCCTCCGAAATCTCATCTAAATAATCCTACAAGTCCCCAAACATAGATCCATCCCAAAAATACTAAAATCTCGAGTTGATGACCTCTCCTTGATCTTTTGTTTTTCACTAAGTTCAAATGCCAAATTTGAATCCCAACCCCAACTCAAACTCTAATCCTCTCTATTTTTCTCCCAGCAATCATTTCTTGAATTCAAGCTTTGAATTTGAAAGCCAAAATTCAAATTCAATTTCTTGTCCCTTAAATCCCCCTCAAACCATCCGAAAGTTCAAATATAAAACCTATTCCAAACAAGTATGCAAAATTCCCAATTTGTGCCTTTCTTGACTCCTCTCCATTTTTTCGAGTTCAAATATGCAATTTGAATTCAAATCCGAATTCAATTCTAAATCCAAATCCTCTTATTTTCAATTTCCCCAAACAAGTCTAGTTTTCCTCCCTTCTTCTTGGGCCACCAACCCCCTTCCCTCTTATCTGGCCCAACCCTTTCCCTCCAAATCAATTCACTGCAAAAGCCTATCTCAACTCCTTCCCCATTTGGGTTGCTTCTTCTCGACCGGCGCGTTTCCTCCCTCGCTCCTTTTTCCTCCAGCCGCCTGGGCCACCTTTACTTCCTGGACCAGTCCAACTCCATCTCTCTCTCTCTCCTATTCGCTCCTGGGCCGCGCTCGTTTCCCGGCCCACTTCTCCTCCCCACCGGCCCATGGCCCTCCCCCGGCCACGAGCGTTGCACGTGCCGAGGAGAGGCTATATCTCCTTCCTCGCATAGCTGCGCCATCTCTCTATCTCTATCTCGCCATTTTGCTCTCCCGTCGGCGCCAAGTTCAAAGAGTCGTCGCCCGTTTCTTCCCCCGCGTGCGCCGCCCGTGACCCCGCTGCTCCTCTGTGCCTCTAGCTTCCAAGCTCGCGCCCTCGCCCCCTCTGCCTCTCTCTCTTCCCAAAGCGGCAAAGAGCCCAGCTCCTTTTCTCTCTTCTTTTCTTTTTTTCCTCTACCACCGCTTGTCTCCTTGCGCCGGAGACAGCGCGCCGCTGACGTCGCCTCTATGCCTCGCCACCCCACTTTGACCATGCCGTGCTTCTCCTCCTGCCTCTCGCGTTCGATTTCCGCCGCTCGATCCATCTCTTTCACCGCCGAACGCATCCTCGTCGTTCGTCGCTCCGCTGACGCCGTCACTGCAGCACCATGTGGTGCCCCAAACTATGCTGGTCTAGAATACAAACCGGCATAGGCTGGAGGTCATAACATTACCTATGATTACAGTACCAGTCCCAGGATACACAAGCTGGTACTCACAGAATAATAGTGGAA
The DNA here is from genome assembly GCA_008326285.1 of Oryza officinalis. Taxonomy (NCBI): domain Eukaryota; kingdom Viridiplantae; phylum Streptophyta; class Magnoliopsida; order Poales; family Poaceae; genus Oryza; species Oryza officinalis. The sequence goes on along the minus strand of BDMV01000006.1, from coordinate 44,427,040 downwards.
TCCAAAAATACAAAGCTTTTATTACAACATTGGTGAAGGTCTCAAACTACTACCGTCGTGGACAAACCCTAAACTGGTAGAAACACTAGAAAGGCAAGGTACACATAGGCGGAAGCATAACAGCAGTGGAGGGTGACATGGAAAGCGAAGCACTAGAAGCAGAACGACCATCATAACTTCACAGGCTATGTTTGGGAACTAAGCTTGAAACCCGGAGAGATCATACTCGGCCTGCTCCTGAAAGTAGGCCTCGACTGAAGGGTCGGGGTATCCACCTTCTAACTCTATAAATAATAATAATAGCAAGGGTGAGTACTCAGTGTACTCAGCAAGCCCGGGGAAAATATGACATGCAAGGCTAATAACAAGGCGTGGAACGGTTTTATTTGAAAAACCAAAGTTTTTAAATAATTTAGTTGTAAACCTCTAGTGTGTCAATTTTTAGTTTCAAAGTAAGGCTCACGCCTCACTCCATTCCATAGGTTGCTTTGCAACAACCTGTCACTCCATAATATGAACACCGTGTCATCTCAGCACTACTCGGTCATCTCAGCCACTCTACTACGGCCATCTCGGCCCACACCTTGGTGCCAATCGGCACCCTGAGTCACACAAGTTCATTCTCAACTACGAAGGCTGGCTGTCCGCCACAAAGACAAACTCTGGTAACGATTCCCATCCTAAGAATCAATTTATTAAGTTTAAAACAAACATTACGCTATGAGAAACACCTCACATCCTCCCATGACCGTGGACACGGCTGCTTAAATAGTTTAACTAAACTATGCAGAGGTTGCACGTTTTACCCACACGCCGTGAGCTTCTCACATTACTGACCACATGTGGATCAGACATGACTGACAAAGGAGAGCTCACTACAAGGTTTTTCCATAACTAACCCATAAATATCCCGTGTCCCATAGTTGGGTGGAATCTCTCCATCAAGCATCAAGCCAAATTTCAAGCCCTCATCTACTCAGGCCCCACCGTATGGACTTCGACACATCCCCACTAGCAGGAGATTGTGATATACGCCACCATACCAGTGCTCCTCAACTGCTAACATGCTGGACACCTACGTTTTAGCTATTTACTCGGCCAGGGGCATCCCACTATACCCGTGTGGTCATACTGTTATATGTTTGGATAAATTTCCCAAAGGAAACGGTCCTTATGGATAATGCATAGCCAAACCACCAAGGTACTGAACTCCCGCATCATTAAGTTTTTATAAAACACTTCTCTACTTCAAAATACATAAGGAGCGTCGAACTCCTACGCGAATCCTCCGTCCGCCTCGGGCTCTATATGCGAGAAACAAACAATACATAAAATCACTGCTAAAACAATACAAAACACGAAAATTACAGAGCCATTAAATAGAGAAGGATTTTAGAAAGATTTTGGAACTTGAACAGAGTCAAACGGAGTTAGGGATGAAAAGATATGGATTTTTGAAGTTTAGGGGATTTTTGGTGGGATTAATAAAATAGAGAGGAATATTCTAGGGAATATTCCAAGTGGGGTCCGACTGTCAAGTCAAAGGGGGGTCAGAGGGGAGGGGAAAAGGTAGGGCCCGTGGGTCCCACTTTAATATTTTTTCTTCCTTTTTCTCCTTCTCTCTCTCCTCCTTACCTCTTCCTCTCTCTCTCTTTCTTTTCTATGCTTTCGGATTCTCTTCTCTCCCGAGCAGGAGGGTGGGCCGGCATGGCGGGGAGCGGCGGCATCGGCGCGGCGCATGGCGGCTTCGGCNCCGATGCGCGGTGGTGGGCGACGTCGGCGCCGGGCAGGGAGAGGGAGGGGGCGGCTCGGCCTTGGGCAAGAGAGGAGGATGGGAGGACCGGGCAGAAGAAAAAGGAGAAGGGGAGGAAGAGGTCGGCCACCTCGACGCGATGAACTTCGAGACTTCGGCGAATCAGCTTCGGACTAGTAAAAAATGGAGTGGTGAAGTGGCTGAGGAACTCCACGGTAAGTTTCTTGGGTATTTATACTATTCGTGGTGATTCTGGAGGGAAAATTTGGCGATTAGAACGGCCATTGATGAGCTTGTGCTTGCTGTCCCGGCTACAGGCTTCCCTTGCTGCTGCTGCTGCCAGACCTTCTCGGCGAGCGACGCGGAGCGGTGCCTAACCTCAGCGGAGAAGACGGAGACGGTGCCAAACTTTCGCTGTGGAGTGGCAGGACAGTGCCTAACCATTGGTTTTGCAAGGAGCTCAGTCAGGGGAGGAGGCAGAGCGGTGCCTAACCGCTGGGTTTTTGTAACGCCCGTTTTGTTGCGGCGTTAGCGGGAAAACTAATCTGCTAAAAACCCTAATTGCGAAAATTTGCTCTTCGGTTGAGTCTTGTCGTGTGCCAAGGTCTCGTGTCTCCCCTCCCACTTCAATCCCGGAGAAAACCGCGAAAACGGATTCCCAATCCGAGCCCTAATCCTCCCAAAATCGAACCCTCAGAAAAAAAGTCCACCTTTCCTCCCTCTGCCGTGGGCTGTCGCCTTTCCCGGCCTACTTCCCTCTCCCTCTCCTCCTTGGGCCGCCGCCCGGCCCAGCCTCTCAGCCTCCTTTCTCCCCTGGGCCCATTCCCCCTCGGCCTGCCTCCACCCGCGCCCCCTTCCTCCTCCCTGGGCCGCGCTATCCCGGCCCGGTCCGCGCCGTCTCCTTCCTCTCAGCTGCACCGCTCTCCCCCTTGTCTCTCTCCCTCGCTTTTCTCTCTCCTGTGCGCCGCCCGTGACCCCTCTGCCGCCGCTTGGCTTCTTGTGCCGTGCACGCCGAGCCGCTGACGCCGGCCCTGCGCGCCTTGCCGGCACACCGCCCCAATGTGGAAGGAGCAAAGCCCCCTTTCCACCGCCCTTTCTCCCTTTTCCCTCTCGGCCTCGACCGCTCCCCACCGCCTCTTGTCTCCTTGCGCACGGGGGCAGAGTGCGCCGACGTTGCCGCGCCAACTCGTGCTCTCGCTGCTTGACTGGTCGCTTGACCACGCCAGCTCGCCCCCGCTCCAAACCGACCTAAAACCCCCCCTCCCCTATAAAATTTGGCCCCGGGAGCCTCCTTCTCCTCCTCTTGCTTCGTGCCCCAAGGAGGCGAGGCCCAGCCGCCCCCTTCCTCGCTGCCGGCTGCCTACCGCCACGCGATCTCCTCGGCACCGTGCCGCTCCGCCGGTAGCAACTGCCCCGCCACGACTTCGGCCGTGCCGGTGCCTCTTCCCGCGCCCAGCGTCCACCCCGCTGCCGCGTTCTCGGCGCACTGGACCGGACTGCCATCCCCAACCGCCGCCAACGCCCATCTTGTTGTCGATGAGCTCCACGCCTCTTTCTCCCTCCTGCCGCACGGGCGCACACAGCCGTACGCCTCTCTGTGGCCGCCGGCCTCTGTTCTTCTCTCCTGGCGATAGCCAGCTCCGCCGCCTTCGGGCGCCGCCTCCCTCCGTCGTCGAGCGCCCCATCAAACTCCCGGAGCACCGCCATGGCCGTCATCCCCTCCTTCTTGCTCCCCCTCCGTCTCGTCGCCACTCGCCGGGACGCGCCGCCCGCCGTTGCGCCGCCGAGAGCCGTCCGCTCCCGAGCGAGCTCCGCTCCTCTCCCCCGTGTGCATTAGCCCGATGAGCCGTCTCACCAGTTGGGCCGCGGCCTGCCTCCAACCTCACTCGCGTCGCCGCGTCGGCCTCTTGGACCCCCCTTGTCGCAACGGCCCATCCTTCGCTCCTGTTCGGCCTCCCCGTGCGCGCCGGCCTGTTGGGCCGCGTAGTCACGTCGGCCCGTGTCCCGGCCTCTCTGCTGCGCGCACCCGCCGATTGGGCCACGGCCTCATCCTCGGCCCATTCGTCCAAAGTCCATTTCCCGACCCCGCTTAACCTGCAGCTCTACCCCTTGAAGCCCGTGGACCAAGGTCCACACACACCCCTCTACCCAACCAAGTGCCATGAGCAAAGTCCTCTTTCACTCCCTCACCGAACCTAGTGGCTGTGGACCAAGTCCACAGTACACCCCTAATCTTTTCCACTGACATGTGGAACCCACATTCAAAAGAATATTCTTGAGAATATTCTTTTCTATAGATTATTAATTCCTTTTCTTTATTCCAGGAAATCCTTTAACCGTCGGAAAATCGTATCTTTTCAACCGTTCGTCCGATTGACTCCGTTCCACTTCCAAAATTCCTCAAAAATCGAGATCTACCTAATGGCACGCTTAGTGGTCCTTATTAGGGCTTCTTTTTATCGCTTTGTTGAGTCGTCTCGTTTCGCGTGTAGTCTCGGAGCCCGAGGACCCGCAGTGCGCGGATTTCGAGGAAGAAGCTCAAGATCTCGAGCAAGGCAAGTCACCTTTGATCAATTGAACCCATAATTTAAATTAAGTATTTTGATTCCGCAAACTATGCATTAATTAGGTCACACACTTGACACTTGGCCTCGGTTTGCAAGATAACCGCCAGGCCCTACCCATTTGCTGCATTCACCTTCCTTGATATTTGAATACCCCAACACCCTTGTCACCCCTCAGGTGATGCCTCGGTATCCGTACCTCGCGTACGAATATCGAGACTCCCCTCAAACTTTAAAATTGATCACCTGGGTAAAACTTGAGTTTACAAAATGCTTGGAAAACCCGACACTTGGGTCGGTGTCTTGAAAACTAAAGTGAGTTTCTAAAACTCGCGGTACGGGAGACGTACTGGAGGTACGGTCTGCCCGTTCTCGCTCTAAGGACCGATTCCTTGGGAATTACATCCAAGCATATGTCAAGTACGACCACATGGGTGATATGGGACGCCCCTGGCTGAGTAATTAGCTAGGCCAGGGAAATCTTGATGCCAAGGGACAAGTGGATTCGCCGGGGTGGTGTCGGGGAGGACCCCTGGGCTTCCTGGCACAGTATGGTCTGGGACCTAACCTGGTGTTGGTCCGTGGGACCCCTCCCGTTGGCATAAGATGACCCTGAGTCGGCTTTCGAAATGCCTTGTCGTGAAAGCCTTAAGGTCGCCAGACGTGACCGAGGGTCGCGGGCTGGGTGATTCGGGGTTAGTAACGTCGTGTGGGTAAAGTGTACCCCCTCTGCAGAGGTTAACAACTGTTCGAACAGCCGTGCCCACGGTCATGGGCGGATGTGAGGTGATTCCTTAGCGTAGTTTTATTGAACACCTTGTGAACTGCTGTTGGTGTGAGGTTTTCCGTTCTGTGCTTGGTTTAAGGCTGTTGAAGCAGCCGGAGTCGGTGACGATTGGCAGGGAGCCTCTCGTACCGAGGTGCGTGAGTTGTGGCTGTTGGTGCAGCCGGGTCGGTGAACGATTGGCAGGGAGCCTCTCGTGCCGACAAGAATCAATCGATACATTTTCACTGCTCCGGCCGGATGAGACGCACTTTCTCATCCGTGTCGTTGAGAAGCACTCACTTAGATGTTTCTAAAGTCTTAAACTAAAACCAATTGTGAAAAATAACTGGCTTTCCCTTGAAGCTTGCATTAAACACTTAATTCCCCTGACTTGCTGAGTACTCCCGTACTCACCCTTGCTCTATATAATTAAACCCCCCCCCAGTTCTCGAAGATGAAGAGGTGGACCCTGCTGACGAAGAGTTCTTCCAGGAGCAAGCAGACTTCGAGCAGTAGTAGGGTTTCGGCCTTCCCCAAGGCTTTGCTTGTGGCTTAGGGCCAGTCGCCGCTTTCCGCTTCCGCCTTTTTGTAATGCTGTTGCGAACTCGGGTTCTGTCCGCAGTTCCAACCCTGGTTGTAATCCTACTCTTAAATAAAGAGACCGCTGTTGTTGTGATATTCAATCTTCCTGTTGTACCAGCGCTATTTCCTGGGACTGGTACAGGCATACAGGTCAATCTGGACCGCTCTATCCTGGTCTCCGCCTGGGGCCAGTTTGGGGCGTGACAGTTTTGCAGAGGGTTTAGGAACGTGTGCATGCATGAAAAAGGGTTGAGTCTGTTTGTCCCTCAGTGAAGGTGAAAAGGACTCAGGATGTGGGAAAAATATCATGGAAAGGGGGAAGGAAAATCACCGGGCAGTAGAAGTTCAAAAATATTTCAAAATATTCGGACAGGAAAGAAATGATTTGAAACGACCGGGAAATAAATAAAAACAAGATTAAAACTTCGAAATTTTTTGGAGATTTTGAACGGAAGGAAAGAGCGACGCTAAAATAAATCCTAAACTAAGGTTCTAAGAAATGCGGGCATTACACACCAGCTCGTCGGTGCCCCACCTTGACCTCGCCAGCTAACCCACTCAGGTTCCCTTCGCCTCCAAGCCATCCCAACCCCGATGCCTATAAATACCCCCTCTTTCTCCTCCTATTGCTTCGTGCATCAAAGCGGCGAAGCCCTTGTTGAAGATGATCCAGCGCCATCTCCTATTTCTGCTCCATTACTTCCACACGCGTGTATTCTATTGGAGATCATGCGCATGTATCCCTTTTTTTCAGTTTCTAGGAAGTGCGTGCGCTCGCGCGTTCTCGGTCGTGGGATGGCGCGGCCAAGTCGGAGGTCGTGGCGAGTGTGTGTGTGTCTTTGATCGCATGCCGACAACCTCGAACGTGGGATGGCATGATCCAGTAGGGGGTTGAAGACGTGTGTATGTTTTGGGTATTTAAATTACTGTACGTAATCCAAAAAACACTGCCAAGTTTTCAGTAGCTCCAAATCTCTCGCTCTCTCGCTCGTTCTCTGTTTTGATCGACCGGACGAACACCTTGCGTGTTCGCCAACAATTGGTCTCAGAGCCTCGTTGGCTCGCTGGTGCCATGTCGCAGCGATCACCACCACCACGGCCGTCGCGTACTCCGCCGCTCCGACCGTCGCGCACGCCGCCATCACGAAATTTGCGATCACTGCCACCTCGCCCGTCACGCACACCACCACACCTCCAAGCAGCAGAGTCCCCACCACCGTGCCGTGGGCGTGCACGTGGTGAGAGACTACTTGAGGGTGCCCTGCCGCGCATCGTCAAGGAGTCGAGCGCCTCCATCCACTACCCAATTCTGACGAGGACCAACTACGAGGAGTGGGTGCTCCTCATGACTGTCAACCTGCAGGTACAAAGACTCTGGCACACCATGCAGTTGTATGATGACGAGGTGATCGAGTATCGCGATGACAGGCTGGCGTTGGCGGCGATCTTGCGCACGGTGCCGCCGGAGATGCTGCACTCCCTCTCCACCAAGCTCATGGCGCAGTCGGCATGGGAGGCGATCAAGACAGTGTGCGTCAGTACACGACGCGTGCGAGAGGCCAACGAGCAATTGTTGCACCGCTAATTTGCCGATGCAAGGTTCAAGGAAGGGGAAAGCGTCAAGGACTTCTCCATCCGCCTCACCGGCCTCGCCAACAGCATCCGCGACCTTGGAGGTGATCTCCCCGAGGTAGATGTTGTTACTTAGCTACTAAACGTTGTGCCAGAGCATCTCTCGTAGATTGCAATCTCGATCAAGACGCTGCTCGGCACTTATGATGTTGTGCCAGATTAGGGTGTGACAGTTACTTGACCAGAGACAAAGCCTGTCATGATCTTGAACATAAGAAAATCTTAATTGTACATTCCTAAAATGGGCTTGAAAATGATGAAAAATTTACCACTCTCTATTCAAACTTCACCAAGACACATGCTCTATTCACCCTCACTAGCATCAATAACACCAAATTATTGTTTGAATGAAGTTTTCGGCTGAGAAAAGGTAGTTGAAAAGGAGGGTAAGGATTAGGTTTGAAGGCTAGTAACGGTGGTGGCGCTGCCTCAGCAACGACTAAAAGAAAAGGTGGTCAGCACGGATAAAATATTGAATGATTAGATGTTGCAGCGCTAAGTGACAAGAGCAACCCGATAAGGCCTCGTTTGGCCTGTGGGGGAGATTTTTCCTTGATAAAACAACACTAGGGAGGGATTGGGTGGATCCTCTCCCACCACCCAATCCCCTCCACCCTTCCACGCCGGAGGGGTTTGATTCTTTTGCCATTTGAATTGTATAGGGAAAGCTGACGTAGTGAATTGCATTTGATGTAGTGACACACATACTCCAAATAAAGTTTACAACTGTTATTTAAATTTCATATCATAGGAAGTACCATGGAAACTAGGAAATAAATTAGAAAATAGCAGTCTTTAAAAATAGCCTTATCTAAAATTCTAAAATATTGTAAATAAAAAACTAAAATTTCTGGAGAAAATCAAAAATTTTGAAAACTGCCTAAAAAGATTCCCCAAAAAAATCTTAATACCACAGAAAGTTCTAAGAAGTGCTTCCAGAATTTGTACAGTATCCAAATAATTATTAAATAGTATGAAAAATGACAAATACTTACGTACTAACAAAATGTCAATGGAGACCAATCACACAAAACCAAGCAAATATATATTGGTACCCATTTACAACACTTAATTTAGAACATATCCATCACCACAATCAGGCAATCAGCTAGGATAAATTAATCTGACGACACAGACATTAAACACTAATTACATTGCATACATACAAAAACTAAGAGTATGTAGTCAAAAAAAAAAGAAGAAACTAACAGTGCCAAAAAAAAAACAATTTGTCCATAAGTTCAAGAACAGAAGAGCGTTGCTGCAAGGGTATTAGTAGCTCCATTACCTGCAAGAGGAAAAAATGCATTATCTTCGGTTCTCAGCGTGGACACTTGTGAGACGCTTTGCAGAAATCATGTAATATACCATTCCAATCATTTTTGCATGCAACTTCATAGAAAAGGACTGTGCATTCAGAAAGTAGCAGTACAGGACTACGAAAAAATGAATCACACATTTCTAAGTTGTAACACCACAAGATTAATTACAGACACTATATAAGGAATATCTAAATGTTCACGGCACCTTTCTACCCAAATGTAACAACTTTATATGGTCATGAGCAGCTTGTTATGACTTGAATACATGATCACCTGTTATAGGAGAATCAGTTTAATTATTTGATTAGTTCCCAATAATTGCAATTAAGTAGCAAGGATAACAATAGCACCACCAAAGCATAAGCAGACCTGCTTCCTCTTTTGAAGGTGAGATGAGTAAAATATAGCTCTAAAACATGAAATTGCTCACAAAACTCAAGTTAAATATTTTTTTTCTGACATTACTAACTCAATTGGCTCTTAGAAAGCAATCTTAAGGTGTAATCTGTTATACCAGTGGCAAGAACACAAACAAACTTGATCTTATTGTGCGTCGTAGTGCAATTCAACTAGAAGCAATCACCGAAAATTATAACCTTAACTCACCCATAATACACACATACTGCTTGGTGAATAGAATCAAAACTATAAGCAGTAGCAGATTCACGAGGAACAAAGGAAGAAGAGAAGCAGCCACCTTACCAATACAAGCGAGCTATAAGTTGGCGAACAATCACTCCGGCCTTCGGGTTGTCCAAACCGCTTCAACAGGACAGTAGAGAAGATCACGTGAGAAGATGAGACCGGCGGGAAGAAACCAAAAGGGAATTGCTTCAACAAGCAATGATGTTACAACACTAAATCTTTTTTGAGTTTCCAGTTACATGAAAACAAAGACATTCAGTCTAAGATGATAAAAAATAAAAGTGAGAACAATGAATTTAGACCTATTTCCAACTTATTTTCAGACTTGAAATGCAATGCTTGGATAATAAAACCTCGCATGGTTTCTTTATTTATACACTTTTAAAAATTCCAGGCATAGAATTCCAGGCATGATTACAATTAACTCTTCATTTATAATAACATCTCATTGCAAGTGGAACTATGAATTAATAACTTGGAGTTCTATGATATCTACCATTTTTGAGATTTTTAACATAGCAACAGATCAACTAACATACGATCTGAATAGTGAAAGAATCAAGAAAATCAATATGCGGCAAACTTAACCACACAAGTTCTAACAGCAGGAGAAAAGATATCCATGTACATGTATGAAACTAGACAAGACATTGATTGAAAAGTATATACAGTTGAATTGCAGTGAAATCAAGCAATGTTTTATTCATTACTCAAACAAAATTTCCTTCTTCCATACAGCTAAGGCATATATGACATATCAACAACTAAGCGTATGTGCAGCGCATACCTGATATCCTCAGCAGTCGACACTGGGTGAGGAAGAGAGGAGCCGCTGGCATTGGGGAATAAAGGGTGGCGGAGCTAGCACTGAGAGGAAGGAAGCCGACGTCGGCACCAAGGAAGGAAGGTGGCGCCCGCGGATGAGTCTACAGGCTGTAGCTTCGGCGAGAGGCTACGACGTCTGCAGCGATAGGAGGAGGCCGAAGCGATGGGAGGGATGCTGTGTGGTGGGGGAGGCTGGAGGATGCGGTGGTAAGCGCTGGCGTGGCGGCAGAGTCATTTGTGGCGAGAGGAGGAGGCCGAAGCGATGGGAGGGATGCGGTGTGGTGGAGGAGGCTGGAGGATGTGGTGGTAAGCGCCGGCGCGGTGGCGGAGTCATTTGTGGCGAGAGGATGAGGCCAAAGTGATGGGAGGGATGTGGTGTGGTGGGGGAGGCTGGATGATGTGGTGGTAAGTGCCGACGCCAAAGCGATGGGAGGGATGTGGTGTGGTGGGGGAGGCTGGATGATGCGGTGGTAAGTGCCGACATAGTGACAGCGTCATTTGTTGCGAGAGAAGGAGGCCGAAGCGATGGGAGGGATGCGGTGTGGTGGGGGAGGTTGGAGGATGCGGTGGTAAGCGTCGGCGTGGCGGCGCACGGTGAGACGAGAAGAGGCAACGCAGGCGTCACTCGAGTTGAGAAGATGGGAGACAACGGTGGAGTGGTGGATTTCCACTAGTTAGGATAGTGGATAGATTTCCCTAGGGTTTGGGATGTAATGGACTGGGATATTCACCTTTCCGGACCGAGCCGAATGCAATTTTTAGCAACACTGGGATTCCTTCCTCTTGTGGTGGGCTTCTTTGAAGGTGCCGAGGAAAAGGCCGAGATGGCGGCCTTTTACAACCTAGCCGAATAAGGCCTAAAGGGGATATAATTGAGCACTCAGTGTCAATGATGCATAGACTCTCTCTCTCTCTCATGAAAACCTCTTTTGAGTTTTTTTTTTGAGAAAATCCAAGAAATGTCATTGACAATTACCCAACTCTAAGAAATTTCATCGACAAGTAGAGTTTCATGAAATGTCATCGTGAAAACGACTTTGTCCCAGAAATGTCATTGTCATTAGTGTTCCGTTAGCATTCCTCCATTAACTGCTATAGGATGAACAACGCATTTAAGGGCGCAAGATGGACGAAACCCTAACGACAATGGCATCTATGTAACAAAATCGTTTGTACAATGACATTTCATGGAACTCGTACTTGTCGATGGCATTTTTTGGATTTGGGTATTTGTCAATGTCATTTCTTCGATTCTCTTTTTTTCTTTCATTTATAAATATTGACTTTATTTATAAAATATGTTTGACTTTCTTCGTAAAAGAATCCGATAAAGAAAGATAAAGGCTTTCTGGCGAGCTGTTCATGCAATTAAAGATACAGCACGTGATGTATGTCAAACATTGTACGTGACAAATAAGATGCGTTGCGAACTGGTACTAGAAGAGATATGGAGAAATGACATGTGCACACAACGGGTGTTGACTAGACTCCTATTGCCTTAAAATATAAACCGTACACGGTACACACAGGACGGAAACCAATGGCGAAACAGAGTGCAAAAGGCAACGCAATCTTTCAGTAAGCCCAACAGGCCAACACAACAAATCGTGTGCGTTTGAGACAAGGTATATCTCCGCTGTCGAGACGCCAAAAATGTAAAAAATTAACCACCACCGCCGCTCCACCAGTAGCTACCGTTACCGCCGAACCCACCTGTCGCGCCACGAGGCCGCGAGTCACGTCGCACGCAAGGCGGGCGGCGCGCGGGGAAAGACCGACCGCGTCCGCGTCCAACCACCGGAGGGCGTCTTGTCCTGTTCTCCCCTTCCTTCCCTTCTACTCTTTTTGTCAGGTTGTCCAAATTTATTATACTAAAAAATATCACATTTGTATATTTTATCTAATAACCGTTTAAAAAATTCATAACTTTTCGATAGTCACAACCACAACCAGTCTTCGTCCGTCGCGGTGCGCCTTCGCGCATCTATCGCGTTGGGACCTTCCTCTAAGAGGAGAAACTAAAAGTAAAACCAACTCGGATATAAGACAAATCGGATAAAAATTGATCGATTGTATTGCTAGAAGATCTTGTGGGTCATGTTAAAACCAAATTGATCAAGAAAAGAGGAGGAAGAAGAACAGAAGTCTAAGGTAAATAACTAAAACAAGAATGCACAAACAAATCATAATTAATTGATTTACCTTCGAAAAGAAATTAATCACAAATATTTCTCCCCAATACGAATGTCGTCTATCGCGTTGGCACCTTCCTCTCAAGCGAGAGGAGAAACCGAAAGTGAAACCAACTCGGATATCAAACAAATCGGACAAAAATTGAGTGCTGAACTGCTATTGTTTCCTATTTCATAAAAAAAATATCACACGAAAGCATCAGCATTCGACAAATATAGAGTATCACGACAAAGTTTTTAATGAATATAGTTACAAACATGTGCTCTTGGTTGATCCCCTCGAACCAAACAAATCAAATAAACTGTGGTCCAATCTAATTATTCTGACAAAAATAAAACCCAACTCTAGAATTGTCAGATCATCAAATTAAAAAAGATAACCAAAGCTCATGTCAGCTTCAAAAAAAACTCACCAGTTCAGACACCTTGGCCCTCTCCAGCTCGCCATCGATGATTCCTCGGCGGACTCAAGCTCCAAGGGGCAGGCGGGGTGGCAGAAGAGCCGACGATGGAGATAGCCGTGGCGGTGGCTGGATCCAAGCGAGGAGGGGCGAGGCTGCCCCAATCCGCTCATCACCGAACTACGCTGGCACCTTCCTCGTCGCCGGCCTCTGCCGCTTCGGCTACACGGCCGCCTCCCTCGGTTATCCATCCTAGCCGAGCACTCCAATTAATCTTAAACCATCAAAACTCCGGTTACTTCAGTGTGCTCGCTCGACTGGAGAACAGCAGCGCTACCAGTAGAAGAGAGAGGAAAAAAGAAGAACCCCAATCGGACCAAATCCCATGCAGGAGATCACGATACAAGAAAAATCGGCTGGATCCAATAGCAGTAGCGAGAAGGAAGAGGCCATATCAACATCATCAGCAGTAGAAGGCCGGCGGCAACATGGTGGATCTGGCCGGCGATGTGGTGAAAGAGAAATGTGAGAGGAGGAAGAAGAGTGCGAGAATGCATGATCCAGACTAGCCTACATCTGTGACCTGTCTCCATTTTATGCTCCCTTCTTTTCTTTATTTTTTTCCTCTCCCTGTCTGCTCTGCATTTTTTTTTGGCCGATGACAGAGATGGAGGAGGGAACGACAGAGCTAGCGAGTGCGCATTGCTTTGGTTTTCCGCTCTGATTTTTTTTTTTCCTTTTTTCCTCCCCTGTCCGATCTGCTTTACAATTTTTTTCCCTTCTTTCCCTCCTGTTTGCTTTGCTTCAATTTTTTATTGCCTATTTATTACTTCTTCTATCAAAATGTATTAATCATATTTTATATTTTATAAAAGTGATCTTTCATAGTTTTCATGTACTAAATTAATTTAATTGTTAATGAGAACCCAAATAAAAATCTTGATACTCATTACTCATTGATTATATGTGTGCATATAGTTAATTGGTTTTATTACATAGGGAATGAGTTAATTTCTCCTTATTGTTGATGATAAAAGAAATATGTCTTACATTTTTTATGAAGGGAGCAATATTTTTCAACTCCACACATTTTCGTCACATATCAACACACGATTATATTCCCAAAACTCACTCAGTACCGTTACGCTTATCTACATAAAAATATATTGATATTTTCATTCATCAAAAAAATTTCTATCCGTGATTTCAACATCCGTTCATCCCATGCTACAACCATCAGACCCACATGTCATAAACGTCATCCACATCCCGCAAATATAAAGCAGATTAATCGTTAAGAACAATGTGACTTTTTGATCACCGTTCACATCATCAATGCTTATGATCATGCTTAGGTGCTTCGATAAATCGTTAAGATCAAACCTCAGCCACCCGACCATCATCCGCTGCAACGCACGGGCATGTGAATGATCTTAGTAGTTGTCTTCACTTGTGCTAACAGATTGATATCAGCGCATTCATATTCCAGGATAATAGCCATACAGATCCACTCTATCTATAAGTATATTCTAAGAGCGATGTTTTGGTGCTCTTTATTTATTTATAGTATTATATTACCAGTAAAAACGATCTAAACCATTCGTTATCAAAGATAAATTAGTAATTTACTAATAATGATTAAGAATAACTTGGTCATTTATATTACTTTTTTTTCTAGCTCAATCTATGATTATCCATTACGCTAGTATTGCTCATATTTCATCAAAAAGTAAAAAAAATTAATAAAATGTGTAGTCACTACTAAATGACGATTATACCTTTTCGTATTTTTTTAACAATAATGTTCATCCACGTTTCTACTACCACTAACTGAGATGATAGTAGAAATAGATTTGAACTTTTCGATCAAATTAAATTAACGGTTTAGATTTCTTTCTACTATCAGTAGAGAATATTGTAATGGGGCTCCGGAAATTAATGGAACTAGGAGTTGGTCATCATTATAAATTTATGTAAGGATCTAAAAATTTTCCCCGCAAACATAAATGATTTTTGAAATAATCGATATTAAACCAAAAATTTCTACTGTACATGTACGTGATCTCAAGCCTGCATATGAGATCAAAACATTTCGAGTAATTGTTCAAGCTTGTGCTCAGAACCGATCAGCCGATTCTCGTAGGGGAGACGGGCTGACGTCGAACTCAACGGAGGACTAGCAGGCATAGCTTGCACGCTACCTACTACCACGGTCCTAGCCGCATCTTTTTTCAGTCAAAATTTAAAATTTTAATTTTAATTTTAAAGTTAATTTTAGGATTTTTTTTATTTTAGTTTATTTTTTCGTTTTTGTTTCTAGATCGTTAAACACGTATATAAAAATTTTATTCCTAAATTATGTTTCATTTGTAAATATGTAGTTTCGCTTTTTCTCCGATATGCCAATCGATGTGGCTGTATAAAGTATAAACCCTTCCGCTGCTTGGGGTTTCCGTGAGATTCTCTTCTCCGCCCCCAAATCCAAATCCCCTCAGATCTAGTATTGTTCTTCCTCCGATCCTCTCCCCGTTCCCAGTTCCTCTCCTGATTCCGAAGCCATCATCAGCATCGGCGACCTGCCCCTTGTTCTGATTGATCGATCTAGGTACGCATCATAAACCCCTCCTCGATGCATTCATTCCAGTACTACGTTTGATCTTTGTTCGCATCGAGAAATTTCATTTCGTGTTTTCGGAATTTGTCACCCAATTCGCACGTTTATTGGGATGCGAATTCTTTGTGCCGTCTCCTCCCCCTTCCGCCCGACTGCGCCGTCGGTGTCGCCGCTGCGGGCTCCCGACCTCCTCGAGCTATCGGCCGCTCCCCTTCCGCGCGAGCTCCTCGATTTGCTGCTCGAGCACGCATCGCCTCCCTCCTGTCGCCGAGTCCGTCCTCCACCGCGCGCGCCAAGTTCTAGCTAGCCTCACCGGAGGAGGAGGACAAACGGAGGCAGCGGAAGGAAGGAGGAGTGGGGCGATGGCGGTGGGGCCCGCGCGGCGCCATGTGGTGGCTGGCTGGCTGCGAACGGACGGAAGGGGAGAAGATGGCACGGAACAAAACGGTTCGCATCCCTGTTGTTAAAATTCTGGAAGCTACGCGAATTGGATCGTAAATTCCGAAAAGGGTTGCGAATTAAATGGCATATAACGGAATTTCTTGGTTTGGATGTGTGTCTGTGGAGCTCGATTTGGTAGGCGGGCAAAACCTCAAGTTTTGGGTTTTAAGCCTTAGGTTTTTTTAGACAGTTCGTTGCAAAACCCAGTTGTGGTATCGTGAAATTTACTGTCATCTCAAATCTAAGATCCATATAAATCTGTTGATGTTATGGTCTGATACTCTGGTCACTTCTGGTGTAACTAATTCCATCTTTTCGCTGTTATGTGCTCCGTTCTTGTAGTAATTATGCTTGTGATTCGGCCAATTGGTCGCTGCAAATTTTGTTCTAGTGCTGTTGCTGACTTGCTGTGCTACGGTGGTGAGTTTGTACTAGATTATTATTGCACATGTTCACGTAGACTTCGATATACTCATTGTTGGGCCAGCTAATTTCTATAGTTATGATTGGAGAGTATTCCTAGTCCATTTCTGAGTAACGAAACAGGAAATTTATCTTGTTGGAAAAAAATTTTGCTAGGCATGCCCCATTGTTTATCTGAAGATTATTATTATCAGCATTTCCAGTAGTTTTGCTGATACAGGTTCCACTTGGTTATTTTCTATCCATCGAAATGTCACTTGATTACTTCTGATCTGCTTCTTTGTGATTTGTCCTGATTTACTGCTCTATCTGCATGTTTGTTCTTCTCTAAATTCACCACTTCTTATATCAATTACCGCTGGTTTCAGCCATAACTTAAACACTGAAATCTAGCAGTTTAACCGACATCCTAACACAATCGACATATATGTATGTGGTGGTTGTTTGTTAGTTGTTTACTTTATGTTTATCACTACATCTAGATTATTACCGTCTACATGCTCTGTGCATATCAATTTCCATGTATAGTTGTGACTTCTCGTGGTCTTTCACCATGTTTGGTTATTTTGTACGTGCAGATGCCGATACACATCGTGCACCGCCTCCGTGGTGGCCAGCTTGTTGATCTCAACAGGGTGAATGCAGGCCCTGACCATAACCGCGGGGTGCCAGCCAGTGGTGCCCAGCAGTTTAACTGGTCAGGGTTCAGTCTCATGCTGTTCGGTGCAGCCCAGATGATGGTTTTGGCTTGGCAGGTGGTACAGGTGCCGTGGCCTCTACTGCTTCTTGCGTTGATGACCTGGTTCATCGGCTGCCTCAGGCTCTACGGTTTTCAAATCACTTTTCCTGTATATTATCATCGACACAGTGGCAACAACACAGGGGCAGCAGCGCCAGCAAGCACAGGACGGTAAGACACGTACCACTACTTCTTAGTATGTTGCAAACCAACCTATAAAAGTAACAGGAAAATGCATCAAACGTGACTTGTTGAAAATTTTAGAACACAAGAATACAGGATGCGGTAGTTTTTCTAATTCACCTAAAATTGATTTTGTTCTTACAAAACTCATGTGTGCTGTCCATAAATCCCCAGTGTCATGTTCATGCCATATGATGTCCCATTCTAGTAAACAGTTTCACACACCATTCACAAATTGGGTTGTGGGTGTAACCTTCCGAGACTTACATTACTCTTACAACGTGCAGTGATGGAATGGTGAATAATGCGGAGATGGAGGAGGAGAACGCCATTCCGGACGAGGGCAGTCTGGCCTGGAGCGGCTACGCCCTAATGGTCTTATCAGTGTTGGCCTTGTGGTCTGGCTTCGTCAGTGAACCAGTGGCAATCTTCCTGGCCTTCCTGCTTCTGCTGCTTGGTTGCGGCTTTATTCACCTCGCCATGCTCGCACCGTCCAAGCCCAAGATGCTCTGATTGATCACAAGAAATTCCTACACGGCGATTCTAAGAATTTTGGTTATTGTTACTCTTGCTACACGGCGATGTGTTCATAGGTTTCAAAAAAGAAAAGAAAAAGAAAAATAGGTTGTGTGTGTATGGTTACTACGGCTTGTGCTTCATAGGACATGAATCATGCGTGCATATATTTCTATTTGTGAAACACAGTACAGCGCCTTACTACCTTGTATACATGATAGATTCTGTATGTGTTATTATGGGCTTGTTCATTTTATCGTTATTTTTAACTCTATCAAATTTTGATGTTACTAAATTTTAATAAGATAACAAACTAAACATGATTCTTATCAAGATTCGGTGATTCTGAAAGCTTCCTCTCACGAAAACACTACTAAAATTTGAAAGTCATCAAACTACACATCCAACGCTATCAAAATTTGATAACATCAAAACATGTGAAAATTGACAACAAAGTGAACAAGCCCTGCATTCATTACTGTATGTCATAGTATTACATTCCATCATCTTGATCTATTTGTGACTTACGTTGCTCCCACTTAGCTGGAAAATGAGTTTTATTTTGACCTGTTTCGCTGCTGGGCCTAATGGCTAATTTTGGCTGACCTCGCTATTATTGCGCGGAAAAAGTACACCGAAGGTCCTTCATCTTGTCACTGAATTACAAAATTGTCCTTGAACCGTAAAACCGGCTACAACGTATTCCCCAACTTACAAAACCAGTGCAAACGAGGTCCCTTGACGGTATTGTCCCCGGTTTTGCCAGACGTGGCTCTTTTGTCTAGGTCTTCGTCACATGTGGCATTGACGTGACGCTTATATGGCAATTCGATCTGAAAAAAAAATAAAAACCATGGGGCCAACGTGTCAGTTACACTACAAAATAATAAAAAAATGATGAGGCCCATGTGCGGGCCACATGTCATCCTCATTCTCATTTTTCCCTCTCTCCTTTCTCTCCTCATTTTGTCCTTTCTCATCGCCAAATGACGTCAGGTGGAGCGGGCAAGCTCGCTGGCCTTCCAAAAGGCCAGGATATGGCCTTTGGGGCCCGACCTCCTTCGTCGCCGCCTCATACCATGCCAACACCGCCGCGCTAAACTACGACGACAACAAGGACAACTGCATCGACGCGAGCACCAGGTACACGACCACCTACTTCCCCTCCGTCCCGAGCACCGCCGCGCTGAACTACGGCGACAACAAGGACGACCGCATCGACGCGAGCACCAAGTACACAACCACCTCCTTCCCCTCTGCCCCGAGCACCGCCGCCATCGCCAACAGCAGCCTCATCTCCTTTGCGTCGGTGCCACTCATCTCCTTTGCGTTGTTCCGTTGCTTCCATCTCCTCTGCACAGCCTATCTCCTCTTCGCCGATGCCCATCTCCTATGCACCCGCCAACTTCTCTTCGTCGCCATCGACGCCCTCCTCCACGGTGTAGCCGGTCACTGCCGCCGTGCCCGATTCGACGACGTCACTAGCGGCTTCCCCTCGAACCACGCGTCGACGTGGCGCGGTAGCTCATCCGCGGTGCTACAGAGCTCCGGGTTGAACGCAGAGCTGCCGAGCATGAGGCGCCCGAGGTGGCAACCCCAACGGTGATGTCGGGCGGCCGCGGCAGCGGCTATATCCCAAGGCGTCACGATCGACAAGGAAGAGGAGCAGCTTCATCTTCCCACCATGGTTGGGGTGCGAGGGGCCATGCAGGGTGTTGCTCCACCCTCGCCAGCCTCCCCGCCCTCCTCACTGGCCTCCTTGCCTCCTCCCTCTTTGCGTGGTGGAGGTGGTGTCGGCAAGAGCAGATTTGGACGTGGGAGGAGCTTGTTGGCCTCCTTGCCTCCTTCCTCCCTACCAGGGGCGGATCCAGAAAAACATTTTAGGGGAGACTCATCTCCTTCTTCCTCCTTCAGCCCTCCTTCTCCTCTTCCTCTCCCTCTTTTCTCCCTTCTCTCTCTCCTTCTATCAATGGTGATCCAGTGGGGTAGGGGGGACTTGAGTCCCCCAACACCCATGCTAGATCCGCCCCTGCTCCCCGCCCTACCCCAACTCATCAGCCTTCCCACCTCATCCCTCTCTGCGCGCTCGTTGTCAAACCGTGACGTCCGAGGGCTCAGCGGTGGTGGCGGGTAGTGCAGCGCGCAAAGAAATCGGGTCGGTGATGCTCCGGCCTCCCCGTCCTGCCCCCGCTCCCTATCCTTCCCGCCTCACCCCTCTTTGCGCGCTCAACAACGGACCGCGACGCCCGCGGGCTCAGTGGCAGTGGGCAGTGCTCACCCACACAGCAGCCATCGCCGGCCACCACCAACACCATAGCCATGTTGGCCACATTAGGGGAAGGAGAAGGGAAAGAGGGGAGAAGGAGAAGAGGAGGAGACAGAGAAGAGAGAGAATGAGATGGAGGAAGTGGGTCCCACTGACATGTGGGTCCCACTATGTTTTAATTTTATTATTTAACTAAAATGTGGGTCCACATATTTTGTTTTATTTTTAAAATTGTTAAATTTTGCTTCGTATGTCACATTAATGCCATGCCAGATGAAAACTAAGTTAAATTAGCCACATAGGCGCCACGCCAGCCAAAACAGGGGACAATAATACCGAGGGTCTAGTTTGCATTGGTTTTGTAAGTTGGAGGATGCGTTGTATCCAGTTTTACGGTTCAACGACGATTTTATAATTCGGTGACAAAATGAGGGACCTCCGGTGTACTTTTTCCTTATCGCGCCGGGCCGAGAGCCCAAGTCGAGCTGATCGATCGTTCCTTCCTCACCACCTCCACGGCCCACAGAGATCGGTTTCCGCGCTTCCAGCCCATTGGGCCTTTTGGGCTGGTACTTTTACCGCTTTGCGTTTGTCCCGTACGGCTGCTCCGTTGGGCCTACAGGTTCAGTTTCTGAATCTGAAACATCAGTCTGCATACTGTTCAGACAAAATCAGTTCATAGCGAGTAATTAGTGCTGTATACTGCTACTCCAATTCTGCACTTCATTTTGTTCAGAAAAATTCAAGTACACTGATGCAGGTGCTGCTTTCAGATTTGATTCACTACCCACCCCAAACAAAAAAGGGGTTTGAACCCAATCATTAGCCATTACAAATTCTGCAGGAGAATGATGATGATGAAATAACGATTCAGCTTGGAGATCATTCATCATTTCCTTTTCTCCACCACCGCTCTTTCTCAACTTGAATGAATGACAAGGAAAGTTGATTGATGATAAAAAGCCAGGCCACAGGAAAGCAGAATCGCCTGCCTGTTTCAAAAGGAGAAACGATCTCCATGTAGAGGAAGAGGGGCACTTCTAGCCATCCAAATCGTGCGGCCTCTGAATGTTCAGAGATTCGGATTCTCTCTCTCCTCGTCTTGCTCCCGTTGGGGTAAAGAGTATAGCCTCTTTAAATGGTTTTTTAATTAAAATTTTTGACAATTCTAGTAAAAAAATCTTGCTCCAACACTCTAGGCTATGTTCAGGAGTCTAAGTTCACAATTCTCCTCCTTTATTTTTCGCACACACATTTTTCAAACTGCTAAACGTTGTGTTTTTTCAAAAAAAATCTATAGAAAAGCTGCTTTAAAAATATCATATTAATCCATTTTTTTAAAAAATAATACTTAATTAATCATACGCTAATGAGTTGTTTTATTTTGCAGCACACGAAAGATTAGTTCCCAACTCCAACTACCGAACACAGCCTAACTTAATGACTCATCAAAGAGACTTGCGCTGAGAACTATTTTCTATTTTATCTATTCTCAACATAATTATTTTATACTTTTACAAACTCCAATACAATAGTTACTTTAGAAATAAATTTATATTGGGACAAATGAAATGAGCTTAAAAGTAAACTTATTATGAGATGGAGGAAGTACTTGCACCAATGTATTTGGGATGAGTTCGTTACTTACGTTGCTACCGCCGCAGAGTATTTTTTTTCCTCGGGCACGTTTTTCAAACAACTAAACGGTTTATTTTTTTGTAAAAATTTTCTATACAAAAGTTGCTTAAAAAAATCAAATTAATTCATTTTAAAAAAAAATTAGCTAATACTTAATTAATCACGCGCTAATGGACGTTCCGTTTTTCGTGCGGACTGTTCGGAGTTGAAAAACCCAACTAACGGTCGATCCCTCTATATCTCTGCCAGGGTAAGGGTGTCAGTGCCAATGTTACTCTCTTCATCTAAAAAACAAAATATTATTCAGATTCGTTGTATTAAATTATGTGTCAGTTTGATTTTTTTTTGAGACGGATGAGTAGACATCAGCACTAGTTACCCTAGAATAAATAAGTTTTTCAGGGTTCATTTGTGGAATAATTTTTTGAAGCATCTATTTATAAAATAAATTTAATAAAAGACAAATATATAAAAAATAAAATCGGATTCGTCGTACAGCTACACCTAAACAGGGAAGGCAGGTGCAGGTTATTACAGAGGCTACTAGCAGGAGTAGTAGCTTTGGACGAAGCAGGAGAAGTAGGAGTAGGAGTAGGAGTACTGGACAAATTATCGGTCAGAGCAAGCACGAGACACGATGCTAGCTCCCTGCCAGTGCGTGAGCTTAGAAGCTCGAGAAAGGCTGGCACGCATAGGCCGCTGCAGCGTACTCTCCTCTCCTCTCTTCTCTGAGCTCTGTTGCAACAGTTTCACTGAGACAAACCAACCTTGGTTGTCGCCGTCGCCGTTGGATAGATGGTGGCATGCATGCATGGAGTACTACGTCTAGCAAGAGCTGATCGATCGGTCGATCGATCAATAATGCAGCAGTAATTGATCGGCTGCCTTTGCCTTTTGTTCGCTGCCAAACCAAACATTATGTGTGCAGTTTACCAACACGCACGATCGCTCCCACGTGCGGCGAAGCATAGCGATCCGGTGGGGATTCTCTGTAGTCCGAGACCCGTCTGTCAGTGTGGATCGATGCTCCTGTACGAGCCGTGCTAAGGATCTATATTCCTTCCACTTCCTACAAACCAACTTCTAATTATATATCTGAACATATACTTATATTCAAATATATAATTAGAAATTATGTTTTTATAAGACGAAGAAAATAATTCAAGGTTGGATTTGAACTGGGAAACACAGGCATGAGAGCGAAAGAGAAAGGTGCTACTCAGATTGTCCTAGAGAGAGCTTTGTTCCTAAGAGCTAAAAAGATTTTTAAAATGGAATTGAGGGCTGTTTTGTAGGTCTTCAAATTTAAAACGAATATGAAGTTATATGGCCAAGAAAAGAAATAGTTTTATCTGTCTTATGTATTTTCTAGGTCATATTTATCTACTTCACTTTTTTAAAAGAAAAACTAGTAATGTATTTTTTGTACTCTTTTTGTTTAAAATAGAATAACTTCTGATCACATAAGTTGATTTTTTTTATGACGGAGTTAGTACTACCTCTGTCTCAAAAATAAGTTTATTTTTTATCCATCTCATGCATGCCAATACAAACACTAAAATACTTTCACTTTATCTAATCCCAATGAAACTATTCATCACTTTATCTATTTTCAATACAACTACTTCATCCATTCCAAAATATAAAAAATCTTGATTGAATGAAACACATCTTAATATGAATATGAACATGGAGCATGTCCAGACTCGTAATACTAGAATATGTCCAATCTAACCAAAATTTTTTATATTTTGGGACGAAAAGAGTTTTTTTTTATTTTTTATAAACTTTGATGTAAAGTTTGCTCGAAAATAAATTTATTTTGAAACAAACCAAATAAATTAGAAATGAAGACGGAGGAAGTAGAAAAATATAGAAGGAAGCAGAAGTTTCAGGATAGTGATGATTGATTGAGTAGGAGGATCGTACCATACTCTTACTAAATTTTGTCATATGTGGATGATATAATATTAGTACTGATCCATATTTTTCTGGGCACCTGCAAAGGGAGGTGTGGAACGTGCGTGAAGAAACCGGTCAATGCACGCCATATATATAGACAGAGATTGATTAATTAACCGTCGTTAGCTTCTTGTGTACGAACGTACCTGTGTTGTGCTACCCAAGTACCATATGATAAACATGTAGCTTAACGTGCAACCGTATAGGAATATGTACTAGTTGTATTTTTGTTTGTGAGGAGGCATATATCGATCAATTGCCACTTGAAGTCGTCGATCGTTCAATCGCGAGATAATCCCAAGTAAACTTGGAGAGATGATTTGATTTTCTGTTCATCCAAACAAAGTCCTGACAAACCGACCGTACGTGAATTGGTTACTGGTTGGTACCGTAGAAAAAAGGCAGCTGTAACGTGTGTCCCGAGAGTTCGGTGTTCGATCCCAGCAGTGTAAAAATCGGTTGTGTGGAACCAACGAAAAAAAACACTCATCAATCTCCCATTTCCTCTCGCTCTCACACCCGACAGCAACAAAAGAATTTTATGATCTGTGTTCGACCTCTTGTGTGTAAGTCGTTTTTTCATCTGACACAAACCATTCGCTCCCCCACAATGTGCACGGTTTGGTTTTTTTTGCGTTGAAATCGATTTTGGATCCACACTACAGCTGCTCTAAGTGCTTCAATTCACCAGTCACATTTTACTGATATTGTTTAAAATTTATGGGATTTATTACGTGTGGAAACAGTATCATTACTTTATTTATCATTCTAAATTATCTAAATTACTTCACGTTTGATCCGGTATTGCAATTTAAAATCTCGGCGGTACCCAACCGGTTATATCATTCCTTGGGGGCGAGAGCCACATATTACAAAATTAGGGACAAGCTAGGGCTCAAAAATTAGGTTATTGGTTTTGTCTAAATTTTACAAGATGATTTAAACATGGTTATGAAGATAAGGCATATCTTTAATCGCAGGAATGAAAAAATGAAGTAATAAAAAAAACATAGGATTCTGATAAAAATGCAAATGCAAAACAGAGGATTGCAAAATACAAAAAAAAATATGAATGACCGTTTGATTGAATCATAGAAAAAAAACACAGGAATCGGATGAGAGAGATACATTCAAAGGAAATTTTTCAAGAGATTAAAGTTCTTGCTAAATTTTTTTCAAAATCTTTATAGGATAGTCTATTTCATAGAATTTTCAAATAATAGGGTAGCATTCAATCTTTTGTTTCAAAGGCATTTATAGGAATTATTTTTATAGGATTGAAATTCTCCAAAATTTATATGTTTTTTCTCCAAATCAAAAGGGCCCTAAATAAAGTAATTCTTTTAAATAAAGTAAAATATGTTGGTGACGTATAAACCTGTAGATGGGCACAATTTATCATGTAAACTTACAAAACCTTTTTTTGTGTAAGAACTTAGCTGATATATGTCGAACAGGCCCAAAACGGTGACTAATATTTCCGACAGAAGCTAATTAATTAAGAATAGCCCAGTACGTTAATTTCTATTTTGTCTTACTTTGTTTATACCTTCAAGATATGTTGGACGAAGCACATTCATGACTACATGTGACGCATTCCTCATGTGCACTAGTACATGAACGTAATATCAGTGTCGGTTTCGAACCGCTTGTATTTTTTGATTGTGAAACCAGCACCATTATATTAAAGCAACACTAATAAAAGATAGTCATTAGTACTAGTTTTAGAAAAAAACATACATATACCCTAATGAATAATTAATCTACTCAGCATTTATTTTGGCCTTGATTTGTAAGCTCCTGCCAAGTTCATACACCGAAACGGATATCTCATAAATTTGTGTCCTACTTGCACCTGTATCATAAGTTTGTCTATTGTCAATGTAGTTACTATAAAAAAATGAAATACATTTTTAAAATCAGTGAATTAATTATGCATCAATTCTTTAACAACGCAATATACACGTGCAATTCAGATAGAAAATTAGGAGTAAATATCAAAGAAGAAGCTGTCTAAAGAAACACATCAAGGAAATGGAAACCCGATCGACGAGGAGGCATGAAGGGAGAAAAAACTGAAAACTTAACTCCTTGCTTGCCGCTGGAGATGATGACGACGGTTCTGGCAGTTCTCCAGCGCTCGAGAAAATTGGATTCATTAAAATACCATTTCTCATTTGGATTTCGGTAAAACATAACTTTAAAAAAACTATTTTGCTGAATGTCATCCTGAACGATATTACCCCTGGCCATTTTTTTTTTCTTCTCGTAGCGTCGGAGGAGCTCGCCAGCAACGACCATGGCCTTATGTAAAACTAGGACAGTGATACATATGCAATTTTTCTCCCAGCGGGCGCTTGGGACCATGGCCTTGTGTTCACCCTGCTGCTGCTCGACGGGCACCATCGTCTGATCGACCCAACGACAGCCGCTGGTTGCCAGCCTTGGATCCGGCCAGGACGGTAGGACACCAACCCAGCGCAGTGCGAGCCAGCGTCCTCCAAGTACATTAGTTTAGCCGCCTCCTGTCGGCTGTGGCCACTGGCCGGTAAACACAAAACAACAAACTGATTAGTGTTTCTTCGGAGGAATCCGTTTTTTTTTTCTCCTTTTCTGTTCTGCGAGTAATTTTATTTTCTGAACCAGTATTAAGAATCTTGACATGGAGTAAGGAAGGGTAGATAATATTAACAACAAAATTAGTGGTAGGACTACTCGCAAAATCTTTAGACTTGTTTGATACCATGCATGTTTTTATTAAAAACAGGTTTACTTTAATCTTGTTTTATATAAAATTAGCAGATTTTCCCTCACAATTTTATGTGTAGCCAGATTATAAAAGAATTATATTTGTTTCTACAAATATATTTGTAATTGCATTTGTACGTAATAGATTTTAAATGTATAGTTAGTTTGTAGTAGATTTGATAAAGTACAAACCTTAGCTTCTAGTTCCATCCATATAATTTTCTATGTGATAGAGATATACTTGATAGTGCAGTGACAAGAGATGTATGATTTCAACCCTAAGATCTCATGTTCAATCCCCATTATAACGCTTACATTTTATTTGTGTATATATAATTGTATGTCATACACAACATATTTTAAAAGTAGAATTAGAATTTGTATACAACTATACCTATTAATCTATAAACCATTAAAATATGGATTTATCACGATATGACGGTCAACATATTTTTTCTTTTTTATAATTATTGTGAAAGTTGTGTGCTTTTAGAGTGCAGACAGATAGATTTTGTTTGTTTAAAATAATAGATCCCTAGGTAAAAACACCACGTTCTCTCAAGACTGAAAAACAATATGGTGTTTTTATTTCCCTATTCCGTTTGCGTATGTCTCAAAATGCATCCAACGGCTAAAAAGTCAATAGATTTCCTCATTTTCAGTCGACAAGAATAAATTAAGGCACTTAATTAAGTGCACGATTAATTAAATATCAACTATCACAAACATGAAAAAGAATTTATCTGAATTTTAAAAATCTTCCATATAGAAAGTTTTTGTTAAAAATCATATCGTTTAGCCGTTTGAAAAAAACATGCATATAATAATTTAGTAAAAAGAATGTTATGTATGATAGGGCTTTAACACCTAAATATATAATTTCACGAGCATAGTCTTGAGTCGGTATCACACTAAATAGCCAAAACCCTACTCCACCTCTTTAATATGTTTTCTGATATCGCTCTAGACTGCTCCATTTCTTTTTTTAGATGGAGTTAAAATTGTTTCTTAAACTTTAACTTCATGAGAAATGAAGTTGAAGATGAAGTCATATCAAACAGGTTCGAACATGGCCTAAATCAGTTTATCAAAAATTAAAAAAAACATGGTTATAAAAAATGAGTCTACAATGTTAGAAACAGAGTACATGGTTAATCATACCGCTTGCTGATCTGAAGCGGTTTTCCAGAGCCTTTGCATGACAGTCCCTGCTAGCATAAGCAAGGTGCGTAATATTTTGGCAATTGTAAACAAGATTAGTAACACTACAGGTTCGAGTTTCGTTTGCCATCTTGTCCGCCATCCGATTGATATCTCTTGGGATCCATTTAACCTGCATCAAATTTTGAGGAATAGTTCTTTGAATTTGGCTCCAAAATGGTTTCAAACTCCAATGTCCTGGCTCCCTGTCGAAATCATTCCTTTTAATTGTGTCTGCAATCGTTTCATTGTCAGTGAGGAAGATGGTTCGTGCAAAATTAAGAAATTTGGCAACTTCCATAGCTAACTGCAGAGCAACCAGCTCTGGCTGTAACGGCGATTGGGCCACCGGGCTTGTAGCCTTAAGAAAAAGAGCATTATGAGTCATGGGCATATGAAAAAAAATTCCTATTCCAGTTAATCTGTCCTTCCAAGCCGTATCTACATAGCACCTGTTTCCGCTAGGGATATGATCCCTTCTTCTGATTTGCTCTTCTTAGATGAAGTAACTGCATAACGAGAGAATCGAAAATCGTTTTTAAAATAGAATCGTACTCCTACGTCCAATGAATAAGGAGTAAAACATTTTTAATCTTTTCCCTCAAAACATTTTCCTCGTCCAATGAATAAGGAGTAAAAAGATAAGGAGAAGAGCCATATTCCTACGTGCGGCCAAACAGCTTGACTGAAGTTATCCGCGGCTGCTGCTGATCTCCTGATCATCCGATCCCTCTTAACCTAGTCACATGTACTCTTTTGCCCTAAAATAAACGAATCTAATATAAATATGAAATATGACACATCTTATTACTATATATTAGATCTGTCCTAAAATATACTTCATATTAGATTTATTTATTTTATTTATTTTAAGACAGAGTAAGTACTATCTAGGTCTCAAACTAAGTCTATTCTGTTTTAAAATAAGTTTATTTTTCATTCACCTCACACATACCAATAGAAACAACAAAAGACTAAAATACCCCTACTTTATCCAATCATAATATAATTATTCATCATTTTATTCATTTCCAATATATTTTTTTTACTTTCAAAAACTTCTATGTAATGATTATTTTTTAAAAAAATTGTTTTGAAATAAATAAAAGAAGTTAGAAATAAACTTAGACTGAGTTCGCAAGCCTGTTTTTCCAAAGGCGCACGGTACGCACGAAAAACGAAACGATCCATTAACACGTGATTAATTAAGTATTAGCTAATTTTTTTTCAAAAATAGATTAATTTAATTTTTTAAGCAACTTTTGTATAGAAACTTTTTGTAAAAAATATACCGTTTAGTAGTTTGAAAAACGTGCGCGTGGATGTAGTGTCGAACACAGCCTTAGTATGAAACGGAAGAAATAGACAAGTAGTATAACCGTTGTTATCAGAGCTGCCATTGGTACTAGTACTCCCCCCTCTCCTTTTCCTTTGAGGCTATACCATTCGTTCGTTTCGATTCAGCTATCGACCAGCGCCTTTAATGCACCCCCGGCCTCATGCAGCCAGCAGCTAGCACCAGCCATGCGATCTCCGGCCCCTCTCTATCTCCCTCGGCCCATGTGCAACAGTGCACCTGTACGTACTCACTCCACCTCACCTACCTGTGCAACGCACAAACAAGCTAGCACAACTCCGGCGCCGCTTAGCTCCGGCCAGCCGGCCAGTCAAACCAAACCACGCACAAAAGAGAAATCGGAAAAGCTCCGGTTAACCTGCGACGACCGTGCGCGCGCGATGCGAGCATAGGAAGGAAACGTAGCCATCCACAGGCCACCGATCCATTCCATCCATCCATCCATCGACAGTTGGGCAGGCTGCACGCACGCGACACACTCTCCTCGTCGTGCATGGTGATGGTGACGACGATGAAACCGACGACACGGGCGACCGACACCGCGCGAGGGAGGCGACAAGACCGACGAGCCCCGTCCGTCCCGCGACCACCACCACGACTCCGCGAGGACAACCGATCGATCGAACAAACCGGCACGTCGTACGGCCGCTGCACTGCAGATATATCGCTCGTGTGCCGGCGATGGGTTGCGCGTTGCGCAGCGGTGGGTCGGTGGACGCGACGTCTCCATGGCCGGCGGGCGCGTCCATCAATGCGCGCATCCGTCGTCGCGCAGGGCACGGCCTCCAAATTAACCAAAATCACGGAGAGGAAGGGCAGCTGCTAGGAGTAGTAGAGCTACAGCTGGTGAAGTGACGGGTGAAGTGACGAGCTTTTTTATCTTTGCCCATGGCATCGCGTGGAAAGAATCACCGCTTAGCTCTCGCTGGTCTGGTCGCTGCCGCTGCCGCCAATGCCGCTGCGGCGCTGCCTCTTCGTCCTCTCTCTCCGGCTGTCTGCCATCACGCCCACGAGGTGGATGTCTACGGTCTGGGTCCCATGCACGCGCTCCCTTGTCCCTCGCACCATCCATACTTTCTTCACTTTTCTTTTTTAAAGAAAAATAATTAAATCCAAAACTTCACCCTGGCCGTGGTGCACTATTGGCTTGGCCATTTGGGAGTTTTCCTTTAAAGAAAATCTAGGATATTCACGAGTTATATAAAATATCATCGTATAAATGATTTTGTTTTAAAAATATTATCATCGTTAGGGTTACGTTTATACGATGCCGTTAAATGCACCGTTTTCCATTACCACCTCCGAAAGAATGGCCAGTATATTTTAAGATTCACAGAATCATTACGGGCATCTTGCTGTCGACAGTTATATCATCTATCATTGAAAAAATAATTAGTCGTAAATACGAACACTCGTGTTATGTATAAGACTAAAAACCGGATAGGTTGGTTTCACCACATGGAACCTAAATTAGTTGGGGTTATGATCACTTCACACCATTTGGGAGGTATAGTGTGAGTTATAAATAACAATAGAAAATAGCTACTTCCTTGTTCTCTATAAGCACGTTTCATAAACTGTTAAACGTCATGTTTCGTGCTAAATCTTCTCTCCATATAAGTTCTTTTAAAAATTTAAATAAATATATTTCTCAAGTTAATAATAATTAATACTTAACTAATAATATGCTAATGACTCTTTTTGTTTTTTTTGTTCAAAATAAGCTAAGCTCGTTCAGTTTACTCTAACGAAGTCTTAGGTTGAGTTCTAAGTAGGTTTGGGGTGAGCTACTCAGCGATACGCGAAATAAGATGAGTCATCAGCATATAATTAATTAAGTATTAACTGTTACAAACTTAAAAATGAATTTATTTTTAAAAAAATATGATTTTTTTACAAAAACATACCGTTCAGCAGTTTAGAAAACATGTTAACAACAAACGAAGGAGAAACCAAAATCAATAGTACATTCAAACAGATCCTTAGTAACCATGGTTTCTTCTACAATCTTCGTATTTTTCACACCAAGTTCTATTTGTATAACAGTTGGGCTCATGATGCCAGTAACGTTGAGAGGTATCAAGATCGTAGTTTTGTGATAATTGTATTTGCTAGCGTTGCAGTTATACGAAATTGGTTGTTAATGTTATAGTTATTTGATAGTTTGATCAATTTATTCTTTTAAAAAGTATGTTTTTCCTAGACTGTGGCTTCAAGTTGTTCTTTTCATCCTATAACTATATAATTTTATAATTTTAATGAGAATCTAATCTATTTTTGGTAGCCGGAGGTTCTAACTGAAGTTGGGCTGCTAAAACTCCCAAAACAAAGGCGTAGGATTTCACCCGGGCTGGTCGCCGGAGCAAAAGTGATTAACCTGCTCTCTGGACAGATTTACCTGCATGTTGTTGCCGACAGAACGGCCAGTGGTTAATTACACGCCGAGAGAACTAGGAAGATCTGTAGCAGAGGATCGGAATCGTCGGTTTCAGTTTCTGAAACTTTATACTAGTCCGCACCATCGATCCATACTCTCGTGAAGTATACTCCGTATCTTTTTTAATATTGACACTATCAATAAAATACAATATCAAAATAGAGAATATTAGAAAAAACCTAATGGAAGTACTTATTTTAAAATCTTGAACTTTTATAAAAAAGTAAATGATACCGTTGTATTTTGTTGAGTTGCCGTTGTTGCAGTACCTAGGAGTAGCAAAACTCTGTAGCGGTTATGGCTACACAGCTGCAGCTAACTGAGCTAAACACGTAGTATTACAACTATAAACTTTGTAACCGGCAATATGCAAATATTAGACCGTTGAAATTAAACAGTCGAACCTTTTTCCCAGATATAGCCCGTGTTTAGTTTCAAAGTTTTTTTTTCAAAAAACATCACATCAAATCACATCAGATATACGGACACATATTTGAAGTATTAAACATAGTCTAATAACAAAACAAATTACAGATTCCGCCTGTAAATTGCGAGACGAATCTTTTGAGCCTAATTAATCCATCATTAGCAAATGTTTACTGTAGCACCACATTGTCAAATCATGGTGCAATTAGGCTCAAAAGATTCGTCTCGCAATTTACACGTAAACTGTGTAATTGGTTTTTTTTTCGTCCACATTTAATACTTCATGCATGTGTCCAAACATTCGATGTGATTGGTTTGAAGTTTGAAGTTTGAAGTTTGAAGGGAACTAAACAGGGCCATAGTGGTTTGGCCAATGTGTCGCTGCAATTAGTGATATGGTACGGCTAAAAGTATTTTCGTATTTTGAAAGTTATTAATTAGTAAGTGAAATAAAATATCCTATCCTTTATGATACATTTATAACTTTGATAAATATGGCACAGATGCTATATAGTACATTTGCTTGTGATGAACAGTACTTGAAGATAAATAAAATAATTTTTACAAGACAGTTTAACCCTGATAGACTAACCCATATATGTGGCATATCTTTTCCATAGGCGGAGACCAGGGGGACGTAATTACCTAACTAGTTAGGTAATTAATTTAAGTATTAGTGTATTAGGTCCTCTTCAAAACTCTTGTGTTTAAATCATGGTTCTGTCACTGTTCTTTTCTTGGTTCCTAAAATATTATGGGGTACATCTTGAATTTGTTCAAACATAATGATTGAAAGTTTGGCTCTTACATCATCCAACAAGTAGCCCGTGCTCGGAACACTGGTTGTAGCTGCACCACAACCATAGCACCATTTGAAAGTGCATTTTAATTTTCCTATAAAGATGGGGAGAGAGAAATTGAGATCAGCAAATAAGGTGCCATTTGGCATTGTATATCTACATCCTCTAAATGTCAATATTAGCCCTTGTTTGTCACGTGAATAAGTACTTTTAGAGGCACAAGTCCAATACGGCAAGTTGATGTTAGAGTCAGTTAATGATTAGAATTAGATTATACATTTTCAACACACAGCTTATAATGGACTTGACCTGAGAAAGATGGATGCATGCGAAGTGAGCGTAGCTTAATTGGTTAGTTTTTTTTGAAACCAACACACCCGGGTTCATATTCTAAATTTGACACGGGTGCTCGTATTTATGGTTAATTATTTTTTAAGTGATAGGCGACGTACCCGTCGACACCGAGGCGTTCGTGGTAACTTTGATAATCTTAAGATATGCAGGCCCAATTTTTTGAAGGTGTTTATAAAGACAGGGTGTATGTACGTTTATAGGGATGAGTATACATGTGTTGTGAGCGCCTACGTTTCTACTGTGTTTCTAAAAAAAGATAAAAGGATGGATGCATGGTTTATGACAAATTAAAACGTGAGGGGGGACGATGAGATTGTCCAGCTAGATTTCATTTCCATATAATAAACGAGTTAACATATTTATGTTAGGACTTCATTTGTTGAGCGACGTGTTAAACGAGCATACTCGCGGATATATGCACATGGTGTAAGTGCGTACCTGTGTGTGCATTGCTTATCTGCACGTTGATGATACTCTCTTCGTCCAAAACAATTTAATTTAGACGAAGATGTGACTTTTCTAATATAATAAATCTGAACCGAGAAGAAGTCACTTCTGTCTAGATTGAGTTTTTTTCTTAAACAACGGAAGTAGGCTCTAATTCAGATCCGGCTGATAAGCCATATAAAATAATTGAGTTGGAAAACAATTTACGTAAAAAATTTTACTTCTGTATTATTCCTTGTTTAAAAACTTTAAATTTTCGATACGGCTGAAAAGTTGAATATTGTTTGGTTGTTTGGGCTATTCATTTTTAGCTGCAGCCTGTAGCTCATCAGCATGACCGTTCACACAGGTTCTTTTTGGCACAGATCTAAGATTTTTAGTTTTTTTGGCACAGCTCCAGATCTAAGATTTTTAGAGTTGGGTATTTGTAGCTTCATAAATCCATGGATCTAGATATATGATCACGTGAATAACATTTGGATAAATTAATTTGTTCCTAATTTAGATGAAATTCAAAATTTTAAATTACTGTAATTTAACGTATAAACATCTAATCTATCTTGGATCTGAGATCTGAAACTCTATCAAACAAGAACATAGTCGTTGCAGCAAAGCATGGCTAGCTGTGGTCTATGAAAAGCCAAACCAAACCGCCAACCAATGAGAAATGATAAAGGACTTGAGTAAAATTTAGCACATATTACTGACTGAAATTAAACGCTCAACCTAGTTT
Source organism: Oryza officinalis (assembly GCA_008326285.1). Lineage (NCBI taxonomy): Eukaryota > Viridiplantae > Streptophyta > Magnoliopsida > Poales > Poaceae > Oryza > Oryza officinalis. Next base: position 44,393,074 of record BDMV01000006.1, on the reverse strand, counting down.
TTTTATTAATACACATAAAATTGTATTTGAGATGTTGATAAAAGGGGATAATAAGTCTTGTGTCAACCAAAATTAGGTTTAAAAACCTATGTTTTGGCTGCGGCCGATAAGACTGTCTTTTGTTGGATGATTGGGCTGTGGATTTTTAGGTGCGGTCATTGACGTGGCTATATATTTTACTCCTTCGTTTCATATTATAAGTCGTTTTGACTTTTTTTAATCAAATTATTTTTTATGTTTGAACATGTTTATGAAAAAATTAGTAACATCTACAACACAAAATTAGTTTCACTAAATATTACATTAAATATATTTTAAAAAAGTTTTATTAAAATAAAATTCAAAACGACTTATAATATGAAACGGAAGGAGGAGCGATGAATAAGTCGCAGCTGGCTTTGACTGAAAAACTAAACCAAACCATCAACAAATGGTACTAGCTTAAAGCCTTAAACTAACAAGCAGACATAAAAAGCCAAACAAAAAATTATTATATCCATTCTAAACATAGTAATTTTTAGTTATAAATATAGACACAAGTTTATCTAGATTTATATATAGATTTATATATAAAAATACTTATATTTTAGGACGAAGAAAGTAGCACGCAACACCGATCGAAATTCAGCGTTCAGCCCCAAATTTTGATCCCTACTATATATACATCAAAGTTGCATTTTGTGGTGTTGACAAAATGGGGATATAATCCAATTCGTCCCGTGTCAACCAAAAGGCCAGGTTTATCCAGCAGAGGTAGCTATCGCATACGCACGTACTCGGTACTCCTAATACGCACGTAGTGGCAAATACTGAACGTTGTATCACCCACAAATACTGATACATATACGTATGCATCAGCGTCCCTGTTGCACCTGCCAATTGCCATAAATGCCCCGGGTCACCACCGGTCTCTTCTCCATCTCTCTCTCTCGCTCACTCGGATCAGCTTAGCTCCACCCAACCCCCAGCTTAGCTGAGCTGAGCTGAGCTGCTGGCTTTCCCTTGGCTATATACTCTCTCTTCTCGCCCCCACCCTACTCCTTCTAGTAGCACTAGTCCTCACCTCACCTCCTCCACGCCACCGTCGATTGATCGCGTCACGGCGGCGGCCCGGCCGGCGTCGTCCGATCGGCAGGCAGGTGAGGGGTACTACTGGCTACGGTTGTCTTCTTTTTCTTCTTCTTCCTGCTGCTGCTGCTGCAGCGGATTCTGCAGGTCGGGTCGCGTCGCGTCGTGTCGCCTCTGATGGTGTAGCATCTCTCTCTCTCTCCCTCTCTCCCTCTCCGGCTGGCTTAATTCGCGCGTGTCAGTTCTTGGGCTGCTGTAAATTAGCCTGGCAAGAGAGGTGTTCAGAATTCAGATCAGGGCCTTGGGATGATGCGCGCCTCAGGGCACAGGGCCACCCGTACTAGCACTAGCTGCAGCTCTGGACCAGCGAATCCAATCGCCCCACTAGAAAACCAAACCCTAGTTGTAGTAGTAGTAGTATCTCTCTTTCTTGTTGGCTCAGCTCAGTCCTTTGCTGGAAGCAAGCGGCGGCAGCAGAAACACCCAACCGATTCAGTTCTTGATCGATTTTTAATCGATCTGGGAAGCTTGGTTTTTATTATGTACGGCTGCACGCCTTCAATTTCTTTGCTTTGTTCGTCTCAAAGATCTTGGTTTGTTCCATCGATTGTTGAGAATTCGAGCATGCGATCGGTGTAGAGTTCACCGGTTGCGGCGATTAAAAATCGCTGTGGCTTTTTTGTTCAGTTGAGGAGCTTTTGGTTGAATTCATTTCGGGGGGTTGGTTTTGATTACTGACTTGTGTTGACGCATGCAGATCTGAGGAAGGCGAAGGGTTGCTGCTGCTGCTAGGACATGCAGGGAGGAGGCGGCGGCGGGGATAGCTCCGGCGGCGGTGGCGGCGGCGGCGCCGGTGACGCGCCGCGGCCGAGCAGGTACGAGTCGCAGAAGCGGCGTGACTGGCACACGTTCGGGCAGTATCTGCGCAACCACCGGCCGCCGCTGGAGCTCTCCCGGTGCAGCGGCGCCCACGTCCTCGAGTTCCTCCGCTACCTCGACCAGTTCGGCAAGACCAAGGTGCACGCCGCGGGATGCCCCTTCTTCGGCCACCCCTCGCCGCCGGCGCCGTGCCCGTGCCCGCTCCGCCAGGCGTGGGGCAGCCTCGACGCGCTCGTCGGCCGCCTCCGCGCCGCCTTCGAGGAGCACGGCGGCCGCCCCGAGGCCAACCCGTTCGGCGCCCGCGCCGTCCGCCTCTACCTCCGCGAGGTCCGCGACAGCCAGGCCAAGGCACGCGGCATCGCCTACGAGAAGAAGCGCCGGAAGCGCCCGCCCACCTCGTCGTCTCAGGCCGCCGCCGCTGCCGCCACCTCCCCGGCGAGCCCAGCCGCTAGCCCGACGCCACCACCGCCGCCGCCGGAGAGATCAGCCGACGTGCGGCCGATGCCACCGGAGGGGCACTTCTTCATCCCGCACCCGCACTTCATGCACGGCCACTTCCTTGTACCAGGCAGCGACGCTGACCAGGTCTCCAACGCCGGCAATGGCGGCAACAGCAACACTGGCGGCGGCAGCAACGGCGACGAGATGGCGGTGGCGATGGCGGCGGTGGCGGAGGCGCACGCGGCGGGGTGCATGCTGCCGCTGTCCGTGTTTAACTAGCAATAATATTCAGATCAGCAGCATATAGCAAAATCAAGGTAGGGCTTAATCAAATCCGGAGGAGGGTTTAATTAATGGATTACTCCATCTAGTTCGTTAAGACCGATCGATCGATCGATGCGTCTCATCATGATGGAATGATGGATTCGATTCGATCGAGCTATCAACGTAACGCTACTGTGTATGTACTGTTTGTGTTCTTATCAAACTCTACTCTTTTGGTTACATTTCCTGAGCTGCTCGGGACTGCCTGCCTGCTACTGTAGGGTTTTTAGTACTACTGTCATCATGCTCTGGCTTTGTGTAAGGTATGTTCATCATCATGCATAATTAATATAATGCAAGGTTAATTTTACTTCAAGTGTAATCTGGACTAACTACCGTTTCTGTCTTCATTGCTAATAATTTGATTTTGATTATATATCGTGATGATTAACTGCTGGATGATATTTGCATTTCATTTTTACTGTTTTTTTATCTGTCCCTCGAATTACCTTCCAATTTAAAGTGGCATGAAATATTTGTCCATGGCTTGCATTACCATCACTACAAAGGTTAATTAATTTCAGATAAGGCCTGAGCTATTTGTTCCCTTTCTAGAGACCATCAATGCAGGCCACTTTATATCGTGTGTCTTCAGACCTTCAAGTTAATGCATCAATGAATATTGATGTCATTAGTCTCTTCCCTTGTCTCTCAAATCTTTTTGGCCTCAAAATGATCTATGCAGAGGACATATGGTCCAGTATCTGGACATGTAAATTAATGTCAGAAATCAATTAAAGCAGCAACATTTTCTATTTGGACACAACATAAAACTGTTGCCACTTCATTTCTACCTTCTGTTTCAAGGTAGTTGTTGAAGTGTTTACTGCATTTGTTCTGTCCTTTTTTTCCTTAAGAATCCGCTTTGTGGATTTTAACCACTCTCTGTGTCTCTAAACATCCTTCACTTTATATTAAAAAAAGAAGCTAATATTCTCCGGAGACCTTCATCCTCAGCCAACAGATCAATGACAATGTTTGAGCGGTGAATGTTCTTTTTTCTTACTTTTTAAATATATATTGTGGTGTATAATATTTTCCTCAAGACTTATATTTGCAAAAAGAAAAAAATATCAGTTATACAAAGGAAGATCAGTTATGTAAGTCCTTGAATAAGAAAACAAAAGAATAAAAAAAACACAGAATACTGATAGAAATGTAAACGCAAAACAAAGATTACAAAACACATAAAAAACAATGGAGTGACCGCTTGATTCGACCACAGGAAAAATACAGAAATCGAATAAGAGAGATAGATTCACAGGAAATTTTTCAAGAGGTTAGAACTCTTGCTAAGTTTTTTTCAAAATCTTTATAGAATTGTCCATTCCATAAGAATTTCTAAGGATAAGATATGATTCAATCTTTTATTTCAAAAATCTTCATAAGAATTTTCTATAGGATTAAAATCCTTCAAAATTTTCTATGTTTTTCTACAAATCAAAAGCCCTTAAAAGCAAAAGCAAGTCATCGGTCCACTCCTTCCCCGTTGCAATGTAGGATCATTTTACTAGTGATGCCAACTATAGATTTTCTTTTTGCTGGGAATACCAACTATAGACTCATGAGTCTTACTACTGTAAAAAAACTACTCTCTTTGTATTCTTAAATACAGAAAGTGTTGACTTTTTAAATAACATTGGATCATTCATCTTATTAAAAAAAACTATCACAAAGATAAACAAAATATAAGTTATAGTTAAAATAAATTTAATAATAAAGCAAGTCAAAAAATAATATTTATTAAAGAAGATAGACGGTCAAATGCCCAGTTCAAATTAAAAGTGAAAATTGTGATACGTTTAAAAATGAAGATAGATCTACCACCAGAATTCAAGTGATGGTATTAATGAATCAGTTGTACTCCAGTTCTATTGAATTGGTAAAGATAAGCGATCTAAACAGAATTTTACTGCTAGTAAAGATCATTGTAAAATATCTCAACCTTTTTTTTCGTCTGTAAACGAGAAGGGACCGGGGACAGACACTAGATTGATGAATCTTATGAAGCTTACGCTAGTTACTGTTCGTATTTGACTATTTGTCAGCCTTCCGACCGAACTCGATAAAAGGTAGCTACACTGTAGAAACTTTTTCATGCCTCCTGTAATAAATTCCTGGCTCTACAGTGTGAAATATCAAGCAACAGTCAAAAAGTACTGTGGTGGCATTATTAGGGTCTGTTTGGTTCCCGGCCAAACATTGCCACGCCTAAGCTTAAGAATTTGTCACAATGGTGGCTAGCCATACTTTGTGGCTAAAATTAGACTGTTTGGTTTGCAACTAAGGTGTGGCAAAAATATTGTGGGTGCTGTTTGGATTGATGCCACAAATGTTTGGCAAAAATTTGTGGTAGATGTTTGGATTGCAACCACATCTTGATAAAAACACCCAGTGGTAAGATTACCCTCCTCACAAAGCAATCACATTTCAGCAGCAAAATGTATATAAGTAGATTGGAACTAAAGTGCACATATATTGAAATATTAGTCCAGCTAAAGATAACACTCCAGTAACACTAGTTGAGCTATTACAATAATATCAGCAACCATCCAACTAAAACTATTTCAATGACATTTTCTAGCCATTTGTCATGACCACACTGCTAAAATTAGACAACCAACAACTAATACATATATTCTAGCCATCATTCCTTATAACACAAAGCCAAAATGAGTGCACAGCCATACAGAAGTTCATGTGCACATCACACAGACAGTTCGCCAAAAAACTACTTTAGCAAGCTATGCTTCACAGGTTAAGCCCATCTTTCTCACATAAGAACTTGAACACCCAAGCATTCAGTGTAGCATCACTCGCATTGCACAACCAACCACGCTTACCTTTATTCTCCTTGTCAGACAAATACTCACCAACAAGAACCCTTTGATTAGGTGTCATTGGGATTGCCTCTAGTTTCTGCCACAGAATTGCATGTGGATCAGTAAGCTGTGGCATTGGTGGAGGAGCTGTGGTAGCAAGTGTTTCTCGAAGTGATTTCATCGTAGTAGCGATTTCATCATTGGACTCGGCAAAGCGACTCTTGCTTTTTTGTGGCTTCTTAGTTGGTAATTTGTTGCCTCTTGGACGCTTCTTTTTACCTCGACTACCGCTGGAAGAGTTGTCAACAGTTCCATTCGTGGTTGGAGATGGCAAAGTGTCAGAATCCTCACCAGTTGGCTCTTCAGGTTGTGTGTAGCAGTTGAGGTCAAGCATATCTCTTGAATCATCGCTATCAGAACCATCACTATCGTTCATGCATGTGTTTTGATCCATAGCCAAAGAACCATCGGCACTAGATCCCGTGAATAGCTCCTGCATCTCATTAAAGAATCTGATGGGCTTAGAGAGTTGGCGTCTTGCTCTATCCTGCATAAAGAGCAAACATGTTAAATTGCTATATGCAGTTCAGATTCTAAAATGTAACATGCAAACATGTCAATTTTGTAGAAAACTTACACATAGCGTTGCCTTTTCAAATTTTGTAGAAAACTTACACATAGCGTTGCCTTTTCAGATTCTAAAATAGTCACCAAGAATCTTGTATGGTCAAATGTGTTGCCACTCTTGCTCAATGCTGCTGCAATATACTTCCAATTTTCTTTGTGATACCTGTAGTGACGATCCACTTGATCGGCAGTCACCCCCATACCAAACTTCTTATTTAAAGCATCAGCACACAACATGTGGTGACTCTTTTTTACCTTAAAACCTGCATGTTGTTTTTTCAAGTATTCCATGTACCACTCTAGCATGAATTTTGTTTGATCCTCATGCCAAGTCAAGGACCTCTTACGAGAGGTTAGAAAAGCATCAGCCTTCGCCTTTCCTTTAGCCATTCTGTTTTCATTCACAAGAGACAGCTCAATACATTAGTTACATAATTTAGAGAACAACTTAAATCTAAGGTACAGTTTGTCCTACTTTATCTTCCCACATCTTTTTAGCCGTATCATCTCTTTTCTTTGCCCATGCCAAATTCTCCTGGTGCATATCAGTACGATTTCTTACACTCCATGGCAGCGCTGCATACCAAGCAGCATCGTCATACACATAGACATCAGGACCGTCCTCTATAATCCAGTTATGAAGTGCACAACAAGCCATCACAATTTTCACTTGTGTTTTCAAAGGAAAAAATGGTTGGCATTTAAATATTCTGAAGCGGTTCTTCAAGGCACCAAATGCTCGCTCAATAGTTGTTCTAAGAGAGGAATGCCGAAGGTTGAATAACTCCTTTGGGTTCTCTGGTTCTCTAGCGCCCTTATATTCTTTTAGGTGATATCGGGTACCTCGGTATGGGGTAATACACCAGGTCTAGCTGCATATCCGGCATCAGCTAGGAAATATTTACCTACATATTTTTTGTGCATATTAATTAGCTAAGAACAGAATTGAAGTTTCAGATATGGAGCTATTAGGATATGATGTGAATAATCCTACCTTCTGGTATTTTAAGGCCATTAGTACGTGATAGAGCATCTTGAAGCACATAAGAATCATGGGCAGAACCTTCCCATCCAGCAAGAACATATAAGAACCTTAAGTCAAAATCAACTGCTGCTAGCACATTTTGTGATGGAAATTTCTTTCTACCCCTAAACCGGTCTTGCATATGCATAGGTACACATGCTGGAATATGTGTACCATCCAGGGCTCCTATGCATCCCTACGAAAATAGACAATTTTTTTTAGAACAAATATAGGTGAATATGGCCCTAGATTCTTAGGGTATACTTAAACAGGGATTATCAATTTTGATGTACCTGAAAGTAGGGGTGAAATCTGCCATGAGAGCTTGTTATCTTTTGATGTGTGTCAATGGATTTGATGCATACAAGGTCACGGGCAAGGATACAGAGGGCATCTAAAACAAGATTGAAATACCTACTAACAGTCTCACCCGATCTCATGAATTCAAATGCAATTGGTCTATTTGACCAATTGTGACCCACAACGTGAATAAACATAGCGACTTGTTCCTCTATTGTGACATGAAAAGTCTCCTCTAGCAGGGCACGTGATCTAAGCTCAGCACACAACTTATGGAAGACAACTTTCCTCATACGAAGCTCACTTATGCAATGTGCTTCAGTTCCATGGTATAAACGGTCTAGACGTCTTAATCTTTCAACATCTCTATCAAGCATGGGAGCATATGTAATGGCTCTTTTCCTTTTTCTTCTATTAATCCTATACCAATACATGGCTAGGCACACCAGAATTCCAGCAATCAATCTTCTCCTCCATATATAATGGCAGTAGTCCAAGTAATACTGTAAATACAATTTTCTTTGACCCATCTAAAACATATTTTCAGAAAAAGTATGGAATCAGTAAGAGAAAAAAACTGATAGTTGATATCTATCTATTAAGGTCACTGTAAATACTGTAAGCACACTGTTACTAGTTATCAGTATCAGTAAGAGAAAAAAAACTGATAGTTAATATACTGTAAGCACATTTTGAATATCTTGAAAGCAACAACATGATATGGATATCTATCTATTAAGCTCACTGTTTATCATATATTAGTCAAGAATGAAATCTATCTATTACTGCATAAATATGCATAAAACTAATAGTGAAGAACTAGTATATATTAGTTCAGATCCAGTCCACATTCTAGTGCCACACGATTATTCAATCACCATCAATTATACAAGGATGCACATGTGCCTTAGTGCTAATCAGGCAAAAAAAAGGCACAGCTAAAGACTTCAGAAATCAACACGAAATCCATCAGATCGATGTCAGTGGAAAAGAGAAAATATTACCTTCCTTTCCGGCTGCGCGGAAGCGTCGTCCCCGCACACAAACGGCAGCTCCTTCCGACCCGCACAGACGCGTTGCTGCACACAAAGAACTTGATGAAGACGCAGCTGCTCCTCAAACACAGAAGTTCTTGTGTCCCTTTAATCAGATCTACACATGAAAAAATTCAGAGATTTAATAGATGTAATGGATCTAGGAGAGGAAGAAGGAAAGAACGCACAACCTACAGGAGAAGGTAGCTAATCACAAGATCAACGAGCATGGCCGCGGGAGAGGATCTGCCATGGAAACGAGGTGAAGAGCAGCCATGGATAGGAGATGAGGAGAGATGGGGGTGGTGATATATCTGAGTAGGTGAGGGACGGTGAATTTATCGTGGTTGTTGGGGAGTTTTTTGCGGCAGTGGCGCGCCACAAATCAGTGTGGCGGTGAAAATGTCCGCCAAACTTTCGGGGGAAAAAAGTGTGGCGGGAGGGCTTACGAGCTGTGGCTAGCCTAGCTTTAGTTGTCAACCAAACACCTACCAAAATACCCGTCGCGAGCCTTAAGTTAGGCGTGGCAATGTTTGGCCGGAAACCAAACATGCCCTTAGCTAATCTTTGTACTGTTATGTTTTAGTAATTGCGAAGCTAATTACTCACAACAAAATCAGTAACATGTTACGGATTTTTTAACATTTTCAAATTTAAAAATAACTCTCTTATTTTCAAATTTGAACATTTTGGCCACATAACACTGTCAGTGTCAGATCTATCATTTGTTCTTTAGCTTATCAACCGTATTCAAAATTTAAATTTTAAAACTTAATTTTTAGAGTCTTACTAAAACTTATTTTTAAAATTTAAAGGTACCGGTACAAACTAATATCGTGGTGAAAATTACTCGCAGCACCATTTTAATTTGTACTGGTGGTGGCGAGTATCACTGAAATGAGTCTGATGGATTCATGGTGTGAAAAAATGGCTGTCCATTTCTTCACACGTAGGAGTACGATAGCAACACATTTTTCACGTCGGCTTCAGCTAGGCATTGACCTCCACCACTTCACCTACGATCCGAACAAGTTATTTTTTTCATATTTTGATCCGATCACGAAATGGACCGTGTTGATTGATTGACTGGCCGCGAGTGCAAATGTGCGTGGATCGACGAGACTGATGAGATGTTTGCCTGCAACCATTTCATCGCAAAACAGGAAAAGCTCCCATGGTCAATGGCTTGGTTGGTGTCTGTGCGTGTGTGTTTTCTCTCGAGGTGGTGATGGAACAGCCATGGGAGTCTGTGAGCTTTCTTGTGCTTGATGATTAGGGGCACTGGATTGATGATAGAGGGATTGATTCCCAAATCATTTGATTCCTCTCAAGGTCTAGCTAGCTGGAGTAGCATTGATCATTGCCCTCATCAATCTCTCTGAATACTCCATTTGGATTTGATCACTGGCCATTGCATTGCATTGCATGCGTCCATTGTTTGTCTTGTCCCTGGACATGTGCATCCTGGAAGAACAGTGGCCCTCTGTGTGTGTGTGCGCGTCCATGGGAGGTCAATGTCAATCTGATGGGTAAGATCTCCAGCAATATACTGGTACAGTGTCGTACAGTATGTGTAGGTAGAGGCACTAATACTGCAGGACAAAACACAGCCGGTTATGTGTCTCATGCTTAATTATAGTACAGTAATTACATGCATAGTAATATTACTCTACCTCTTCTAGCACTCCATCTATTGTTTCTATGACTCTATAGGGTGTGTTCGGTAGTTGATGTTGGGAGTTTATCCTCTTCGCACGAAAAACGGAACGACTCATTAGCACATGATTAATTAAGTATTTGCTAATTTTTTTTTTCAAAAATGAAACAATATGTTTTTTTAAAGCAACTTTCGTATAGAAACTTTTTTGCAAAAACACACTATTTAGTAATTTGAAAAGCGTGCGCGCGAAAAACGAAGGGGCTGAGTTGAGAGAGCAAAGAAAGGAACTCAGCCGGCTCCATTATTTTCTGATTAAAATACAGATTTGGAGTATCTTAATTTTTATTATCACATTTTTCAAACTGCTAAGCGGTGTATTTCATAAAAAACTTTGTATATCAAAGTTGCTATAAAATATTAGATAAACTTAATTAATCATGTGTCAATGACTTACTTGTTTTGTGCCTATATTTAATCTTCATCTTCCATGAACTCAAATGTGACCTAGAGCATCTCCAAACGAGACCCAAAAGTTAATTCCTAAAACCTATGGATCGGGACCACTTAAAAATATTTTAGGCCCAAAAATCATTACAATCTCCAAGAAATGCCTAAAATAGAATCCCAAAAAGCAGTTAGTTGAGATCACGTAGGATTGGATGGGTCCATGGTTGTGACCGTTAGTTTTTTTAACAGCCGCACCATGATAGCGATCCTAGATCGCGCGAAGACGGTGTCAAAAAAAAAGTAGCAGACGGAAAAAAATTAGCGCGGATAAAAAAAATTGGCACGGACGGGTGAAAATACGACGTGATTTATGCGATTGGGAGAGCGTATCGGTTCCCAAATCCTAGATGGGATTGGCACTGATTTTAGGTGTGGGTAAATTTTGGGACCATGATTGAAAATCTGTTGAAGGCCTAATTTTGACCAAAATCCTAAAATTTATTTTTTAGGAACCTATTTAGGCCTCTCTTAGAGATGCTCAAATACAACAACTCCCTTTGTTTTATATTATAAGTCGTTTTAAATTTTTTAGTTAAATTTTTTAAAGTTTGATCAAGTTTATAAAAAGTATAGCAACATTTTTAATACAAATCAAACATTACCAAAATATATTCAATATTATATTAATGAAATTAATTTGGTGTTCTAAATGTTAGTAAATTTTTCTATAAATTTGATCAAATCTAAAAAAGTTTGACAAAAAAAAGTTAAAATGACTTATAATATGAAAGAGAGTATAATATACATAAACTTTCATATGTCTATAAAAGTGTAACATCCATGATATATCCTTCGTGTGTTTTTCCTAGTCGTGTGTTTTTACAATTCTGCCTTCTTTAAAGGGGTCGTCTTACACGGATCAGATTGACCTGCTGGAACAGTGACAAAATTGCAGAAGTAAAAAACGACATTTGGGAGTACTAGTGCAGCATCAGACCGAATAAAGCAGGTTAAAGCTGCCAGAGTTTTGCATTTGAATCATGCAACCTTTTGTTTAGTGGGTTACTACTATATGGGGTAGTACACCCTCAAGAGTACAGTATATCTATATTCAACAACCATTCTAGGGAATCCCAGCTTAATAGTATTAATGTACAAGCAACATACCTGCACCTGTCTCATGCACACTACGACTAGTATCAATCACACTCTCTAAGAGTTGAGTATTCATATGATCATATCCAAACAAAGGGTATGCATGCAAGGTCCATCTCCTTTTCAAACAGTGCTCCTATATTATATATATATATATATATGCTCATCAGAGCATTTCTGAAACATGTTGAAAAGGTCTCACCTTGACCTTGGTCATTGCCCATATGCTTAGCAGATGCATGCAAATGGAATAGAATAATATGGGCATCCTATTGGGAAGCCTCTTGCACTGTTCCAAGCTCAGTCTCTCTTTTTTTTCTCTCTTGTTGTTATTGCTTGCTAGTAGCTCCAGGCCACAAGGAGAGAAGGAGGACCCTGCAGTTGACCAGGTACATGGCATTTGTGCACACATGCATGCAAAGTGGTCCAATTCATGCAGATGGGGTAAGGAGTGCATACACAGCAATGAGGAGGACAACAAATAGTGGTGTGTGAGGCCGTGGGGAGATCCATCACTCATGGATTCATGCACATGTAAGAAGATTACTATTACAGTGGCCCCTCCTCCTGGCTTGTTCTAGTGATACCAATAGACTAATATGAATCATTGATCCCCGAGGATCTTACTTCATTTGGAAAACTATAATTAAATCCTTGGTTTTACTACGGGCCTCTTTCTCACAAAGACTTTATTTCTGATCAAAATGAAGTCGTTCAGGATGGAGGTAATATGATATGATATTACTCCACCTAGTAAAAAAAAAGAGGTTGTTCTGGACTTTCAAAGTCAATATTTATACAACTTTAACCACCTTAACAAAAAGTAGTTGCATAAAGGTAATACTACAAACTTGGATGTCATTCTCATATACTACCAAAAACCTTATATTTTAGATGATATTTATAATCAAAATTAATTCGTGTTGACTACACGCATTGTAAAACGTCTTTTTTTTTCACCGAAGAGAGTATTCTATTAGATAAAATACTGCAAGGTTAAAAAAAATCCCATTAGTAGACCACCCTAAAAGTTGCCATATAAGCCATACAAGTGGAAACAATGAAAATGTGCAAATGGTGCACGGATGATGCAGCTTTGCTGCAAAGAGCAATGTGAGCTAGCTAGCAGCTTTTCACTGCATCAGCATGCGGTGCATCTTCTAGAATCCAATTCCAAATGATGACCATGGTGCATGTGTGCGCCTTTGCATCACATTGCAAGCACACCAAAAGGGCAAAAAAAGAGACATGTGGTAGATCTTGACCACGCTTTATCACCTCCCTTTTATACTCATTTCTCCCCTCTTGTCTTCTTCTTCTTCTCCCCACTGTACCCTGGCTGCAGCAGGGTCCGTTTAATTATTGACATATATTTGGCATGTCAAGCATGGGGCAGAGAGGCTAATTTGGATTTTTGGTTGGGTTAATGGGTACAAAAGCCATGTCTAAACGGGGCCAGGCCAAGGTACGTTACGCCAATCGTTTTGGCACAAGGTAGGGCATAGTTTGTGCCTGTCACGTTCTTCCAAAAACCTACTGTTCGGCTGATGAACTTACACTAGTATTAGTAGGTAGCTCAACCAAATGGATGATGCATGCATGTACATTCACCTCACGTCACACACGAGTAGATGTGTTGGAGTTCACAGTACTACCACCCCCAATTGTCGTGTTCAGTTGTTGAAACCGGAATGCAGGAATTTTACGGGATTTTCACGTGAAATACTACTAGGTCAATCCTTTTTAAGAGTATTTCGATATAGCATAAATTCCCCGTTGTTTTGAAACGCCATCATAAAGCATAATTTTTAGAGAAAAAACTGCCCCAAAATAACCTTTTTTCCTTAAAAAACATTATTCCAGCTTCGATTCGTTATTCGGCATCTTGGTAGAGCGGCTACACCGCAGACAACAACTACAACTCAGTCGTTTGTACTGCACCGAGCAATCGAACATACTCCGGAGTAGCATTTTTCAAAAAAAAAAAAACAACTCCCCTGCTGCTATGCAATTTCATTTTTACTAGAGTAGTAGTACGTACTAGAACCCCATACGTTTTTCATTAAGAAATAGATTTTATCTCGATTTTTGTTAGCACATTACTAAATGATATATTTTATGTAAAAATTTTCTATATAGATGTTACTTTAAACTATTAGGTAAATCTATTTTCAAGTTTTAAATAATTAAAACTTAATTAATCATGTGATGATTATTTTCTTGTTTTGCGTGCCTTTATTTAATCTTCGTCTTTATCACTTGTGAATATCACCTGCTCTCTGTTTTAAAATAAGTTAATCTTTGTCTTCTTTTGTTTGTTTTAAAATAATTTTATTTTTAAGTAACTATTACACTGGAGTTAATTTTGAAAATAAAAATACATAAAGTGCGAATAATTTTATTTGAATTTCATAAACTAAAAAATATTATTTATTGATATGGGTGCGATGATGAAAAATAAATGTGACAGAGGTAGTCTTCCTCCTGTCTGCCATCACCGGCCCTAAGCAAAGGTGATCGCAGGCGGTAGATAGAGTTTGGGTCCTGTTTAGTTCCAAACTTCAAACTTCAAAATCCATCACATTGAATGTTTGGACACATGTATGAAGTATTAAATGTGGACGAAAAAAAAACTAATTACACAGTTTGCGTGTAAATTGTGAGACGAATCTTTTGAGCTTAATTGCGTCATGATTTGACAATGTGGTGCTACAGTAAATATTTGCTAATGACGGATTAATTAGGCTCAAAAGATTCGTCTCGCAGTTTACATGCGGAATCTGTAATTTGTTTTGTTATTAGACTATATTTAATATTTCAAATGTGTGTCCGTATATCTGATATGACCTGATGTGACGTTTTTTTTAAATTTTTTTTTATCTAAACACGGGCTTGATATTCCATGTCACGTCGATCACGGAGGCGAAAATTTCACTGGCCGAACATTTAAACGCATGTCGGATGGATCGACCGCAATCGGTCAATCGATTTAAATTCTGGAAACAAAAGTTTGCTGAATTAAATTACTCTTTCCAAGCATCACCGATCCTGACCTGACGTCTGAGACAAGCAAGAAATGATTTGATAGGACGTGTCATTGGGGCCGTGCCTTTAACTAATTTTCTTTCACACTGCCAATTTCCATCACCGATTTTTAAATTCTCATCGGCGGCTACGTGTGCATGCAATTACTCCTAAAACAGTTGGGTTTAAATTTTGTCTACTGTTTGCAAGAACCGGCAATTCCACTGTTTGCGAACCGCATCTCCAATATCCGGAGCAGTGTCCAGGTTTGTGCACAGTGTACTGGGTTAGTACTAGTATACTACAAACCCTCACAGAAATGGAAACGAATTAATTTTGACAAGAAATAAAGCAACAAGTTTGAAGCAGATTAAAATCCTATTATATCTATTACTTCTTTCATTCTAAAATATAAGAAATTTTGGTTAAATATAATATTTTAATATTATAAATCTGGACATAAAATGTGACAAGATTCGTAGCATTAGAATATATCACATCTAACCAAAATCATTTATATTTTAGGATGAAAAAATATCAATATCTATTTGTAGTAGTACAACTTTTGTGATGGATTGAACGGGATGTCCGTGTGAGCTACAGTGTAATCTCACCCCGAACAGTGGAGTATCAGAGTGGTGATGAGAGGGCAAATTTATTGGCTACTCTAGCTAACCAAACGACTGATGCAAAACATCTCGATCGATGAGCGTGCATCCATGGCTAGGAGGAAGGAAGCTATCCATTCCAAAGTAGATTAATTAATTGATGATGCCGTGACACTTCGTGGAAATGTCATTGTTCCCTAAAAAGAAAGAGATCAGAGAAAGAGAGAAAGAAACCTTGGCGCCAATGCAACAACGTGAACGTCATGGTTCCCTTAAAAAGAACCCGTCAAATCCTACTTAATAAAATAGTAATAAAATCATCCGGTGACGAACTGACGATGGCTTCGCTTCCCGGCTTGAGAGTGATTTTTTTTTAAGAAAAAGAAACACTCGCTTGAGAATGAGATTGAGGCCTTGTTTAGTTCCCAAAATATTTTTTCAAACTTCCAACTTTTTCGTCACATCAAATGTTTGGACATATGTATGAAGAATCAAATGTGAACGAAAAAAAACTAATTGGACAGTTCGACTGTAAATTGCGAGATGAATCTTTTGAGCCTAATTACGTCATGATTAGTCATAAGTGCTACAGTAATCCGCATGTGCTAATGATGACTTAATTAGGTTGAAAAGATTCGTCTCGTAGTTTACAATCGAAATCTATAATTTGTTTTGTTATTAGTTGACGTTTAATATTTCAAATGTGTGTCCGTATATCTGATGCGATGTTTTTGCAAAAAAAAAAAATTTTGCATCTAAACGCAGCCTGAGGTGAAATAAACAAAGCGGTGGCCGTCCCGTCGCCGCGGATATCCGCGTTGCTGAGCTCACGAGAGAGAGAGAGATCCCCGGTTTTCTCTCGAACACAGAAGCGAGCGGCTGCGTCGCCGTCAAACCTGCCGGCTCCGCCGCGCGCGATGCATGGCTGGGCTGGTGCTGGTTGGTTCACTTCGGCCAGTGGCGCGCGCGCGGCGAGCAGGGCGGCGTGTTGTCAAATGTCAATGTCACGTCGCGGGGTGATGGCGATGTGATGGGTAGGTGGTGGTGCGAGAGGGCGAGTGGCGCTGCGCCGCGTGTGCGTGTGCGCGAGGTAGGGCCGCCGGTGTCGCCTGCCGCCCCGACATGGCCTCCAGAGACTCGCCTCGCCGACGACGACGACGACGACGACCACCTCGCCCTCCCGGATTCCCCGTAACAACACTTCCAACTACCCATCCGCTTTGCTCAGCTAAACCTCGTTGATTATCCGATGGAACTTGTGTAAGAAAAAAAAAACGACAGTAATACTACTAGTATACGTGGTAAATTTGCTTTTAGTGGTGCGCTTGCGAGGACTGAAATGGATAATTGTAGGCAGGCAAATGTACGTGGCGTGAACTCATATCGCGCAGCGCGCACACACACGAGGGCTGTCTCGTACGGGGGGCATGGCGTCGCGACGTGCCACGTCCCATCACGGGGGAGGGGGTGGGGGCGGTCCGACCTGTCATCGGCCCCCACGCACGCTGATTGCGTGTTTGGTGGATATTGGATGCCACCTGGCTACATGCGATCTAACTAATCCTAAGCTTAGCATTAGTACTCCGTAGCCTTAGCTAGTTAGCTTAGCACCGGTTTTTTTACCAACCTCCTGCCACCAGCTAATGCCTTCCTTCGCCTGCTGGATTCATTCGTGCACTAATGTCTTCCTCCAGAAATATAAATGCAGAAGCGGGTATAAACACGCTCGCGTCGCTCACAGTTGCTACAATAAACTTTATATAGGTTATGTTTGAAAAGCTTAAAATTCGGTAAGAACTTAGCTTTTTCAAAATCTGCATAAGCTAAAAAATCCAGCTTTTGACTTTTACATTATTTTTTGAATTCTACAACTATTTCTCATAATCTAGGTAAAAATCTGAATTATTTGGAAAGCTTATGCCAGCTAGATGCATCTTCCATAGCCTCCTCCAAATAGCCCCATAGACACACTTGCAACTAGGGGTAAAATCGAATGGGTACAGTTCAATCATGACATTTTCATATACTAATCCTATTTTTTAAAAATTTAGAACCGGATACTCATAGTGTCGTAAACATATCATTCATCTCGTATCCTATCTTATATTATTTTTCTCCAAATTGAATTCAAAAACAGATATCTATATATCTATTTGTATCTCTACTTCATATTAGGGAGAGAATTAAAGTGTTAAAAAGAGACACATCAAGAAAAAAACAATATTACAAGTGAGCTCGTAAAATAGTTTGTAGCTAATATTTTATCTTGATTGGAGGTGGATTTATAATAGATTTTTATATATGTTTCATAATATAGTACATACGGACGAATACAACTTTTCCCGTATCCTAACCCATGCTTTTTTATTCATGTTCAAATTCAGATAGTACCGGATATCCCACTTTCTCTTCAATATTCTTTCTATGAGTCTCGGATCAAGCGGGCAGTCAAAAAATACCCGAATCCTGTTTTTACCCTCACTTACAACCTATCTCTATAATAATCTTTGAAAGACTAAAACGATATTGAAATTAAAAAACTCATCATAGAGGCCTAAACACCGCTGAAACTAGATAAGAATCTGAAGATTGAAAAGTATAACACAGAGGATGGGTTATTGTTGGATACATCGTCAGTTACTTAATAAAATAATTAATTAGCCATAAATATAAACATCCACGTTCACTTCATCCGAACAGAAATGTTGCACTAGAAGGAAACGTAACTACAAATGACGAACTACCCTAATTAAATCTGTGCTTCAATTAGCAACAGTGGTTAACTGTAGCTAACGCTGGCTATGGTCACTGCGTGTGGATCCCACCGCGCGAGAGGACCCACTCGTACAGTAAGCTGCAGCATATGGCAGCCTTGCGTCGGTGGCATGTACAGTGTTGCCGTATACGGTATACCCCATCCATCGTGAGTCATTTCGTTCATTCACTTCGTCATCAACATTCTCCTGCAGCTAGCAAGGCAATGGATTAATTGCCGCAATAATCGCTTTGATCCTATCAGCATTGCCGGTTAAAAAAACCATATATATTTCTTTTGGCTGAGTACAATTTTATTTTGTTTAGACATTGAATTTGAGGCCTTGTTTTAAGCATAGGGATTTAAGTGTAGGATCTTCGTAGGCTAGTTAGGAGTGAGTTAATTAAAACCACCCTATCAAAGAAATCATGCGAAGTTACTCCATCAGTAAAAGTAAAATGCTGACAAACCATGCATGATAATATTAACAAACCAATTAATGATCACCCAATAGCCTGGATCCTGTCTCCTAGCTGTTTCCTTCCCGGTTCTTATATATAACCCGTCCTAAAATTTAAAATATTTTAATTGGATGTAACAAATTTTAGTATAACGAATCTGGATACCTTCCTATCTAGATTTGTAATACTAGAATATATCATATCTATTTAAAATCTCTTATATTTTGAGAGTATCTCTCTCCATCGGTGCATCTCGAAATTAATATCAGTGAACAGTAAAACCGGTAGTACGTCAGCTGCTATGCATGAGACACTGTTTCTATAAGTTCTAACACGTTCTATAATTCCGTTACACTATTTATATGCACGAATGCTGGAGCAGTTTTTGGTAGTAACTTTCGTCATTAATTTAACCATGCACATATATATGTCGCCTATGGTGACTGTTGCAAGCTTAATCTAGAACTTGGTGTCATCTTGTCATGGAGTGCAATTCGAGTAAGCTATCAACAGTGTACGTACGACGACTAGGCCGGTACACACGAGGAAAACTGCGAAACAATTGGACATAAAAACCATAAATTAGGCTGCAGATGTACCTGCAAATAATAAGAGCCGTTTGACGAATTAAATCTGAAACAGTGTGCACGGACAACGATTGATGCATGCACTGTATGTCCTGATGTGTCTGATGGTAATGCACTGATGTTATACAATGTTATAAATTTATGATTTTATTATAGTTTAGTTGAAGTATGCGTAGTTATTTGAAATTTACTTGACTTAGAATTAATAAAGAAGGGTCGTTATTGGTCGAGAGAGAGCTGCTGAACAGATGAGAGATCCAGAGGCACATTTCTTCTCGTTCTTTTGGGTGAGAAGCACAGCTGTGGCCCTGAAAGTCTGATGTGTACTTGGTGATGTTTGAATGTTTTGAAGATAAAATAAAAATAAAGATTAAATGTTTTACGTAAAACGAGATGACATTAACGTGTGATTAATTGATTTTTAATTATTACAAACTTGGAAAATGGATTTACTTGATATTTTAGAATAATTTTTATATAAAAAATTTTCGCACGAAACATACCGTTTAACCGTTTAAAAAACGTATCATGAATATCTGAAAGTTTATCTTCTCTTTATAGGATTCGAACGGGGCCTTTGAATGCAAGTGCAAGTGTTCTCCATTTCCAGCGGTCCAAGTCGCTGGATTGAAGAAGGTGAGAAATCGGGAAGGTTGCAGGGATTGGGATCGGGATCGGGACACGGGAAAACGACGACGCGCGCGGCTGCGCAAGTGACAGCACGGCAGCCGGTTGATGGAGACACGGATCAGCGGCCGCCTCCAACGATAGATCGTGAATTCTCCTCCTCCACCACCAGTGTGTGACAGCTGCTGCTCACAGTAACAGAGCCAACAGTAACCTGTACCTTTCGACAGATTTTCTCTCTTCCCATCCGCCCTGGCCATTTGGGTGTACTCGGTGCTTTCTTGCTCTAAAATATAATAATTTTTAAGTGAATAGAAAACTATAAATTTAAACAAATAATTAAAATTATTATATTTTAAGACGGATGTAATACTATATAAAAGTAGAAGTAGTAGTAGCTCGATCGGGGTGTCAGTTCATTAATTTGGTCCGTTGGATTAACCAATCAACGGATCAAATTAGGATTTCTCTGATCTATCCTGCGCCAATGATTGATGCCACCGATGGCAAATGACAACCACTGGTTCAGTCTTCAGTGTTGGCCCAAATTACACCAACAAATTACTACTACCGAATATCTCGACACGACTATATGGAATTAATGGAACCTAAACTTTGGAGCTGGAGGTGCATAGATTCATGCCAGCCCATGCTTAGGTACTACACCTACAGTACTGACTTAACCTGAGATTGTACCCATCTTTTCTGCGTGCATTTTGCTGGCTGGCTACCACCCAAAGTGTGTCAAGCCTATGCTGTCAGTGTGACAAGTGACAGCAGCCAGCCACAACCCCAAGATCCTGCCTCCGTCGTGGATGGAGAAGATCGCAGTAGAAAAGCACCAAAAGAAAAAAAGTATAGAGCGGTCATGTCTCGAATCATGGAAGCAAGATTGCTGGGGCTAATCGCCAGCTTAAACAAATCAAGAAACCTACTGGTCGTCAGGCGTTACACGTCGGCCTTGTCGCCGGCTGCGGCTTAAACAAATCTGCCGGTCGCTGTGGACGACGACGCATGCAGCTTGCCCCTGCCGTCGCTGCTGCGGCTGATGGGACGGCGCCGGCCGCCGCCATAGGCGGCGGCGGCGTTTGGAACCAGAAATCTTGCCGGTCAATGTAAATAAAGGCTCCCTGCTTTTACTTATATATTTCTTAAACCGCTAAACAATGTATTTATTTTATACCAAAACTTTTTATATAAAAATTATTTCAAAATATTAAATACATTTATGTTTTTTATAATAATAATTAAAATTTAATTAATTATATGTTAATTTTTTTCCTAACTTTATTTTCCTCTTTAACAGAAACCAGCACCACCAAAGCTCGTACTCCTAGTAGTATCTTTTGCGTCTGATTCGTCGAGATGTTGCTGCACTGTTGGGCTTGGGAGACGATGGCGTGTGAAGAGGGTGATCATCTCCTGTTTCCTCGTTCTGCTGCACACAGCACACACTGAGACAGACAAAGGTTACTGTACGAGAGTATCTGTGGTGAGTTGCTTTGAATTTTGGTGCTACAAGTAACGAGGCGTGGTTGTGGGTATTCGTTTCATGTTTTTTTTTCAGAACTCGCCGTTTCACTGTACTGTTATTACAAGTAGCAGGAGTACTACTATTGGGAAACCATTGTACCCTCGCAATGTTATCGTATGTTTGCACAGTACATATATGTTTACCAGGAGTACTCCTATATTAAGCAACTGTACGTACCTTACATTGTTTTGATATGGTTGTCACGTACTATAGCTTTACTATATTAAGTCATATGGTTTTTCTCTTCGGATCGTATCACGCGTATCGAGTAGTAGGACTCTGTAACTTGTAGGTGCAGGAGTAGGTCACATTGTAGACAACCGTTAATATTAAATTTTGGTACGATTCGTCAGTGAATTTGGTTAAAAAAAAAGTTAATCAGGCAATGAAAACTTATCCAAAAGAGACCGAATTCAAAAAGGAATCGTGCAAATCACGGCATGACAATTTAATTATATCTGTTAATTAAACATGATTTAGTTTTTTTTTGTCTTTAGAAAGTGTTTGTCTAGTGTCCGATCAGAACTTATATCTTTTCTTTTATCTTTAGGAGGTATGTTTCATGTTCGATCAGGATCAGGACTAGTATTAACCTGAGGCTATAAATATGTACACCCAAAATCTTTATAAGCTATCTTCACAGA
The DNA here is from genome assembly GCA_008326285.1 of Oryza officinalis. NCBI lineage: Eukaryota > Viridiplantae > Streptophyta > Magnoliopsida > Poales > Poaceae > Oryza > Oryza officinalis. The sequence continues at coordinate 44,371,053 of BDMV01000006.1, read as the reverse complement.
TCAATACAATTACTTTCGATCCATCACCACTCTTTTATTCTGTCAAGTTCTTAGTTTCGAATTGGGTTGCATCGGTTAAGTATGATCTTCGGCGAGGAAGTAAGTTCCGTCAAATTCGCTTATATCGGCATGGTTAGAACTTTCTTGGTTAAGTCTGATGTTCTATCTAGGTTGACGCTAGCGTTTTCTATCTGATATATTGATTCTATCTTTGACGGCATTGCTTTTTAGAGTTGTATCGGCTTAGTTAGGACTTTCTCGATTAGGTCTGATATTCTGGCTAAGTTAATATTTCTCTAATCGTATTGTTGTTCTAGATAGATTTATTATATCCATCACGTTTGTATAGATTTACCGGCTAAATAGGTTTTTCTTATTATCTTCAATCTTATACTGTCTTGGTTAGGTCCAATCTAGATTGTTGTTGATCGATAAGTTTAATTCTAGCAAGCCGATTGGTTTTTATACAATCTTTATCTAGTGCTAGCCAATATTATCATTATTTTGGACTTCAGCTATCAGATGTTTCGGTTAGTTAGCTGATATACACTTTAGTTTATTTATATCAGATCTTCAACCGATGTATGTTTTAACCATTGGATTTACGTCTATTACACTATATTAGTTTTGGCTGATTGTTTCATATTATATTATCTCGTTGTATCTTTTGAGTTATATCAATTTATACTTAAACTTGTATAATACTTAGTTAAATCTATCTCTATCAACTTTAATCTTATACTATCTCGGTTCAATCCAATTTATCATAATTGTTTTTGATAAAGAATAATTTATTGATGATTATACATAGTTTACTTTCAGCCGATGATAAAATAAATCTCACGGTTTATCTGATTATCTAAATCTATATTGGATCTATAGCGGATTGGTCAAAATCCTATTAACATCGACTGGTGTCGCTATATCACATCGGCCTAATGGTCAATCGGTTCCTTGATCATCGATCTATCTATCTTGTTAATTACAAAATCAAACTAATTGACACGTCCTGAACCCGATTGATAGGATATGAACTGAAGCTAAACAGATCTCTCCTAGACCTTCGTGTGTACGCCAATTTTTACGTCAACGACAATCCAAATATGCTACTAGTAATACTACAGCACCACTATACGTACGTATTGCTATATTGCATGTGAAAAAGTAGACGACCTCCAGTATGGCCGTGTGTCCATGAAAGTACTACTCCTAGTATGAAACAGAGGCCTACATGACAAATCGAATCTAAGCCCACGCAGGGAAACATCAACCGGGCCACATTCAGGCTATAGGTGTATTCTCCGATGGGCCTTGTAGACAGCCCAATAAGATGATATCGCATCTCCTTGCACCACTCAGCTACTAGACACTACTAGTAACGTTGAGTAAGAAAATGTGCAACTCCTGTTCATCAATCAATGCCATCAGAATTAAGCTGAAACCTAACACGTTAATCTGACAGTAACCGTGCGGCGTTATGCGCTCGTCGTCGGTATAAATCCCAGCGATTTTACAGCAGCAGGAGCAAGCAAGAGCAAAAAAAACCACTCGATCGTAAACACACGATCGAGCCGGCCTCTTCGATTCGTTCAAAGCTAACGACGACGAGTCCAATGGCCGGCGCCGGGAAAGCCACCGCCGTGGTGATTGTCCTCGCCGTGACGGCCGCGCTGCTCGCGTCGTCGTTGGCGCCGCCGGCTGACGCGTTCCGCACGTATTTCCCGGAGGACGAGGAGCTGCTCCGTAACAAGGGCAGAGGAGCCACGGTGGTGGTGATGACGACGACGGCGGTGCCAGGGAGCCCGGTCTCACCGGCCGGCGCGCCGAGCGGCGTCGAGCTCATCGCGTTCGCGGGGCACGACGTCGACGCCGATGGCGCCGCCGGCGACGTCGTCTCGCCCGGCCCCGCGCCGTTGGCCGTCGTGGACTCGGAGCGCGCGGCGGCGGACGACGTGATACTACCCTGAATATTTATATATGTTCACGCGCGACATGACACATATGAAACGTATAGTGCTGTGCTTGATGTAATAAAAATAAAAACGAGTTTTGACGATTTTGTCATGCATATATATCCTGGCTAAACAAAACTGTTGTTATCATTTTAATACGCTACGTGCTGCATGCTCTACAAATTTGTTATTTGCCCCGTACTGGTCGTCCAGATGCTGTTTCTTCATCGTTTAGTATGGTTTTGTTGCAAAAACTCATATAACATCCACGCCATGGGCTTACATTGAAATACAGGATTGTGTACCAGACACATGAATCTTATAGTATTCCAATTGGAATTAATTCAATTTATATAAAATCATCCAAACTTACTGTCTGCTTCTGGTGTTAAAAAAATAGATGCACAACGGAGACATGATTTTTACATGGAAAACCATTGCGGGAAAATTACGGGCGTCGATCGGCAATGATTACTATTAAGGAGTTGATTACAAACGTAGGGGAATAACAATGAAAACCTCTTCCTTCCTGTACGGTTTATAAGAGTATATATAAGAGATAAAAGAAAATACTCCTAGTAGGAAACGACTTGGAATCTTAATAGGAAACTAATCCGAATATATTGTACGCCTAAATTCAGATCATATATTTAACAATCTTCATCTTAAGAATAATTTTCTTTTGTAACATAAAAAACATCAATCACCAAGAAATACCTCATATAGGTAAAATCATCGCGTGCCAAATAGTCTCTAGGACTATACTGTAACACCAACCAAGTTTGAACAAAGCTCAAACTTAGTAGCAGAAACTGACTTTGTCATCATATCAGCTGGGTTATCATGAGTACTTACCTTGCATACTTGACATCATCTTCAGCAATCATACCTCGAATAAAGTGATATCTCACATAAATATGCTTTGTTCTCTCATGAAACATTTAATCCTTTGTAAGACATATTGCACTTTGACTATCACAAAATATATTAATACAATATGTAACTTCACAAAGCTCAGTGTACAAACCTCTAAGCTAAATAGTTTCTTTACAAGCTTCAGAAATAGCCATATACTTTGCTTCAACAGTAGATAAGGCAACAATTGCTTGCAAATTTGTCTTCCAACTAACAACACAGCTTCCAATAGTGAAAACATAACCCGTGAGCGATCTTATCCTGCCCAAATCTTTAACAAAATCTGAATCCACATAACCAACAAGTCCATCTCTAGATCTCCCAAACTGCAAACAAGCACTAGAAATACCACGTAGGTATTTGAAAATGCACTGAACTGCTTTCCAATGCTCTTTGCCAGGATTAGCCATGTATCTACTAACAATACTCGATATATGAGATAAATCAGGACGAGAACATACCATGGCATACATAAGTGAACCAACTGCACCTGAATATAGAACTCTAGACATGTACTCAATATCATAATCTGACTGTGAACATAAATCTGAAGATAATCTGAAATGTGCAGCTAAAGGAGTACTCACTGGTTTTGCATCATGCATATTGAAACGACAAAGAACTTTTTCAATATAACCTTTCTGACTAAGATATAACTTGCCAGACTGTCTTTTTCTAGTAATTTTCATACCGATAATTTCCTTCGCTGCACCCAAATCCTTCATTTCAAACTCACTACTCAATTGTGTCTTCAAATTTGCTATATCTGATTTGTCTTTTGCAGCAATCAACATATTTTCGACATAAAGAAGCAAATATATAGCTGAACCATCAACAAATTTGAGATAAACACAGCTATAAATTGAATCTTCTAAACTTCTGAGAAAGCATGAAAGAGTCAAATCTCTTATACCACTGTCTAGGTGACTGCTTCAACCCATAAAGAGATTTCTTCAACCTATAAACTAGGTTCTTTTTTCCAGGAACAACAAAACCTTCAAGTTGCTCCATATAAATGTTCTCTTCTAACTCCCCATGTAAAAAATACAGTTTTAATATCCATTTGCTCTAATTCATAATCATGCATTGTAACAATACTGAGTAAAGTGCGAGTTGAACTATGCTTCACAACACGGGAAATACATAATTGAAACCAATACCTAAAATCTGGCTATAACCTTTAGCAACTAACCTTACTTTGTACCCCGTCTCATTAGTTGGAGATATACCTTCTTTTCTTTTGAAGATCCACTTGCAACGGATAGGTTTCTTCTCCTTTGGCAATTTCACCAATTTCCAAGTACGATTCTTTTCAAGTGACTCCATCTCATCATGCATAGCAGTTATTCATCTATTGCAATCATCAGAAACAATAGCATCAGAGTATGAAGAAGGTTCTGCATTACCTTCAATTTTCTCTGTAACACTCCAAACATAAGCAACTATGTTCGCTTCTTTAATATATTTTTGAGGGGGTTTAATATTCCTTTTGGACTTATCTTTTGTAATAGAATGTTTTGGCGACTGCTCAACGGTAAAAGAATCTAAATCTTCACTGACAGGTGCATCTTGGTTAATAGCAACATCTTTCTTTTCTGGTACATGCCTTGAACTGATCAAATGCTCCACCTACACATTTGCTTTCTCCTGACTCTCAACAGGAACATTAGTAAAAGGTTTGTCATGTAACATAACTGATTCATGGAAGACAACGTTTCTACTAATCACAATTTTTCTTAGTTTCAGGACATCATAACTTATAACCTTTCACACTACACGGATAACCAAGAAAAATGCACTTAATAGCTCTAGACTCAAATTTACCATTATCAACATGAGTATAAGCAGTGCAACCAAATACTTTTAAGTCTGAATATTTGTTGGGGAACTAGACCATACCTCAATTGGAGTCTTCTTATCAATGGCATAACTGGGTGATCGATTAATAAGATAACAAGCAGTGAAAACGCTTCCACCCAAAACTGTTTAGACAAACCTACATTAGACAACATACAACGGGCCTTTGATATAATTGTCCTGTTCATACGCTCAGCTACGACATTTTGTTGAGGTGTATGAGGAACAGTGTAGTGACGCACAATACCTTCAGACTTACAATATGATTTAAATATCTTAGAACATAACTCTATCCCATTGTCAGTACGAAGTATTTTCACCTTTCTTTCAGTTTGTCTTTCAACCATAGTCTTTCACTCTTTAAATGCATCAAAAACTTGATATTTATACTTCAAGAAATAAGACCAAACTTTTTGCGAATAATCATCAATGATAGTCATCATATAACGAGCACCTCCAAAGGATATCTTACGAGCAGGCCCATAAATCAGAATGCACATAATCAAGAATACCTTCTGTAGTATGTGTAGATGTTTTGAACTTCACCCTCTTGTGCTTGCTAAAGATACAATGCTCACAAAATTTGAGCTTTTCGATGCCTTACCCATCTAGCAATTCTCGCTTGCTCAATTCTGCCAAACCGATTTCACTCATATGCCCAAGACGCATATTCCAAAGATTAGTAATATCGAAATTAGATAATGAATCTGTAACTGCAGCAACATTACCTAATATAGTTGTACCTCGCAGATGCTACAGGTCGGCAGTTTTAATGTCAGTTTTCATCACAACAAGAGAGCCCTTGGTTACCTTCAAAATTCCGTTTCCATCGAAATATTTGTACTCTTTGCGATCAAGAGTACTTAAAGAGACGAGACTTCTCTTCAAATTTGAAATATGCCGCACATATGACAATGTTCTGACACAGCCATCTATTAACAACGGATTTTGGTAATCGACTTGGAAGTGAAAGAGGAAACCGAAGCAGAGAAGAAGGATTGAGTTGGAGTCGAACCAGGCTTTGTATCGGACCTGGTAACCGTATCGGACTGGGGAGGTACTGCCAGAAAGGGTGTATCGGCCGATACGGATTCGATGTGATTGTTGGCCGATACGGGTTGTAAGTTGACAGAGTCAGCGTGGGTTTGGTCTGGGCTCGAGATAAGCTTCAAGGAAGTTGCCAAATAGAGATAAAGCTCGGTTTTAGGCAATTGTATCTTATAAATCAAGTAGGTTTAGATCTAATCTGTGGCAAGAGTCTGCCGTAAAGACTTGTTGTTTGTTAGAGATAAGATCGTGTCCTACAAGGACCCTGTTGTAATCTCGGGTATAAATATCCCGGTAGTTTGTACATAGAGACTCTCTCACAACTCAATACAACAAACAGTTTCAATCTACTTCGGCGCATCGCCAACCCTCGTAAGAGGTTAATTTCGATGAGTTCTTACTTCCTGGAGCATAGGTAAGAACTCGTTCCCGACGATTTGCATCATCAGGGCCAGCGTGTCGCTTTAGACACGTTAAGCCTCGATGATGTGATTGTCGTTTATCATGTCTTGGATAATTTTGAGAGGCGTTTTAGTTATGCGTCGCCAGCGATCTACTCGTTTTAGGGTTCATTACCAGTGACAGTTTAATTATTGTGCTTGACTAGATTGTTCAATGCATCTACCATCCCCAAAAGTAATCGGCGGCTTGATTTTCTTTGTGTTAAGTCTTGATTCACACTTTGAGTTGTCATCGACCTCAGTCCTGTTTTGAGATTCAACACAAAGCCTGTTTCCGGTTGTAATTAAGGATAGCACTGGGGTTTCAGCCAGTCTTACCTGATGCATATGATTATCGCTAGGTTTTTATGTGTCTGCCATTTGCATGAGTAGATCGATGAATATAGATGCATCTGTTATAGGTTAGTCCTTTGGGTTTATCTGTGATGGACGTGTTTATATTGACTGATTGGTTCATGTAGATTTGCACTAGAGTACTAGCTAGTGTAGTAATCTTTATTATTCCTTATTGGCCGGTGCTGTTGATTGACATTAACATGTTGACAAAGGCCGATAAGTTTGGATTCATGCTTTAATCTTATTTTATCATGAGTAAGCCGATATAGCTTTGCCCTATCGGCTGGGCTATGACAATGTGTCATCGGCCTATCGGCCGATCGGCCGTTGTTTTCTGACGTGGTTTACTTGTTTCTTGTTGATTGTAGATCAAATCAACTGGCACGCTCTGCGCACAACTAGGCAAGCCATTTGGACTTGCACTGGAGTAAAGCAAACCTCCCAGGCCGCCGTGGAAACGCGGAACCCGTTTGGTCGCAAGGCGGGTCGAAATTCTGCGCCAACACGCTTTTGACACGCCTGGTGGGACATTAAGAACGCAAGCTTTGCAACAGCAACAAAATCGCCTCAAAATGTCGAAGCAGGCCGAGATCTCCGAGGAGAATGTCGTCTCCGTAACCGTCGACCAGCTCAACGCAGAACAGAAAACCGAGATGGACAAGCTGGTTGAGCAGTTCCAGAATATGTACTTGCAAACATATTCTAGGACTCGGCAAGGCACCTTGGTCCAAAAGTCTAAGGTAATAATGCCGAGTCTTGGAGATGGAGCTAGCACATCGGCGGCGGCACACGACCACACCGTCAAGACCGAGGATACTGCGGCCCCGATGTTGCAAGACAGGATTGATTCCGCGGTTCATTCTGCGCTAGTCAACCAGTCGGGGATCCTGGTGAACACATTGACCAATACGGTCAAATAGATCCTAGATGGGTCGATCCACCAGTACAAGTCTCAAGGCCCAATTTATCTGCCGGAGAATAAGTTCCCTGCCTATCGGACCTTGAGGAACGACCTGAGCACGACTCAGCAGACGTCGCCGATGCCACCCCCATCGGCGCAACCAATAACCCTGCCGCTGGTCCTCACCAAGCAGGTGGGAGGAAGCCCCCAGCACATCACGGAGGAGCAATATGCTCAATGGACCAAGGGGTAGCAACCAGTGATCGAGCCGATGCAGCAAGTTTCTGTCAACCAGCCATCGGCCGGACAGCCACAAGCCCCTGTGTTCAACAACCCCCCATCACAGGCTGCTTACCACACGCCACAAGGCTACCAGCAGCACACCACAGGGCAGTATGGAGCGCAGAACCTTGATCACCATTATCAGTCGTACTCCCCCAGGCAGTATCAAGCAGAGGGCTTGCAACAATCATATCAGCAGGACCTTCCACATCAGCCCGCAGGATACTGGGCTGATATGATAGCCGAAGTGATGCGAGATCAGTTCGGCTTGAAGCCCAAGGAGAATTCTACGGTGTATCGGCACCCGTACCCCGAGGAATTTGACAGAATGCCACTGCCAGGCCGATACAAGATCCCGGACTTCTCCAAATTTTCGGGGCAGGACAACGTCTCGACATATGAGCATGTGAGCCGATTCCTAGCACAATGCGGGGAGGCATCGGCTATCGAGGCGTTGAGAGTGAGGTTTTTCCCTCTGTCCTTATCAGGATATGCATTTACATGGTTTTCATCCTTACCCTGCAATTCCATCAGAGGATGGATAGATCTTGAGAAACAGTTTCACAGATATTTCTACAATAGTGTACAAGAGATGAAACTGTCCGATCTCACCGTCATTAGGCAACGAGTTGATGAATCGGTCCCAGAATATATCCAAAGGTTTAGGGACATAAGGAACAGGTGTTACAGCCTCAGCTTGACCGATTCTCAATTGGCCGATCTGGCGTTTCAAGGATTACTCGGGCCGATACGAGAAAGGTTCTCGTCACAAGAATTTGACAGTCTAGCTCAGCTAGCACAGAGGATATCGGCCCACGAGCAATGATTCCAGGAGGCAAAGAAGTTTGCAAAGAAGATCAATACGGTTTATCAGTATGCCTCCGACGATGATGATGAGGAGGATGTCGACGTCGACTTGGCCGAGTGGGCCCGGATGAGGAAGCCGACAACTTGCCAATGGGCAAAAAAGGGCATCAAAGAAGACAAGTTTGATTTCGACATCAACAAGGCCGATAAGATATTTGATCTACTGTTGCAAGAAAAGCAGATTCAGCTGCCAATAGGTCACGTATTGCCACCGGCCGAAGAAATCAAGAAGAGAAGATATTGCAAGTGGCATAACTCTTATTCACACCATACCAATGAATGCAAGATCTTCAGCCAACAGATCCAATCGGCTATCGAACAAGGCAGAATTAAAATCGATGACGCCAAGAAGCCGATGAAGATAGAAGGACACCCGTTTCCAATCAACATGGTACGGGCAGACAGGGCCGACGGCGGTGGCCATCGGACCAGCAAGCGATCTTATCAGACCTCTGAGGGCCTGATCAGAAAGTACCAGCGGAGGCAAGAAGAACAAGCTCAAGACTGCCCCGATCAAGACAACTCTTACGACCCACATTGGGAGTGCGAGTTTTTTCGGTTCTGTTGGAATGAGGGGATGAGATTGTCATCCATCCAGGAGTGCCCTGCGTGTAATGAGGCAAAAGACTCTTATCAGGGTAGCTTAAGCAGGCAAGCGCATCGGCCGGCCAAGCAAAGAAAATCTGTTCATGAAAGACTGGGGCCGATGCGCCAAGAGCAACAGTATGAAGCCGAGGAGCAGATCCAGAACCCCCAATGGTGCCCAAGCGATGTATTCAGCAAGACACAAAAACGATGGGTTCAGAGACTAAGAAGGAGGGAACAAACCCAAGAACAACAGGCAACAATAGCCCATCGGCCGGCTAAGACCAAGAAAGAGTGGAGGATAAAATCCACGGTGGTCACGGCCAATGAAGGCACCTCCGATACAGCTCGGGCTTCTGCGGCTCCAAAAGGTAAAGGAGTGGCATCGGCGTCTGTTAACATGGTTTTTATACTGCCAGCAGAATACAGCTTGCAGGCGGCCGATGAAGCAGTAGCCGACGACGAGCAATCTTCGGCTAGGCTACAGTTGTCACCCGATCAAGCCGTGTTCGACAAACCAGTCGACGCCAGCTACAGGCACCTACGACCGTTATACATCAAGGGATTCATTAACGGGCGGCCGACGACGAAGATGTTGGTTGATGGCGGCGCGGCGGTCAATCTAATGCCATACACAACCTTTCGGAAGCTTGGAAAGGTGCCAGAGGATCTTATCAAGACCAACATGGTGTTAAAAGACTTTGGTGGCAACGCCTCTGAGGCGAAGGGGGTGCTCAACGTGGAACTCACCGTGGGCAGTAAGACGATACCCACAACCTTCTTCGTCTTCGATGGAAAAGGTTCCTACAGCTTGTTGTTGGGACGAGACTGGATCGACGCAAACTGTTGCGTCCCTTCAACAATGCATCAATGTTTGATACAATGGCAAGGGGACCAGGTCGAGATCGTGCAGGCCGATCGGTCAGTACCCGTGGCCAATGCCGATCTCGCAGTTTGGGAGATGGAGGGAATCGATTGCTTGTCCGGGCGAGTCTGGGACGCCGATTTTCTCAAAGTAACTGATTGCGATATCGAGACGATTGAAGATCAAGACAAGCAGTTGCTTTAACAAAAATGTACCATCCACCGTCCAAGACGAACAAACTAGTCCCTACACAGACGTTACGGTGGATGAGTTAGATGGAAAATTGGGACAAGGCTTTACGTCGGCCGATCAGCTCGAGGAAGTTGATATAGGAATAGGTGATAAGCCTAGGCCGACGTATGTAAGTACAAACCTACCAAAGGATTATAAGAATAATTTGATAAATCTTTTGAAAGAGTTCGTAGATTATTTTGCATGGGAATAACATAAGATGCCAGGATTAAGCCGATCGATTGTAGAACATCGGCTGCCTATCAAACCAGGCTATCGGCCGTTTAAACAAGCGCCTAGGAGATTTAAGGCCGATATGCACGAAGCTATCAAGGCAGAGATAACAAGACTTTACGACGCCAACTTTATCAGACCCTGCCGATATGCGGAGTGGGTTTCCAACATAGTTCCAGTGTTAAAGAAAAACGGCAAGTTTAGGGTCTGCATCGACTTCAGAGATTTGAATAAAGCAACACTAAAAGATGAGTACCCTATGCCGCTGGCCGATCTGCTAGTAGATGCCGCATCTGGACACAAAATCATCAGTTTCTTGGATGGAAACGCAGGCTACAACCAAATTTTTATGGCTGAAGAAGATATACACAAGATCGCCTTCCGGTGTCCGGGGGCAATCGGCCTGTATGAGTGGGTTGTTATGACTTTCGGCTTGAAAAACGCTGGAGCTACTTACCAGAGGGCTATGAATTATATTTTTCATGATCTTATCGGCTCACTGATTGAGGTCTATATTGATGACGTTGTCGTGAAGTCCAAAGGGTACGACATGCACCTGGCCGATTTACGCAAGGTACTAGAAAGAGCGAGGAAATATAGTTTAAAGATGAACCCTAACAAGTGTGCCTTTGGCGTATCGGCCGGTCAGTTTCTGGGTTTCTTGGTTCATGAAAGAGGTATTGAGATCACGCAGAAGAATATTGATGCCATAAAAAATATCAAGCCTCCAACAAACAAAACCAAGTTACAATCTCTGCTCGGGAAGATCAACTTCGTCCGGCGTTTCATATCAAACCTGTCGGGCAGAATAGAGCCATTCACTTCATTATTGAAGATAAAGGACGATCAGGAGTTCGTATGGGGTGATAGGCAACAGAAAGCACTGGACGATATCAAAGAATATTTAAGTTCTCCCCCAGTCTTAATCCCTCCACAGAAAGGGATTCCATTCAGGCTGTACCTATCGGCCGATGAGAAATCCATCGGCTCAGTCTTGGTACAAGACATTGATGGCAAAGAACAAGCTATTTTTTATCTCAGCAGGAGGTTGTTAGATGCCGAGACAAGGTACACGCCGGTGGAGAAATTATGTCTGTGCTTGTATTTTTCATGTATTAAGTTAAGGCATTATTTACTTTCCACTGTTTTAAAAGGAAGAATTGGGAAGTGGATTTTTGCTCTAACAGAGTTTGACCTCAGATATGAATCGGCCAAAGCAATCAAAGGACAAGCCCTGGCCGATTTCATTGTTCAACACAAGGATGATTCAGTCGCATATGCAGACATCGTGCCATGGACGCTGTATTTTGATGGATCTGTCTGTCGACATGGATGCGGTATCGGCCTGGTCATTATATCCCCTCGGGGGGCAAGCTTCGAATTTGCTTTTACTATCAAGCCTTATTATACAAACAATCAAGCAGAGTATGAGGCTGTTCTCAAAGGCTTGCAGTTATTACAAGAGGTTGAGGCCGATTCCGTGGAGATCATTGGTGATTCATAGCTGGTAGTTAATCAACTTTCTGGGAATTATGAATGCAAGAATGACATTCTCAAGGTCTACCACGAAGAGTGCAAGGAGTTGCTTCAGGCATTCAAGATCGTGACAATGAGGCATATACCCAGGAAGCAAAACTTCGAGGCCAATGATCTGGCTCAGGGGGCATCGGGGTACAAGCCGATGGCCAAGGATGTACGGGTTCAGATCGCCGCCGTGGACGCCGACGATTGGAGATTTGCTATCATTGATTATTTGAAGAATCCTTCCCAATCGGCATCACGGAAGATGAGATACAAAGTATTGCAGTATGTCCTGTTAGATGACGATTTATATCATCGGACGATTGATGGTGTCTTGCTCAAGTGCCTAGGTCCTGAGGAGGCCAAAATCATTATGGGCGAGGTCCATGAAGGGATTTGTGGAACACATCAATCGGCCCATAAAATGAGATGGCTGTTGAAACACATTGGATATTTTTGGCCAACAATGCTAGAGGATTGTTTCAAGTATTATAAAGGATGTCAAGATTGTCAGAAATTTGGAGCAATTCAGCGAGCACCGACATCGGCTATGCATCCAGTCATCAAGCCGTGGCCGTTTCGTGGATGGGGAATAGATATGATCGGTCAGATTAACCCGCCATCAAGCAAGGGACACAAATATATCTTGGTGGCTACAGATTACTTCACAAAGTGGGTTGAGGCCGTTCCCCTTAAGAAAGTTGATTCCAAGGATGCGATTCAGTTTGTCAAGGAATATATCATATATCGGTTTGGGTTACCTCAGACAATAACCACCGATCAGGGATCAATCTTCGTGTCCGATGAGTTCGTCCAGTTTGCCGACAGCATGGGCAGTAAATTATTAAATTCTTCTCCATATTACGCGCAAGCTAATGGGCAGGCAGAGGCTTCTAATAAAACTTTAATCAAGCTAATCAAAAGGAAAATCGACGAACAGCCGAGGCAATGGCATACGACGCTGGCCGATTCCCTTTGGACGTATCGGATAGCTTGCCACGGTGCGATTCAAGTACCTCCGTATCAGTTGGTTTATGGACATGAAGCTGTACTGCCATGGGAAACCAACATCGGCTCAAGAAGGATTACTTTGCAAGACGACTTGACAGCCGATGAGTACCATCATCTTATGGTTGATGAGTTGGATGACTTGGCGCATGTCCGATTGCGTGCATTGGAGAAAATAAAGCGCGATAAGGATCGAGTTGCTCGTCATTATAATAAAAAATTTGTTGCCAAGTCGTTTGAAGAAGGGGATCTTGTATGGAAGCTAATAATGCCGATTGGTTCCAGAGATAATAAATTCGGCAAGTGGTCACCTAATTGGGAAGGTCCTTTCAGATTCATCGATGTGTCCCTCATAATGCTTATTTGCTTAAGGGGCTAGATGGTGAGATTTATGGACGAGCTCTTAATGGCAAATACTTAAAGAAATATTATCCTAACGTCTGAATTGATTCATGATCGGCCCCTTAGCCGATTTATGATAACAGCCGACGTGCTATGCATCGTCTTTAGATGGCCGATATATACTATCGTCCTTAGTTCAACTTTTACAACATGAGCCCTCATCTTCTAAAATTTGGGGGGCATATATATACATGAATTTTTGCAGTTTTTTTCGGAATTTCAAGGCATTTTTCAGACTTGGCCTTTTTCCGATTGAGATCGACTTCGGTTGCTTGGTCGATGAAATTAATTATAATAAGGGGATATTCGTTTACAAGACGGACTTCACAAACAATTTTCAAGCTGGAATGTCTTCAGATCTATTTAGACCAAATTCGGCTGCTTAACCGATGGGATTTGTGTTTATACAATATAAAGACAAAATATGTTACGTCACTCGATGAAATCTGCAATAGAGGTGATGGCTCTACGGCGAATCTGCTCGATATCTTCTATAACTTGGGCGTCATCGGCCGTCGATCCTGGAATTGGCTTCAACGATTTGCTCAGGGTCGCGAGGTACTTGGCCGATGCCTTTAACTTTGCCGTTTGGTCTTCTATAGCCTTCGGTGATGCAGCTATCCCGGCCTGGACTTCTTGGATTTCCTTGCGAGTTGCTTCTAGCTTGGAGATGAGGTCTGCTTCGAGGTGTTGGAGTTCTTCAAGTCTGTTCTTCAAGACAATCGGCTCCACAACTAGCTCATCCAATCTGGTCTTGTCAGAATCGACTTGAGCCTTTGTCACACCCTGAGGTTCTCCCAAATCGTAAAAATTAAATTTAATAATTTATCTGAGAAATTGTTGAATTAAATCTGGAGAAAAACCCAATTAAATAATGCATTAAAGAAGTGGAAATGGCAAGGTGGAATTTTTCTTGAGTTCCCCATGTCAAAATACATTAACAGGATTTTTAGTGGAATTTTCAGAGCCCTAAAAATAATTTTAACTAATTAAAAACCCTCAAGCGCAATAAATAAATCCCTGGGAAAAAAATTCCTCTTCTTTTTCCTTTTCTTTTTCTTTTTCCTCTTCTCGGGTCGTCGGCCCTTTTTCCCCTCGGCCCAAGCCGAGCGCCGCCCCGCGCGCCGCTCTCCTTCCTTCCCGGACCGGCCCAGCCGGCCCAGGCCGTTTCCCCCTCTCGGCCCCAGGCCTTTCTTCCCCCCCGGCCCAAGGCCGCCGCGCCTCCCCGCGCCCCTCCCCTTCCCGGGCCGGCCCGAGGCCACGGCCCGAGCTGCCCGGAAGTCCGCCGCGCCTTCCTCGCGCCGCGCCCGCTGACGCGTGGGCCCGCGGCCGAGTCGTCTTCGACTCGGCCGGCGCCGCCGCTCGCGCCGCCGCGTTTCGCGGGGAGTCCGCAACCGCCGCCGCCCGTGCCCTAGCCGGCCTCCTCCCCTATTTATTTTCCCCCTCCCGAGGCCGCCGCCCTCGTTTTCCCCGCGCCGCCGCCGCCCTAACCCTAGCCCGTGCGCCGCCGTCGCCGAAGCCGCGCCGCCGCCTTTTTCCGCCGTCGGTAAGCGCCGCCGCCGCCCCTTTTTCTCTCTCCGTCGCTCCCGTGCGCCGCGCCGCTCCGCCGCTCGGTTGCCGCCTCGCGGCGGCCGTCGCGCCGCCCGCCGCCGCCGCCGAGCCGCTGCCCCGCCGCCTCCCGTGCGCCGCCGCCGCGAGCCGCCGCCCCGCCGCCGCCGCGCCGCTCGGCCAACCCTAACCCTAGCCGCCGCCGCGCGCCTCAGCCGTCGGATCGGCCACTCGGGCCGATCCCGACCGCCCGCTCCCGTCCCGCGTGGCCGCCACGTGGGCGCCGCGTGGGCTGCCGCGTCGGCGCCACGTGGTGCGCCAGTGGGCGCAGCCGCCGCCGCGGCTGACGTCAGCCCTAGCCGCTGACGTCAGCCCTAGCCCGCTGACGTCAGCAGTGACGTCAGCCCTAAGGGTTTATTGCGCAATAATTAATTAAGGATTTTTCTGTTTTAGTAAAAACACAGATAACTTCAAAAATTCATAACTAATTCATCCGGACTCCGTTTTAGTCCGTTCAAGTCTCAGAAAATTCATAAAAATGCAGAGAATCCATTAAAAATAGTTTTGTTCTTTGTTTCAGTAGACTTATAGCATGTATTGTTGTTTGCTTTGTTTGTCGTGTAGATTCCGGTAATTCCGATTCTCCGGTTTACTTCGAAGTCGTTGCCGAAGTCGACCCAGCGCAAGAGCAAGGCAAGTCATACTTATTCATTTGATCATGTTGTACCTAAATTGCGAAACAGTCTTATTTTTCTCTAAATACTGCATTGTTTTATAATGTCATTTATGGGATAGTTTACCTATTGTACTCAGCCTTATATTGCAATTACCTTATTCCTTTGATAGCTTGGGAAATAATTTGAATAGTTGCTACAATAGAACTTGCTTAGCCCTGCTTAGAAACATTAGCTCACAATTGGGATATTTAAAGCTTCATTAATACTTAATGATGGTTATTTCATGTTGGCTCGCGATGGTTAATCGTGGGTGATTAATTAAATGTTTCAACTAAAATATTGATTAATGGTGGGTTGTGAGCACATGGTTTTGATGGTCGTGCTCATGACAATTAAGGACCGGTTCGCGGGAAACCCTGGAAGAAGAACCGTGCGTACCACAAGCCAGCGTGGGCAACGGCTGGACTTGAAGTGTAGCTTTCCTCTAGCCGACGTACATTGGTTAGGGTGAGCGTGATGGAGTTTGGATGGGCCCGGCGAGGGTCTATGCGGCTACCGGATTCACCAAGGCTCGAGGGGGGGCTGCCCACTGCCTTTTGAGGAGTGGGGGCGAAACCCGAGGTGGTACGATTGGTTAGAGGGGGTTATGCGAAGGGTCCTGTCACAGCTCCTTTTCCGGTATACCGTGGTGGTATGTCGGCGCACAGTAATGTGTTGTAGGACTGTGTCTTGTGGGTACAGATGTACACCTCTGATCAGAGTAAAACTATTCGAATAGCCGTGCCCGCGGTTATGGGCGATCAACCAGATTCACCGTGATTAGTTGAACTCTTAAATAATTTGACTTAATGGAAATGGTTTAGTTCAGGTGGATGGTTGGGCCTGTCGCAACGTGGTGTAGCGTTGGACAGTGATGGTTTAATTATGACTAATTAATTCAACTGTTTTACTGTTTTCAACTATTGTTTTTAAATGCGTATTTTATGCAAAATAACCATTGCAGCTCTCCTTTGTTATTACTTGCATCATTATTTTCCTTTCCGGTATGACTTGTTGAGTACAGTGGGTAGTACTCAGTCTTGCTTTATTTTTCCCCACACCAGAGTTGGAGGTTGTTTCAGAGGAAGACTTTTCAGAAGAGTAGGCTTGTTGCTACCGTCGAGGAATGCCTGTGGTTTGGAGTCGCTACGTTGCGAGTGTTTAGTTTATTAGAATAGTTGTTTCCTTTTTCCGCTGCAGTTTTGTAAGAGATTTATATTGTTTTGTAAGACGTGGATCTGTATGGCAACTTTGTCATTTGTGTACCCTGGCTGGTCCTGGACAGGGATTTCAATACACAATTTGCTTTGGAAATTCTGGTAGTGAATTTCTGGGCGTGACAGCCTTGCTAGCGGATAGGGCCAATTTCAGGCTTTCGCATTCCCACCTCTCCACAATCCTTTCTTTAACTTTATGAAGCTTGAAGTGATATTGTTCCAAGAAGATGGCCAGTGTCAGGATCTCCATCAGGTCTTCAGGCAGTTGATCTTGAATCGCTTGTACTCTAACCCTGATGGGAGTGCAATCCTCCACCAAGAACTCTAGAGAGGATTCCAGCCGATTGGCAATGTCGGCTAGCTGGTTCTTTAGCTCGTCGGAGATCGATGTCTTGGTTGTGGCAGGAAGTTTCTTGTCTTCATCATCAAGAAACTGGCTGATATCAAAGGAGAACATATCGGCTAGGTTCTGCAAATATTAATATGGGTCAAGGTTAGCCTTGTCTAGCAAGAATCGGCGAAAAAGGGATCAGAGTAATCCTGGTTACCTGTGTTGGAGCGTCAGTGGTGCTTGCATCGGCTTCCTTTTGCTGTGATGAAACAATAGGCGAGGGGATTGGCCGATGTGGTGCAGGTGATGGGGCTCCTGGCTGGAGAAAAGCAAGAAATTGATGAACAGATCTATGTTACTAGGGGCACAATGTAAAATTAACTCTTACCGAAGCAATCGACGAGGGTGGCGGAGAAGGAGAAGGGGTCCTCAGTCAGGCTTTAGCTTGTTCACGCTTCTGTAAGGTTGCCTTCTTGGTTCTTGAAGGGGCCGATTGGGTTCTCTCCTTGAGTATAGACGATGCAGTAGCCTGAAAAGATGTCAAATTGGGTTCTTCTCGCGCGGACGACGTCGGACTCGACGGGTAGGATGCCGAATAGATTGATTCGATGGTGACGACGAACACGCCGTTGGCTAGGAATCGTAAATTAATCTCCAATGCTCTGATACCACTTTTTAAGAAAATAGATGCACAACGGAGACACGATTTTTACGTGGAAAACCCTTGCGGGAAAAAACCACGGGCGCCGACTGACAATGATCACTATTGAGAAGTTGATTACAAACGTAGGAGAATAACAATGGGAACGTCTCCTTTTTCGTACGGTTTACAATAATATATACAAGAGATAAAAAGAATGACTCTTAATAAAAAACGACTTGAAATCATACTAGAAAACTAATCCGAATATGTTGTAAGCCTAAATTTAAATCATATATTTAACATCTGAATATGTGTTAACATCGATTTATAAGACCCACACGGAAAATCTCTCAATCACCTGTATCCGCTCTCTCATGCGAACGAAACTTTGTAGACTATGTGCAACAAATATTTTTTTTAATGTACTGAGTTCAACTCTCTAGAGGTCTATTCAGTTTTTGACACGCAACAATCGACTGCCACAAATTTTTTTATTTTAATTTATTTTTTAAACGGTTGGAGTTCAACTCAAGGGTGAGTTCTTTAATCAACTTTCCCAACTCACATCTCTTTTTTTTCGCGCGCACGTTTTTCAAACTGTTAAACAGTATGTTTTTTTGCAAAAAGTTTCTATACGAAAGTTGTTTTAAAAAATCATATTAATCCATTTTTTCAAAAAAATAGTAAATACTTAATTAATCATGTACTAAAGAGTCGCTCCGTTTTCCGTGCGGAGGAAATATTTTCCCAAACCTAACAAACGAACACAGCCTTAGAGTCCGATTTTATTTCTGACACACAATAATCTACTGCTAGAATATGCTAATGTTTATTTTTTGGCACATGGCTCACCTTAGCTTCACACTAAAGTTGCTCTATAACTTGACCGTTTCTATTAATAGAAATGAGAGATACATGCAAGCCCTCTCTCTTTCTCGAAGAAAAAAATAAAAAAAAATCCAAGCTCATTTGTTTCAAGGAGTCTTAAACACAAAAAAATTTCTACCGAATTCAAATACCTAAAAATTCCTCCATAAATTGTTTCTCTCCCCTCCCACCAAAATAATATATAGTTTGATTAGGCATACGTTTGTCGACAAATTTTCTTCTAGAAATTTGTGAAGTGTAAATATAGTACAATCATAGTGCAATTACATTGTAACTTGCATGTAACTATTTTAACGTCAAAATTTGGTAAGCCTCTTGGCTTATAAATCGTATCGGCTTCAGAGTTATGAGCCGATGGACATATTAAGTTGTTAGGAGTTGGATTCTTGATAGAGTCGGTTAAGGAAATTAATCAATTAAAGAAAGCTTATCTAGAAGAGACCGAATTCGAGGAGGATGCAGCATGGCAAATTATCTATTAATTAAGCAGAGTCAATTAATTTTCATTTACTTTTAGGAACCATTGTTTAGAGTCCGAATAGGACTTGCATCTTCTACTTCATCTTTAGAAAAGTTTGTGTCTTATCCAATAAGAACTAGTATCTACCCATGGGTATAAATATGTACATCCGGGGTTTATGTAAGATATCTCCTGATCAATATACAACTTTTGACGCATCGCCACCCTCTTTCCCGAAGTTTTTTACTTATCAACCGGCGGAACTTGGCACTTGACGCGGGGTTGCGTCGGCTTTCGATCTCTGACGAAGGGGTAAGTCCTACGTTCCGTCAGCCTCACATATTTATCATATATCTTAGTTAATCTAGTTTGGTAGCTTGATTTACTTGTATCGGTTGGAATCTGCTTTAGGGTTTTTGCGGGTATTGGCTAAATTGCTTTGCAAAATTAGATTAGTTAAGATATCCATCACCCTTAAAATCAGTCAAAGGCTTGATTGTCTAGACATTATGTTTTTTTTATACTTTGCGCTGCATTGGCTCTAGTCATGCTTAGAACCATAATCTCTAGGCTGTTTTTTGATTCAATAAAGGTTTCATCGGGGTTTCAGTCGATGAGTTATTTGGACATTGCATCGGCTCACAAGAATTACATACAAGTTGGTTTTAGCTGATGACAATAAAGGTTTCATTGTTTATCTAATCGTTTGGATTTAATGACATCGGACCTCCAGCCGATGTATGCTTTAAACTTTGGATCAACGCTTATTCTATCATATTATTATTAGCCGATTGGTTTCTATTGGATTATATTATTGTTTAATGTATTACTTTATCATTAGCCGATTGTCTTTATATCGTTATTTACATCAAGTGTCAGAATCTACATTGGATAAATAGTCGATTGTTCAGAACCCTATCAACATCGGCTGGAATTACTCCATCGGCTTGTCAGCCGATCGGTTCTTTGATCTACTGTTTATATATATTGTCAGTTGCAGGATCAAACTTGTCAGTTGCAGGATCAAACTGACTGGCACGCCCGCATCTCATCAATTTTAGGACATGCACAGGAGCTAAACAGATCTCTCAGGCCTTCGTGTGCCACACGCAGGATCTACGTCAATACATCTTTTGACACGCTTGATGGGACAGATTTTGCGTCAACAAACTACCATTTTGTATGTAACTTTAAAAACCCCATGGTTAGATGTTATTTTTTGAAGCAGAGGTCATGAGACTGAATCTGCTCATTTGTATGCATGCTATGAATTTTTTTCTTGACTTATACGAATCTTGAAGTAAATCTAACAATTTAAAGTCATATGAAAGTTATTACATTCTAGTTACATGCAAGTTATGATATAATTATACTGTATTTATATTTGATTAATTTTTAGAAAAAAAATTATTGATTCATAATTTAGCAAAACCGTTGATTCATAATTTCAACTTCTCCCAAGGCATGTAAGCCCTTCTGTAAAGTTTGTATAGGTAAGCTTTCCAAAAGAGCACACGGCCCAACAAGCCGTACGCTCGTGCCGCCAACTCGGCCCAGACGTGCGTGATTCTTCTTCAATGGCTGCAATTTCTCGTTTTGCAACATCGGCGTCAGTGAGGCGAATGGAACACACTTCCTCTACCGATTTCCACTGGATCGATAAAACGGCTGCAAAATAGTACTCTCTCCATCTCAAAATATAAAAGATTTTATATCCATCCAAAATCAAACGTGAACGGAAGCACGAACAAACCAAACGTGTACACGCTGCTAGTGAGTAAAACGTGAACGAACTTTATTATCGTGACATGCATTGACTTCGCCGATAAAAATCACTCGTGCGATGCGACGGTGCAGTGATCACCGGCTACCACGCCACGCCACGCCACGCCGCCGGCGTCGTCTACCGGTCGTTCATCCTGCCGCCGCCGGCGGCCACGGTGTCGTTGGCCCACCTGAACACGACCCAGATCGCGTCGAGGATGGCGCCGGCGCCGCCGCGCCAGCTGGGGCCTCCGCCGCCGCCTGGTGTTGAAGCGTACGGCGGCGAAGCTGCAGGTTCCAGCCCGGGCGCCGCCGCCTCGAGGCCGTAGTACCCCTCGCCTTCCTCGAGAGCGCGGCCGGCGACGGCGATGGCGACGGAGAGCGCGAGCACGGCGACCACGAACACTCGTGCCATCTCGACCGATCGATTGATGGATTGGTACTTGCTACCAACTGCAGATAATTCAGAAATTGAGATGCACACTCCCTTCAACACTTGTCCGGTTGGTTTTATACGCTTCGGAACTCAAAACGTTTCTTGGTGTTCAACAAAGACGTCGATCGAAACTGACGAATTAATTGATCAACTGATGGCTGGATCGATTTAATTCAATTAATCAATTCAATGCTTAGAAAAACGCAAGAAACGGGCAGCGACGCGTGCAATGGCCTCATTGATTCTCCAATTGGAATTGAGACTCTCATGTTGCTACAGTAGTAGTTAGCTTAGAGTGAAATCCAATCAAGCATATACTACCAAACTTGAAAATTAAGGCAAAACCAAAGGAAACAAATCAGGAGTAGTAAATCTGGGGTGAAAGAGAGTGCTCAACAGGCGTGACGATGCAATCCAGTTTCCACTTTCATGAGACACGTGATGAGCTAGCTCAATGGCGATCGCTCATCTCGTCTGATTCTTCAGTGTGTGAGCTCTGCTGCTTTCAAGTGGTATGTGGTCGCTGGCGCATCACTTTCAGTTTCCGTGATTCTGACTGGTGAGTTCCTGTGGTAGATGAGGGATATGACGATGATCTTCTCTGGGGCACCAGTCCTATTTCGTCGGTGAAATTTGAGTTGTTTTTACAAAAGGCCAAGTCCATATAATATAAGATTGGTTGGATGGATGAAACAAGAATAAATAAATTATTATCATGCCCGTACGTTGTATCTTGTCAGGGCATCATGCCTATAATGAGAGATGTGTTAGGAGGATAATTAGAAATAAAACATTGGATCCGGTTAAACGAAGCGTATGAAAGCACTGCACGCTAGGAAGGAGGAGATGGAAAGAGGACAACTTCGTTTTTAAGTAGCACAAATAATTATGCAAAAATTGAGTTTTTGTGGTTTAGGATGTGACGAGGTTGGATGTTTTTTCCCGGAGGACAGTAAGTTTGGATATTTTTTTTAGGCTTTTAGCCATAGAGATTTTGTGAGTTAGTGAGTGTGACTACTACTTCCTAAGACAAATGCAACTAACACTTGTCACCATCATGTAGGTGTTGCCTATCACGACGTGTCTTTTCTCTTCTCTTTTCCTTTCCATGTAGTTGTTGCGATTTAATTTCATTAATATCGCAAAACTCTTTGCAAACGACAACAGGAGAGCTACAAAGAAAACGAAGCAATACGCCACATCTCGGCTATGGGACGGTGAAAATCAAGCCCTCTAATATTGAATATTCCCTACATTCAGTTTTCGAGTCTTAAACAATTTTTCATAACTCTAAGAGTAGTCGATAAAATACGGAATTATGCAAGATAGGAAAAATAAAAGAAAAACCAGCAAAGAAACATTTTCCCCTTAGCCGTATTTTGTTTTAAAATCTAGAAACAGCTTAGGAGTATGGACGGTAGAGCAATAACCATATAGAAAGAATTGTCCAGATTAAAGTTGATACAAGTATGTTCTTGTTTTGCTACCTACCTCTATGCAAGCTAAACTTTCAAATTCTAAATTTAACACATGTGCTCGCATTTAAGGCTAATTATTTTTTTAAATGATAGACGATGTATCCGTCGACAATAAGATGACTACAATAAATTCGTCAATCTTAAGATATACCCACTCAGTCTTTAGAACTGCTTATAGAGATAAATAGAGATAAGGAGTATGCATATACATTTATAGGGGTGAATGTGCGTGTGTGTATATAAGCGTCCACACCTATGTTTTATTCGAAAAAAACTACTCCATCGAATTTATCGCGGATTATTTATTCCACACCTCTAAACATACATTTCTTAAAAAGATTTCTTCTATTTTTGTTGCTGAGATCACTTTTTTCGATGCCTATACCACATGCTCTAAGCTATTTATTAAATTTATTTTTAAAATACTTAATTTATAATTATAATAGTATTGATAATCTGCAATAATACTGATTAATAATCTATCCCCAACATGTCACCTCTTCGATTCTCTTAAATTTTCATGTAAAACCCACACCATCATAATTCACAACAAAGGATTTTTGAAGGAATTTTGGAAGAATTTGATCCTATGAAAAAATTTTCTATGTTGTCCTTTTGATCAAAGAGATGGGTAGCAAAAAATATCCTATAAAATTCCTTTTGATCACTCAAAACATAAGAATTTCGACATGAGGTCCAATCACTTGAAAAAAATCACTTGTCTATCTCTTTTGTGATTTCTACGTTTCTCTTGCACTCTATTCTGATCATTCATGTAATTTTATTTTTCTATATTTTTTTAATTCCATAGGATTCTTATATTCATTCTATTCCTATACTTAAAATCCAAACGTTCAATCATAAAATCTCCATGGAAATTGACATTTCTACATTACCACCTCCAGGATCAAAATATAAAACAAGAAGACGCAAAAGCAAAACAAGCCACAAGAGAAGAGAGCATTTCAAATTTCCAAAAACACCCCCGCTCCGGTGGTAACCTCACCCCCCGCTCCCCTCCGATAAAAACTCCGCACTTCCCACTCCTCTCTCTCTCTCTCCTCTCCGCCATCTCCGCCGCCGCCTCCTCCTCCTCAACCCCACCCACCTCGCCGCCGCCGCCGCCGCTGCCGCCATGAGGGAGATCCTGCACATCCAGGGGGGGCAATGCGGCAACCAGATCGGGGCCAAGTTCTGGGAGGTGATCTGTGATGAGCACGGGATCGACCACACCGGCAAGTACTCGGGCGACTCCGACCTCCAGCTGGAGCGGATCAACGTCTACTACAACGAGGCAAGCGGCGGCCGCTACGTGCCCCGCGCGGTGCTCATGGACCTCGAGCCGGGCACCATGGACTCCGTCCGCTCGGGCCCCTACGGCCAGATCTTCCGCCCCGACAACTTCGTCTTCGGCCAATCCGGCGCCGGCAACAACTGGGCCAAGGGACACTACACCGAGGGCGCCGAGCTCATCGACTCTGTCCTCGACGTCGTCCGCAAGGAGGCTGAGAACTGCGACTGCCTCCAAGGTAATCCTAAACGGACCAGATCTGATCGTTTTGCCCCCTAATTTAGCCATAGCCTTGCAGATCTAGGAATTGTGTTGTAGCTAATGTGCCGTGAGGCTGTAGATCTGAAAAAATTCGGCCCAGATCTGGTTGATTCATGTGAAAAATCGAAGGATTAGGCGACTAATTTCTGGTTAAATGTAGATTTCCATTTGTTTTTGAGCGATTGTCTCACTCTCAATCTCTCTTGCTGCAGGATTCCAGGTCTGCCACTCGCTGGGAGGAGGAACTGGCTCCGGGATGGGAACCCTGCTCATCTCCAAGATCAGGGAGGAGTACCCTGACCGGATGATGCTTACGTTCTCGGTCTTCCCATCGCCCAAGGTGTCCGACACTGTCGTCGAGCCCTACAATGCTACCCTCTCCGTGCACCAGCTTGTTGAGAATGCGGATGAGTGTATGGTTCTTGATAACGAGGCTCTCTACGACATCTGCTTCCGCACACTCAAGCTCGCGACACCTACTTGTAAGTACAAGACTTGTCTGAAGTGATATTTCTTTGTTTCATTTCTGGATGATTCAGTGCTTCGGTAGAATTTAGCATAGTTTGTATATACTGTTTCCCTGGTGTGGCACATGGTAAACATCATGCTGTTATTTGATTATGGCTAGCAATTCAGTAATTCTCCATGAGTGTTGCTAGCTGTTTATATGTTGTCACTCTATATACTCCGCAGTCTTCATTTCTGTGATAAACTCTCCACATTCTGTTGTGAGTTTATCTAATTCTACTGTTACCTGTCACAGTTTGGAAGGGTAAATGCACCGATTGTTTCATACATATTTCTAACTTTGGGTCATCAGAAGTTCATTTTGATACTTGTTATCCTACTATTATGATAATCTTTTGTGAGCATATATTTGTTAAAGCTATATCTTGTCTAGTTTATATGAGATTGTACCTTGTGTGGTTCTTAATGATTTTTATTTTGTTTTTCCAGTCGGTGATCTCAACCATCTTATATCTGCAACAATGAGTGGTGTTACCTGCTGCCTCCGCTTCCCTGGTCAGCTGAATTCTGACCTCAGGAAGCTTGCTGTCAACCTGATCCCTTTCCCGCGTCTCCATTTCTTCATGGTTGGATTTGCTCCTCTGACATCCAGGGGATCTCAGCAGTACCGTGCCCTTACTGTACCAGAGCTGACCCAGCAGATGTGGGATGCAAAGAACATGATGTGTGCTGCTGACCCCCGCCATGGGCGCTACCTCACAGCCTCAGCCATGTTCCGTGGAAAGATGAGCACCAAGGAAGTTGATGAGCAGATGCTGAATGTCCAGAACAAGAACTCTTCATACTTTGTGGAGTGGATCCCTAACAATGTCAAGTCGAGTGTGTGTGACATTCCACCCATTGGCCTGAAGATGGCATCCACATTCATCGGCAACTCGACCTCAATCCAGGAGATGTTCCGCCGTGTCAGCGAGCAGTTTACTGCCATGTTCAGGAGGAAGGCCTTCTTGCACTGGTACACTGGTGAGGGAATGGACGAGATGGAGTTCACGGAGGCTGAGAGTAACATGAACGACCTGGTAGCTGAATACCAGCAGTACCAGGACGCCACTGCTGAGGAAGACTATGAGGAGGAAGAGGAGGAGGAGGACGAGGTTGCTGCCTAAGCCACCTCTCAGCATGTTTGAGCTATATAGATTTTCCCTTGTGACATTTGCTAGTTACTATCGTTGATTGGGGGTGCTTGTTAGATGGTAGGTTAATGTTATTATTTCCAAATCCTATGTTGCCTTGTCAGACTATTTTTATCTGGGTTAATGGTATGTTCAACATTATTGTCTTGAGGTGGATTAACTGTTGGAAGTATGCTGCAAAGCTTGAGGTGGAATGCAGGGCGGATTGGGCGCGCCTCAATTCTGGCCTTTTGCATGCTTCCATTATAAATGCCACCTCTCTCTGCATGTTTGGAATGAACACTCTAATTCTGGCCTCGTGGGATTGGCGGTTGTTTGATTTAGATTATTGAGTGGATTATCAACTTGATTATAGGAATAAATTAAATATTTTAATTTTTTTTGAAAAGTATTTTTCAAAGCGTAGAGCAAATAATATATTTCAATAATAAAAAAGAACGGGCTCATTTGTTGAGTCGACTAAAATGGCTCATTTGTTGAGTCGATTAAAATGGTTGCATTATGATTTAACAAGAAAATAAGATTAGTTCTGTAATGATCCGATTCTTTATATTCTCAGGTAAATCAATGAAACAATCTCTCACACAAACAATGATGTACTCTCTTATCTCTCTCTCCCTCGCACAAAAGAATGAACGAATCCACGTATCTCAGCAGCCTCCAAAAGAATTCACCACAACCACAATGAGCGAAGGGAAAATATTCAGTAAAAACAAGTTAAGTGTTAAAAACTCGTAAAAATCATATCTAAAAGTTATGTAAATTCATAAAAAAAATTATTAGATATAGGTGTTGATATGAAATAAATTCTCATCAATTCTCAAATGAAGTCCAAACTCAACTTTATTTAAAAAACAAAAATAACAAATTTTAGATGAATAATGTCATGTTACTATTCATTCAAAATTTGTCTTTTCGTTACTTTCAAATAAAATTGATTTTAAACTTAAGATTTGGTGAGAATGTATTTTATATTTATACCTATGTCTAGTATTTTTTTTATAAATTTACAAAATTTTTAGATATAATTTTTACAAGTTTCCAACGCTTAGCATATTTTTACCGAGTATGTCATCAAAGCCCGAATTCTCAGCACTTCTTGGCACAGGCGCTCTTGGCCTTGTGCCTGAACAGCACTTTCTTCTTCCTGTGCGTGAGGTTCTCGACGGTGAGGACCATCTTCCCCGGCTCGCCGGCACGGAACGAGTTGCGTACCGCCTCCTCCGACGAGCCCATCTTTTTCCCCTTCCTGACGATGACGGTGTACGAGCCCTCGTCGCTCGGCACGAACTCCTCCTTGTAGTTCACCTCCCATCCCAGCACGGTCAGGTCCCATGTCAGCGTAGTGTCACCCTGAAACACAATTGCTGATGCTAAGCAACTCTGCAGATACAAATTTTGGTTCAAGAAATTTTGTTCAAATTAATCGTGTTTATACCTCTGTGGCTTCGATCTCGATGGTTTCGGTGGAGCTTGCCTTGACAATGAGCTCTGTGACTTCACTGTCCTCGGCCGAGAACTCGGTGTCGTCGTCGCGCTTCAGACCACCGTACTTCACCGGAATGACCTCAATTGGAATGTACCTTCAGAAGAAGCACGCATCTTTTTTTGGTCAAAGTTCGCTCCAAAATTATGCATAAAATTGATCAACATATTGCAATTGAGGCAACAAGATTGTGAACTTGGTTGGTTCTTACTTGAGGAGGGTCTCGGTGACCTTGGAGGGGCGAGCAATGACGAACTTGCTCTTGGTCCTCTGCGTCATGAACGGGTAGAAGAGAGTGCTGAACGCGTAGTACCAGAACGGCACATTGATCAGAATCTGCAGTTCAATTGGCACAAAATTCAGTTAAATCTGACGCATTTGGATATAAATAAATTGGACAGAAAGAGAATTAAATCGCAGGTGGTACTTACGTTTCTTGCGACGAGCTCGGGATAGTTGTCCTGGAAGAGGTCGAGCACCTGCTTCATGGCGACGCGGAGGTCCTTCTTGGCGGGCCCCGGCGAGTTCTTGAGGTCCGTCACCTGCAGCAGCGAGGCGACGCCGCTGGGCCTGAAGTCGAGCTTGGCCACGTGGCTCTCCATGGCGCGCACCCTCCACCGGAGGAACCTCGCCTTGCCTTCCTCCGTGCCGAGCGCCTTCTTGTACACGGCGTCGTCGGCGAAAACGCCGAGAGCGTTGTAGCACACCGGGTGGCCCTCCCGGTCCGCGCCGTCGAGGTAGCACGCGTCGGCGAGCTCCGCTGGGAGCGCTTCGCCGTCGTCGTCGGTGCCGGCGGCGAAGCCCTTCCACTCCCTCCGCCAGTGGAGCGTCTTGCGGAGCATGTCGAAGGCGGCGCCGGCCTTGAAGTCGCGCGCACGGAGGAACTTGAGGAGCACGACGTCGGTGGCGTCGTCGCCCTTGCTCGGCAGCAGCGGCACGCCCCACAGAGCGATATCCTTGTCCACAACCGCCGCCTCCTCCGCCGGCTTCTCCTCCGCGGCCGCCGCCTTCTCGTCTTCCTCTTTCTTGGGCTCATCCTCGCCTTGCTCCTCTTCTTTCTTCTCCTCCGTCGCCGGCTCCTCCTTCTCTCCCTCCTCCTCTTTCTTCTCCTCGGCATCTTTCTTCTCATCGGCGGCCTCCTCCTCCTCCGCCGCCTTCTCGGCATCTTTCTTCTCGCCGGCGGTCTCATCCGCCGCCTTCTTCTCCCCTGTGATCTCCTCCGCCGCTGGCGCCTTCTTCTTGGCCTCTACCTTGCCGTCATCGAACAGCTTGCCCTCGACGATGGCCTCCTCCACCTTGGCACGGAGCTCAGCCAACGCCTTCCTCTCGCCGTCCTTGAGATCATCCAGGAAGTTGCTCTCCTCCCTGAACGATGCGTTCTTGGACACAACGGCAGCCAGCGTCACCGCCTCATCCGCCGCCTTCGCGGTCACCTCCTTCGTCTCCGGCGCCACCACCTCCGCTGCGGCGGCCGCACCCTCAGACACGACCTCCACCGCCATGGCTACCAACAACAACACACCAAGCACAAGCAACAAGAAACAAAAGATGCAAAATTTTTTCGGTGTCGTGTGATCGTGTCAGAGAGAAGAAGAGGTGGGGGTGAGAGTGAGACCGAGAGGGAACAAATGGGTGGGCTATATAGTACAAGAGCAACGGCTATGGCGTGGGAGCCAATGGAGTGACGACACGTGTGCAGGGGGAGCGAGCCGTTGGGCCGGGGTTCGCTTTTGCGGTGCCCAAGCTCGCAGCCGCAACCAACCAACAACGGCTAGCTGGTTGAGTCGTTGTAACAGGAGAGGCATTCTTTTCATTTTGCTGGTTTCTTTTCTGTGGCAGGAATAGGAAGGACATTGCCAGAGAGAAGTGAGATGGCCAATGCAGCTGTTGCTGCGTGTGCTAATGATAGGCTGTTTCTCTGCTTTATTTGTGGGGTCTTGTTGTTAATCTGACAGCTTGGGTGTTTGACCAGACAGCTATGTTAGCAGTCGTTCTAGGCCATATGTTCATACGTACAGTAGTACTACGTCATATTGTATATAATTGCATTTAGTGAGATTGTTTAATTGCTTTGCAAGCTGGGGAAAGGAGGTGGTTTAATGCAGGAGTAGCAATGAAGCACACCAATGCAGTAGTATGCAAGCTGGACATGTGCACTGGCCCATACCAGTTGCAACTGAAGCACACCAGAGGGGAGGCAATGCGCCGTTCCAGATGCCATTTGCCAGCCACAGCCCACAGCTTTGCCCTTTGCTCGAGTGTCCAGCACTCCAGCCCCAGCTGTTTGCCTAACAGAAACAGCCAAAATGACAAGGTGTAAATAAACAAAGAGCTCACTCCATAAAGGCCGGATCATAAATAATGAGAAGACAAAAAGGGATAAGCAGAACTGCCAGAACCCTACTTCTGTTGCAGCCTTTGATAGTGATAAGCTTGGTTTGCATGTGTTTTCATGGTAGAAGAATCTTAAGACTCCACGATTTGGGTAAAGAAAACAATGGATTCTGATCATAGATACGGAAGCCTGGAATAAATACATCTGATGGATTAATAAACGCCCTTCCAGCAACTACAAGTTTTGGAAGGGCATAGGAGTACATAATAATCTGATGAAGTTTCCCTACTGATAGAATCCACCAATATGTTCATAGCACCTGGTGTAAAATTAATTACAATTGATGCTTTGATCATCACCCAAATAATGTCTTGTAGGCCATGTGAACAAGGTTAGCCATCTTCCCACCAAATTCTGCAGCAGATAGGTGACCTCCAAAGGGTCTTGTCGCAAAAAATACCGACCAGTCAGCTCCAGCATATGAAGTTAGCCGCAGCCTCCAGTAGTGTGAAGCATCAAGCACAATATCCCCTCCACCTTGTGCGATTGGTCAGCAAGTGAGTAAATCAAATCTGCGGATCTATCCTTTCCTCTGTGGGGCTTTTGCTGCATTAGCGGCAGCAACAGCAGCCTTCGCTGCAGTATCTTTATCAGCATCCCTGAACTCACCACTAACCCTGTGGGGGCAAAATGATTGATTTGGTGATTTAGTTAGGCAAGCAGTTCGAAGACTTGGTAAATAGGAACTAGATTTAGTACTTATTTTATAGTGATACATACAAAAGTAGACAGAAGACTGACATATGGAATGGTTCTAAAAGCATATGCTCCATAAATAGGCATACCGTTCATATGACAAGAAAGCATCTCCTATTTGTCCAATCACTTTGTTGCGCACCTTCCTCACACAAACCTGTGATAACCCAATCCAACCCCAACATAATATAAAAAACACACAAGAGTTACGAGGCCCTAAATCGAAGCATATAAGATTATAACTTATAAGGTAAAAAAGAGGCAAAAGTAACCTGCACAACATCAAGAGGGCCACTGTTTGGATCCCTGTTTCGATGGATGACAATTCCATTATCACATTTGTTTATGAAATGTGCGCTTCCACTGATATCATACATATTAGGAGGACCACCATTCCAGTTATGAAGCTAGCAAAGCAGTAACAGCATGTAAGGCAAATTGTGTATTCAATAATGTTACAAAGATTAATATGCAACTATGTTCAATCTGCTTACCTGTCTAGGGTGGGCAACAAACCAAACATGACAAGAATGATGTTGAGCAAATCGCTTAATCTTGGTAAGCATCTGACTTACATATTCTGTTTCAGTTCTGTCAATAGCACAATAGAGTGAGGAAAAGCAAACAAGAAATTAAGTGCTTGAGAGCCGAGTATAGTTGAAGGCTAAGGCTGTGTGCTGTGGTGAGGGTTGGGAACCATTCACCACCGGCACGCAAAACGGAGCAGCAAATTAGTGCATGATTAATTAAGTATTAGATAAAAAGATTTGAAAAAACATTTTCTTTTTGCAAAACACACACCTTTTAGCAGTTCAGGAAGCGTGCGCATGGAAAACAAAGGAGTAGAAGTTGGGAAGAGGGAGTTCTGAGGAAAGTTGCTTTAAAAAATCATATTAATCCATTTTTCAAGTTTTTTTAGCTAACACTTAATTAATCACGTGTTAATGAGTTGTTCCGTTTTCTGTGGTAGAGAGAGGTGTTCCAAACCAGCCGGTTCGAAAGCAGCCTAAGACTATCTATGATAACACCATGTTGATTACTAATGACAAATTCAATCTTAAAAAGAGGCTTAGCCGATGCTTACTGATTTGAGGGGCGTTGGTGATCAAGTTCATTGTAGGGATCGATCACAAGACCGCGCACTCCATATCTTAGAACTGCAGCTTTAGCAAGCTCGAGAACCCAATTAACAGATGGAAGGCAATCATCGTCACACCTGATTAATTATGCAGATTCAGTGTCACAAACAGGAATGTAAATCTATGTACAAATCATCGTTAGGAGAGGCATATTATACAAGAAAAGCCAGGAGATCGTATTGCATTCCAGCATATTACTCCAATAAGAGTAGTAACACAAGACTAGGGTTCAAGGAAAAAGGAAAATGGTTTGCACCCAACCAGCAAATGTGGAGTATACAGATATACTTGGAGAAGCTGAACACCCTAGCAAAAAAATGAACTAAAGCTGACTTTGGTGAAATTGGCTAACCCATTTTTGTACAGTCCTACAAGACATTGTGACAATTATGTTATCAAAAGAAATAAAATATACCGGATCAGATGGAATGTTTCATTCAGCCATTGCTTGCCTTCTTCAAATTCGTCTAGACTCATTCTTTCTGCAGAGCCCCCATATCTGTATTAAACAAAACAAGGATTGCTAAACCAATTACACATAACAACATAACATTGAAAACAAGGAAACATATTCTATGCACACAGGCCTTCTTGTGTACGCACCGTGCACACCAACTAACAAATTTCACCAAAAAATTTATAAAAAATTGTACAAGTACTTCCAATAATATTACACTTATGTGTAAAGTCTTAACCTCAAATTCATTATATTTTAGCCGTAACAAGAAAAATAAAAATTCTGACAGTTTAGAGAGTATAAATATGTCAGAATTTTGTCTTTTTTGTTGCTCCCTATATATAATGAATTTCAAGATGAGACTTCACACATAGATGTAATACTACTAAAAGTATATGTACAATTTTTTTTGGATTTTTTGGTGAAATTTGCTAGTTGGTGTGTACGGTGTGTACACGAGAAGACATATGTGCATAGGATACGTTCCCTCAAAACAAATACTGCAAACAGCTAACTTAAGTCCAACTTCTCAGCATATATGATTCATAAAACCATTTATCCCGAGAGGATTTCACATTGAACTTGCCAGGCGCAATCACAGACGTTTTTGCTTAGTATGCTTCTCAAAATGCTCAAAAGACAGGGATTATCATGAGATTAAACACAAATATATTACTTACCTAGCATCAAAGAATGGTTTCTTAATGCGCTTCTCTAAGAGCTTCCTAGCATGCTCCCTGACCTAAATACCAAAATAACCATTATTTGAAGGTCCCCAATGACATTAATAGTTAATTTAGTATAATCAGTAATTGCTTGCCTTGTTTTCCATTGAGCACAGAACGAATTTCCACCCAACCTGGTCATTTATATTACACAGTAAAGCATCAATCCACTCACTTTTACCAGAATTCGGCACTCCTGTTACTACAGTCAACTCCCCAGGAACAACCTACAAAACAGAAAGCAACATAACCATGATGAATCGTTTATGATGGAAAAATGATAAAAAAAGGTTCGACAGCACAATTTTACGTGCTTCTAGCAAGTTTAGATCATCTAGGCTCAAGTCACAATCAGATTTAGGTGACAGTTACACTCAAGGGAAAAAAATAGAGGCACTTCTCTGAGTTGTTCTTAGTCAAGTCAGCAAATCATTTCTGCGTGCCTATATTGGAAATGCATGCAGATTCATGGGGTAAAAACAGCGAGCAATAATTGTTTAGATTCTACGCCCAAAATAAAAAATGTTAAAAAGTGATGCCATTGAAAACAGAGTGATGCAAACAAGATGGTTAGCTCCAACAAATAAATATAGCAAAAGAAAACAAGTGAATACAAAAAAACAGGCAAGCTAACTGATTTCAGGTCCAACATACAGCAACAAGTATGGGCATAACAGAATGCAACTAAGAAATACCTTGTAAAGCTCATCCATAGATTTCCATCCAGTAGGAACACCAAGCTCATCCCCACGGATTCCAAGATAATAATTATCAATCTCAGGGAAGAAATCTTTGAAGGAGAAAAGACCTCTTATGGGATACAGTTCTGCATCTTCTATAACCTTTCTCAATGCTTGTGGTCCTAAAAACATCAGTACCTGTAGTAGAAAAGGGCGTTACGAGGTTCAGTGTCACAAGTTCTCAAACTCATGTGATCTCATATTATCATTTCAACAAAATGGAGCCAATGGCAGTAACAACTCAATTCATACATGATCATATGTTTCAGATGGTCCATCAGAATGTAGATGCAAAGCACACAAAAAACATTATAGATTTTTTTTTTCTTGACAGACAAACCTTATAGATTTTTAATAAGATTAGCTAAAGGCCCGTGCGTTGCAACAGATGTTTTATAAGAGATAAAAACAAAAACTATAAGTTTCTAGCACGGCTAGTTGATTAAAGCATATAATTGATAGTATATGTTCGAAGACTCCAACTGATTTTCACAAAATAAAGAGGCAATTGTCTAGCAAAACAGTGAACACATTCTAATAAGGCTCTTCAAAATGCATAGTGGACACTGATAATCATAATATCACTTAAGGTTAGTAATATCAACAGTAAACCTATAATAATACACCCAAAAAGGATGCAGCACAGCATCAGAGTATGCACACAAGGAAAAAAAACTTCACTTTAGCATACACCAGTGAAATGCACATGCACATATATCTATCCAGTAGCTTCTCATGAACTTGCACTATAGTATGCATAAACAGTGTATATGATATGATGGCCCCACATGTCAGTTGGTGGTGGTGGAGGCAGACTCACCTGCACCACTAGTGTCTTTTAAAGTAGTATAGAGCATAAATATAGAATATGTGCATGGATATATGGACAGGCTTAAGCTTATAGGGAGCACTACTAATACTAATACCATAATCTAGGGTTAGGAAGCTTATGCCTCAATAGAAATTCTGAAGTTGAATAAAAACTCATCTTGGAAACCATACTAGAAATAGACTATTTCCTCATGCTTGAAGTCTTACACACTACCTTGCAGGCCCAGGCTGCCTGTAACTTCTAGGATACCTTTCTGCATGAAATACAAGACCTAAAACGACAAGAAGTTTGACTGCATATTTATCATAGTATATAAACTAACTTCCTGTGAAGTTACAGATCAGTATGATAATTTGGTATGCACTAAGCAGATGATATCCTCAATCAATTCAATTAAAAGTAATATATAAATGTAGGTTCAGTATCACGCACATATCAACAGCCTTAACTTGTACATTTATTTAGCTAAATTCACAACTATTATTTACACCAGAGGTAGCCAACTCATGTTCATTAACTGCCACACTAGCCTCATATGTCAAATACTTCAGACAGGAACAGCCATTAAGGATAACATATACACAAACAAAAGGAACAACATGTTTACTGTTTAATCAAATTGCAACTACAATGAGTAAATCAGTCCAACTTTGGTGGTAAGAATATAATGTGCAAGTCAGAGGAACCCATGCATGCCATGACAAACCTCATTTGCGTCTTTGCAAATTTCTTTCTCATTCTTCTTTGGCCAATTGACCCTCCAGCATCTGATTGCATCAAGTTAAATACAATACATGAGGGCTTTTATAGTCATTCTTATTCATCATGAAGCTTATGATAGCAACACACTGATACACAAACCTTTCTTTACCAAGACGACGAGCAAGTTCCTCAGCCAGAGCCTGCCCTGGAGGATCAGCATCTGTTGCCAGTATTATCCTAGACGCCTGTTGCCATGGCAAATAAATGAATTAAAATGATACCTGTGTATCTCAGCTATACAGTTCTGTAAACAAATTATTCTGAGATAAGAAAATGCCCACCGGGTCAAGATATTCTTTGCAATTCCACAGATATTGGTACTTCTTATCCTAGCTTTACAGGGAACATAAGCAACTGTTAGGTCACAGATTAGCTAAAACTGTACCAGAGATCAACACTCAAACTGAAGAATATAATAGTGGCAAGAAGACATAAGTCGTCGTGAATCTCGAGGGACAAAAACTTTGGCAACAGCAGAAAGTAGCGCTAACCTGCTCTTTATCTGGGAGCTTGCTGGATACCTTCGGTGGTGCACCATCTGGTACACTGACACAATTACGGTAGCCAGCTTCTTCCATGGAGAGCTTATCAATTTCACCCTCAACCTGCCATGTCAGTAAGGAGAACAAACAACTAAAAATCTGGGAATATGAAAACATTGGCACAAATTTTCAGGAGCAATGTCCAAAAAGAATATCAAGTAACAGATTTTGAACATACAATGATAATATCTCGTGCTCGCTTTATATCGTCCAGACCATATAAAATTTTCTCTGTGTTTGCTTCCTGGTATATAAGTGCAAAAATAAGAACAATAGAAATATAGCATAAACTCATACACCCTAAAAATGAATAGTACCACCAACCTGTGAGAATTTCTTAGTGACTTCCCTATATTTGCAGCCAATGAGGACCCCATCACGCCTATAGGTGAAAGCAATAGCTATCTGCAAACAAAATGTACTTACAATGCTAACACACAGATGTTGTATCCAAAGCAGATCTACGGAAATGCATCCATGTATACCTTATTACTCCAGGCACGCTGCATTACGCTGTTTCTCCTAAGTGTTTCAGGCGATATCATTCTCTCTGAGAAGTATCTTACAAGCTGCCAAAAT
Organism: Oryza officinalis; assembly: GCA_008326285.1. Classification (NCBI taxonomy): domain Eukaryota; kingdom Viridiplantae; phylum Streptophyta; class Magnoliopsida; order Poales; family Poaceae; genus Oryza; species Oryza officinalis. The sequence continues at coordinate 44,334,542 of BDMV01000006.1, read as the reverse complement.
GTGATCGTTTTGTAGAGAACCCATGTGCAAAAACTTCTATTAGGATTCATCAAAGAAGAATGGGAAAAGAAAAAAGACAAAAGGAAATTTTTGATGAGATTTGTAGAGTAATTGGTAATATTCCAGCCTAAAAATAATTTCTTACCTCATCGCGAAGTGGCTCAAGATGGAGGTCCTCCTCACAAATTTTTCTGTAAACCTTATTGACTGCCAGATTAGCTTCACCATCCTGGTCCATTTCACATTCTGTATCTTTTTTTGCTTGTGATAGATTGGAAACTCCATCAGGCTGCAGAGAGAACAATAGTGATATCAGGACAGTTTATTAACTTTATTTTTCCCCCTATATTTATTTGTTAAAGGCACCTGGACAACACCCGCCCAGCCACAATTAGCTCTAAAACAAGTCCATGTTGCATTTTTCCTGAAGAACAAAAATAGGACAAACATCAGATGACAGATAGGCCCTACTACATCTGAAGAAGTACAAGTTGAAGAAGGGTAAATATAAAATCTCACCCATCCATTCGGATAAGAACACTGAGGCTCAGCTCCTTAGTAGATCCCCCATTGCACTAGTGAACATATAGAAAGCAATACTCATCATTGCTGTCTGATAGCTCAGCATGTAAAGTAAATGGATCACCAAAAGGATCATGTGCAGGTGAGCATGCTATATAGAAACTAGTGGGTTTTATGAACAAGTCACCAAAACGATGATACTTTATGATACAGGAGTAAGCTAATCAAATCAGATACTAGTAGAAAACAATGGATTTGAGGCCACAATAGAGCTCCTTATTGCCCTTGATGTCTTAAACCCCAAAACGTTTGCTGCTCTTATTATCTAGCTAGACACTTGATGAAAACTAAAAAAGGGGAAACATGAATAATAACTAGAATCATTAAAAAAGCAACGCAGGATACCATTGGGCACATCATTCGTTGATAAGTACCAAGCTTCCATTGCTTTGGACTTATTCCTTCTTTCTTCAATCTCTCAATTAACTGCCTTAGTCGCTGCTCACAACTCCTTTTGTAGTCCTCCATTGAATGAGCTGTATCCAAAGAGAAACAGCATCAATGGAAAGTATCACCGGTACCACATCCAATCATTATAAATCACTTGCAAATGCTCAAATTATGACATGTACACAGCCTAAGAAGAACAAGTGGGCACCAAAACTGCGAAAACAAGGCATACATAATGTCTTGGACACTCAAACTGTCACAAAACAGTTAAAATAGCAGGTGCGACAAATTAATGCGACAATTCCAACTAAAAGAGTTTTAGAATAGGCAAAGCGCTAAACTGCCCTTGAAATCAAATGTTTTCCCGGTTTGATTGATTGAAGTCCTCACGGAGTTCCTGGCTATAAGAAGTTAAGAACACAGCATTTGGGAGCTAAAAGTACATTAGTAACGAGCTACGAACTTAAATCAGAGATATGCCAATTTGAAGCGTATTCCTAAAATGATTGGTCTCAACATAGCGAAACAGTATCGCGCCTGCTCGGAGCTCGAAGCGAGTATTCCGTACCACTCCTGGAGCGAACGGCGACGGGGCCGGCGGGCCGCGACACAGGGGCAGTCCTGACGCAGCAGGCCACCTCATGCCTCCCCCCAGGTAGGCGCCGGCTCGCGGCGGAGAAGGCGTGGAGCAGCCGGATACGGTGCCCCCCCGCGGCGGCGGGGAGGCGGCGGCGCGCGGCGAGGAGGAAGCCGGAGTCCCCGCCGCCGGCGGTGGTGGAGGCGGCCATGAGGAGGAGCGACTGGAGGGAGGGGCGCGGTGGCATGTGGGGCGCGGCGCCGCGGAGCAGAGGAGGCGAGCGGGGAGGGGGCTTGGGGAAGAAGAAGAAGAAGAGGCGAGGAGAAGAGGATGGAGTTTGGATTGGGTCGCGGGGAGGTTTAGGGTTTTACACATCGGACATGTGGGCCCCACAATCCAGATAGAGAGATTGGGTGGTGTTCTTTTCTCGAGGATGAAGATTAAGTTTTTTACACAAAACGAGGTGACAATAACGTATGATTAATTGAGTTTTAATTATTACAAACTTGAAAAATAAATTAATCTGATATTTTAGAGCAACTTTCATATAAAAAGTTTTCACACAAAATGTACTGTTTAGCAGTTTGAAAAGCGTGTTACGAGTATCCAAAACTTTATCCTCTTTTTTAGAGGATTTGAACGCAAGTGTGAACGATGAAATGTGGGGAAAAGTGAACGATGAAGTTCGAAAAAAAATAGAGTTGCAGCGATGCGTGAGAAATTCATACAAAGCTGTTTCTGAATTTACATCAAAAGAAAAGTTTGATTTGAAATTGGAACTTGTGCTTCTTCCTCCGTCTCAAAATACATGGGATCAGAGTCTGTGATTCGTAGTAATATATCTCATCTAATCAAAATCTTTTATATGTTGGGACATAGGGAGTATAAACGAAACCTCGCGAAGTGAGTCTAGCTCAATTAGTTAGGTTCCTTGTAGTGAAACCAGTCCATCCGGATTCAAATCCTAAATTTAACACTGATATTCGCATTTACGGCTAATTATTCTTTAAGTGGTAGGCGACGTACCCGTCGACAGTGAGACGCTCGTGTTGACTTCGTCGATCTCAAGATATACCGTAATTATTCTAGCGATAGGTAATGTATCCGTCGACAGTAAGACGCCCGTGTTGATTTCATCAATATGAAGATATACTGGTTCAGCCTTTCGAAGGTATTCATAGGGGTAGGGTATACGTGTGTTTATTGAGATGAGTGTGCATGTGTTATAGATGCTTGCGTTTGTAATGTATTTCGAAAAAAATTTAAATCGCGTGTGGGCTTAAGTAGTCCTTCTCCTAACTCCCGCTAAATCTGGGCCACTTATAGGCCCAATTAGTGGCCAATGCCTAAGCGTTAGCCCAGCCAAGCTCAACAACCTCCTAGGCCCAAATTTTCTCGTGCCTACTATATACTGCTGTCAAAACGAACAAATCAAATTCTTGCACCCATTTGAACTCTTCTTTGCCATTGAATTTGATTTGTTCGTTTTGATAGCAGTATACAGGCACGAGAAAAGTTGAATCACCAATCCCATTGAATTCAAAGTCTCCTGTTGTTCCTTTGTCGACCAAAGGATATATATATACCTACCACATACCCGCTGTTCCGTGATCCTTCATCGAGCAGCTGTTGTTCTAACTTTCCTCCGTCGTCGTCGTCTCTCGGGTAATCAATTAGATATTCGTGGCACACTTTTCAAACTGCTAAACGGTGTGTTTCGTGCGAAAATTTTCTATATGAAAGTTGTTCTAAAATATCAGATAAATCCATTTTTCAAGTTTGTAATAATTAAAACTGAATTAATCACACGTTAAGATCATCTCATTTTACGTAAAACACTTAATCTTTATCTTTATTTTCAAAAGATTTAAACACCACCTAACCTAAGATGTAAAAGTTGCAATCAAGCTCGAGAATTCTTGGGCAATCGATAAATGTACACGTATAGCTAATCTAAGCTCCCTGCCGTACGTCTCGTCGCTTTCGCTGGAGTAGCTAGACTTTGATCGTGCACATCCCTGGTTTCCAATAGCAAATAGTACATCTGGTCAATAGGAAACGTGCTCTCACGTAGCTACTCGATTGATTCAATTCCTCTCTCTCCCTCTCTCTCTTTCTCTCTGCCATATGACACAGGTCGGTCGGTCGGTCCATCGGCCGTGCGTCTCACGCTCCGGCCGCGGACGTCGTACGCGAGAGCGGATCGAGTCTGATCGTCCATGCATGCAGCAAGTACGTTGCTTCCTCCGTTTCAAATTACTTTCTCATTTTAACTTCATCTTAATTAGTCAAACATTTCTAACTTTGAGTCTCCAAGTCTAAAAATTTACCTAGTTTAAAGCCGTAGTTTTATGTTTTTAGATTCTTTCATAATATATAATTCATGAACATACTCTCAAAATATATAGTTTTGATCGACAATATTGCTTCAATAATATACACGTCATATGTTAAATAAATGTCGATCGGTGACGTATATAATGGCAATCAAGATGTAATATGTTTGCATTGCATGGTTGGCGTACGTGTTGACAAATCGATGGATATAAACTACTGTACTAGTAGTGGTCAAACACCAACTTTTTTGTGTCTGACGAGAAAAAAAAAAGACAATAGCGTGTCCAAACATCGTCAAAGGCCAGGCGTTTCGGTTATACAGACAACTTGTTCAGAACACGGAACGCCCAGCTGATTATTCAGAACTATATGCAAGAATTAATGCATTGGCACCTTGTGCATGAGAGCCAAGAGAGGGCGAACCAGGTGCCATGACACGCAGAGGATCCTGTGCTCAATAGATGTGCATGAAGATCGATGGTGAGTTGTAAGAGAGAACGCGTCATGCTTATGTTGATTGATTCAGTCCTGAATCATGAACTCCTCACTTTGGTTGGCATCCTCAGCGAGACAGAATTTTCTACACCTAGGTGTCATGACACCCGTCATTTACATACGACTCAAATAATTATAAAAAAATAGTAATATTAATTGGGATTGGGATGATATAACTCTATAGATAAACATGCAAGACTATGTTTGATTTATAACTATAAAAACAAAAATAATAAATCAAATAATTAATAGTACCTGCACAACATAATAAAATTTATTATTTTTTCCTTCATGTGTAGACCAAATTTAGACTTGCATGTTTATACAATGTCTTATATTATCATATCTATCTTATCAAAATTTATGATTTTTATATAGCTATTTAAACTACATGCATACACCGAGATGCCATAACACCTAGGTATAGAAAATACTTTTTCAGCCTCAATGTCAATAATTCTGAATCATGAACAAATTTCACTAGTACAGATCTAGACATCCATGACGAGCCATCCGTGTCGGACTAATGTGATTCATTTGGGATGACTCATCTCTAACAGGTCGAAAAGTATCCTGTTTAAGATATAACTACTGAGAACAACCCGTCACCGTTATAAGGTCATCTTTGTCGGGTCGTAGTTGTAACACGTCACGGATGACCTATAACGGGTCACAACCATGCCTCGTTACGAGTAACATGTCATCCGTGATGGATGTAATGAGATGACACATTAAAGATGAGAGCACTCATCCGTGACGGCTCGTAACTACCACCCTTCACGGATAATCGACCCGTCACGGATAAGGGAAAAATCAAAATTTTGAATTTTTCAAATAACCTCGGATAGAGATATACCCTATATAAAAGTTGTAGATCTCGATGAGATCTATAACTTTAAAATTGGCAACATTCTAATTTGAGATAGTTTATATGCTCGAATATACATTATAAGTAATGAGATCTATTTTGAAAAACGTAATTTTAAATTTTTCAAATGATCTCGGATGGAGACATGCCCTATATCAAAGTCAAAGGGTTCGATGAGATCTACAACTTTTTAATGGACAATATTTTCATTTGAGGTTGTTTACATCCCCGAATATGATTTATAAGTGATCTGATCTATTTTCATTTTTTTTTAATTTTTCAAATGACCTTGGATGAAGACATGCCCTACACTAAAATTATGGAACTCAAACAGATCTACAACTTTATAGGTGAAAGCGTTCTCATTTGAAATCATCTAGAGTTTCAAATTTGTGTTTCATATTTGGACGAGAATAGTCAAAAGAATAACATTTGAAAACTTATCAACATATAGTTTATAGGTGAGATGGTAAGATTAGTTTGCATATGTTGAGAGATCCTAAGTTAGAATCCAACTTTGGTGTGCATGTAAATATCACTTGAAAAATCATGAATTTCGAACTAGTGATGTGTGACCATGGTTGGAATGTCCTAGTAATATTAAAATTATTCTTAAGGTTTCTTTTATGCATTTAAAATTCAACATTGTAAATTCTCATTCATGAAAGTTCATAATTATAAACCTTCAGTGGTAATTTACCACTGACAAAGTTGAGTCATGAACCATCACGGATGACTCATCCGTGATGGGTGGTAACTTACCACTCGATAAAGATGAGTCATCGATGTCGGATGTTCACCCGTTACAGATAAAATTTTATATCACTAACGAGATTTTTCTCCGACACAGATGTATGTTGTCACCCATTACGAATGAAGGGTTTGGGCCTTTTCGGCTACACTAGTGCAGCTACGGCGCAGCCGCCCTCGTGTAATATTTTGTATAGTGCAACAGCTCTGATGGCTGTGTTACCGCCTTTGCAACGTGCAGCCGAACACAGCCTTTGTATGGAGAGAGTAGTTATTTCCCCACAAAAGAAGCCCATAATTTACGTAATATTGTTAAGTGTTTTTAATCAAAACTTGCATATAGTAATTAATATCTTAACCCATGCATTTGCACCGGCTATAAACTTTTTTATATGGTACTTTCTTCAGTCATAAGTATTTTATTATTAAGACAAGATTCAACCTGGTTTTTAAAATCCGACCCAATAATTTCTAAAATGTTTAGTTTTTAAAAACAACTATAAACTTACTAGATTTCATATATATGTATTCCGATATAAAATTGATGGTAATGATTTTAAAATTTTAACTGAATCTTTTCTTAAAAATTCAAACACTTATGATCAAAGGGTACATGATAATTAAATGTTTAACTAGAATATATTCACAATTTTGTGGTGGGCGTAGTCGAATTTCTAGCTATTTTTTTAATAGTTTTTAATCTTAATTACTTCATCTATTGTATTTTTTCACGTTGTTTGTTGTGGCGATGACACTGATATATCCTATACCAAAGTTTGATGTGGAATTGAATTAAAAAAAACTATAAGCCTTTGCTATTCAAAATATATTCCAAACTTTAACTGGCTTGCTCTTTGCGCACATATTTATTTTTCAAAATACAACAACACAATGCAGCTGGATAGGAAAAGAATGTTGTTTTTAGCTTTCTTTTCGCACTTTCTTAAAAAAAAATATTTTTTCATATATTTATTTTTACCCTCAATTTACCCATACTCGTTGTACGTACGAAATCCATTAATGACAGCAAAATCAATAGAATAGAAATGCATGCTGACAGGATCAGAATGATTGCAATCAGAACGATTGATTTTGCTGACATTTCTATTCTATTGATTTTGCTGACAGGATCAGAACGATTGCAATCAGCACACAATTAATAACCATAGGAAAGACTCGGATGAATACCAAAAGAGTAATTAAAGACGACTTCAGAAGTCATCGAGTCTAGCTATATCGATCGATTTGACATTCATCAGCACTAACTAGTAAGCTACTAAATAGTTAATCAACATCCTACTAATTTATCAAGAACTCAATTAAAGAAGTCGATCGAGATAGCTCTCATCTGCTTAATTAATTTGCTCAATTAATTCATCAATTAATCAAGCGCATTAGTTAATGGATTAGTTCTTGGCGGCGGTGGCGGCGTGGACGACTTGCTGGAAATGGTGGACATCGCAGGGGACACGGAGGATGCCCTCCTGCTTGTACCCGAACTCCTGCGCCGCCTTCTCCAGCAGCGCCGCGAACGCCGGGTGGCGCAGCGCCTCCACCCGCACCACGAACCGCTCGCCGCCGTCGCCGCCGTCGTCCCCCACCATCACCGGCACGCACCCGCGCGGCACGCCGTCGCCGCCGCCGCCCGCGCGGTCCGAGAAGCTCAGCCTCCTCAACAGCCCGCGCGGCGGCGTGGCGCCCCCGCCGCCTCCGCCGGCGCCGCCGTCGCCCACGACACGGTCCGAGAAGCTCAGCCTCCTCATCAACCCGCGCTTCACGGCCGCCGCGCCGCCGCCGCCGCCGTCACCGCCAACGCGGTCAGAGAAGCTCATCCTCCGCATCAGCTCCCTCATCGTCGTCGTCTACGTCGAGAATTAAGCACGTAACGTATTATGTTATTAGCTTGTGAGGTTACGAACCGGCACCGATTAGGGTTTCTGTATTAGCGAGGGTTTGATGCATGCGTTTGCTCATCATCGAAGATCGGGGCGCCATTTATAAGGTAGAGAGATCCATGGAATGGAATTAATGGAGTGGCTTACATTCTAGCAGAACGGCTGCCACTTGTTGCTGCTAGCATGAGCGTGTGGAATGATCACTGATCAGTGACAGAGACAAGCTAGAGAGAGAGAGAGAGATGTGGCATGGAGGTATTGGATTAATTAAGCAGGAATTGAATGGAGAGAAGACGTTTACTAGTCTGTGCTGTGCATATGGTGGCGTTGGGCCTGGGGTCAACCATGAGGTTGGGGTTCAAAAATGTTGGCTATCATGAGCATCTTTGAAAGTTAAGACCGTGGAATTTAGTGATTAGCTGAATGCAATAATTAGTGGCAGTAATTAATTAATTAACCTATGTAATTGAGATACTTCCTTACTGCGCGCAAAGCAAAAACTACTTGATAATTATATAATATCAGATAGAAATTATGGCTGATAATGGTTATACAAATTTCACGTGAAAATTAACCCTCGTATACAAAACCCCAGCGTAAAATCAAAATAATTTACGACGACAGAACTCAACAGAACTTACGACATACTTTAATTTACGATCGAATTCAACTAATAAATATTAATTGATGAGATTTCTTGCGAAATTTCAATTTCAACTAGCTAGCCAGAACTAATCAACAAATTCACTCTCTCAACTACGCGATTATAGATTAATCACGGATACCCCTAAATTAATTTGTATTGTTCCACACCTAACCCCCATGCAGCAGCTAAAATTAAGATGATTATATGGCACATTCAAGCCAGGAAATTCTTCTTCCTTCCGGCCTGGTCTCAGGGTGGAACCACTTTTTTTTTTTTCTCTTGTGTCTGGTTTTGGAACGTGCAAGCTGGTATTCTATGGTGGGCTTGAAATTGTTGCTGAGTGCGACAGTGGAAGGGCAGAGCGAGGATACCCCTGTTGACAAACACACACCCAATATCGCCTTTTTTTTATATTATCAGACGAACCAACAAATCATCCAATGAGCATTACATTATTTGGAACAAAAGGTGAAGAAGCCTGAAGACCGGATCAATATTTCTAGATGGTGATGCATGCATGATTTGGAAATTTGCTAATCTATTCTAAAACAATATGTAGCTAGCTATAGTTAGTTAGGTGTTGGAATTTTATATGCGGACCAACCGGCCCATAGCCTAGAAACGTAATGCTACGTATGCATGATAAGTGGCTTAGCATTTACTACATATGATTTTAGAGGTTTTAGTGTCCGTTCGATTTTGAGCGTCTACGGCCGGATGCACCCGGCCGCGGACCACAGGGCAATAGGGCATCATCCAAACACAACATGCAAAATTGCAAATAGAACCACGGCTTTGGGACCGACCATCGTATTAATGGATCATTTTCTTTATTTAACTTATTTGTTTTAGTTATCTTTCTTTGAAACTAATTAATGGCTGATAGCCAAATGATTTGTGATAATTATTTGAGGATATAAACGAATAAATTAAATATGATAAAGTTGATAAATAGGTTACTTTGAAACTGTATTTTAAGAAATTCATATATACATGTTATATATAAGTTGATTAAATTTTTTTTTCACGGTTTTCAATGACATACTTAACTATTAATTTTTATTTTATGTTATGTTTTCGTGAATATGAAATTAGCATCATATGAAAACATTTAAAAATATAAATTTAATGATATAACATGCATAATACTTAATATATATATAATTAGTATGATTATTAGTCAAAATTATCGAGTTTAATTTTTTTAAAAAAAAATGATGTCGTGTAATTTGGGACAGTAGACAATAACAACAACAGTAAACAAAAGAACACGGCCCACAAGTATCCGGCGGGAGTGGTCCACTGGTTTGATCTCAAACGAGGCACGGATACGACAATCAGTAGCTAGGATCGATCGCTTTCGAGTCACCCTCCGACCAACCCGCGCACGGTCGGCGTCACGGCGTGCGACTTGACTAACCTTAACCTGAGCGCGGTCGCCGCGTTCAACAACTCGCAATGCAAGCTAGCCGATGCATCGAGGAACAAGCCGGCAGGACGCGCGTAGTACTACGGCTACTACTGCTGCTACGTGCCAATGCATGCAATTCTCTCAAGACGTACCGCAGCTGCGAGACCTGCCTAACTTTGACACATATATGGCTTAATTATCCCAAGTAAAACTCATTTAATTTTGATCAAAAGTTTATATAAAACGCAGCATACACAACACTAAATTAGTTTTCTTAATTAATTAGATCCACCATTATATATATATATATATATATATCTTTCTTTCTTTTTTATATTTGTTTATTTGCGTATAGAAAATAATGCCATGTTTTTTCGTAAATTTAATCAAACGTGAACTAGTTTGACTTCAAATAAATTAGACATAAAACATCTAATTACAATATGAAACAAACGAGTGTGTACTACTTATCTTATACTATACAAGATTTTTTTTATCTTTAGTTTGCAACCCTACCAGTAATCAACTCTAGCTAATACGGCCAGACTCGGACTTCTTTCATATATAGATAGTAGATTTTGGCCATGGTACAATACTAGTAGTGTCTTCAAATTAAGCATTAATATTTCAGTACATAATTATGGGGTTGTCAATTTAATATTTATAAATATATGTACTATGTATGTATTACATACTGTTGATTGTTTATCTCGTGGCTTAGTTCACTACTACGAAAATGCTTATTGGTGCCGGTTTCAAAGGCCCTATAGGTGCCGGTTTTGGTCCCGGCACTAATTGGTCGGCACCTATGCCTCCCGGGCATAGGTGCCGGATCTAGAACCGGCACCTATTGTTTTGAACAAATAAAAAAAATCCCAAATTCTCACCGTTGGCCAGCCGCCACCTCGCCCGGTTCGCCGCCACCAGGTCTGCCTCTGCACCGGCCATCTCCACCGCCGCCGCCGCCACCAGGTCCGCCTCTGCGCCGGCCATCTCCACCGCCGCCGCCGCCACTAGGTCCGCCGCCTCCTCCGACGCCTCCTCCGCCGCTGGACTCTCCAGATCTGGAGAGAGACGGCCGAGAGAGAGAGGGGGCTGGCCGGCGAGCCTCCTCCTCCGCCTCCGCCGCCGCCGCCGCCGCCGCCTCCTCCTCTGCCTCCGTGCGCCGCCGCCTCCTCCTCCTCCTCCTCCTCCGCCACGCCGCGTCGTGCTCCTCCTCACCGTCCAGGGCCGCCGGGAGAGAGAGGGGGCTGGCTCCGCCGCCTCCACGCCACCATCGTCGCCGCCGCCACCTCGCCCGGCTCCACGCCCAGACAGGCCGGCCGCCGCGCGCGTCCTCCGATCCGTCAGCCACCGCCGCTCCTCCGCGCCAGATCTAGAGGCAAAGGGAGAGGAGGGGCGAGAGAGAGAGAGGAGAGGCCGATTGACGCCAGATCGAGAGGATAAGAACGATTGATTGGACGCTGTGGAGCCGATCGACGCGGATAAGGAGAGGAGCCGACCGGCTCGGTTTTTCTAATAGGTGTCGGTTTTTTTATAGAACCGGCACATATATTTATATTATAGGTGTCGGTTCTATTAAAAAACGGGCACCTACCTATAGTATAGGTGCCGGTTTTTTAATAGAACCGACACCTATAATATAAATATAGGTGTCGATTCTATTAAAAAACCGACACCTATAGTATAGGTGCCGGTTTTTTTTAGAACCGACACCTATATTGCTTAAAGGTACCGGTTTTATATTTTTTTATCGTGGAAAGATAAAAAAAAAGGCTCATAGGTATCGGTTTTAAATGAACCGGCACTTATAAGGTCGATCCTATGAAGGTTTTTGTAGGAGTGGTTACACCATTAGACCAGTAATCCATTCGCTAGCTAGCTTATATATGGGCGCGGAAGTGGTCCGCTTCAACTACATATATACGAGTGTATCATGTGTCCCTGTACGCGTATATACGTACGTATTTGTCTTCCTGCACTACCGAACGCTAATTCGAAACTTCCTTTCATCTTCACATGGAGAACGAACTGCTTGTCTGTTACAATTGATCTTTCCACCTTTCGTTTTCTCGAGGTGTCATTTTAGGGGCAGTTTAATTTATTGCTTTTTTCTGGTAAAAAAATGTTCATGCGTTATAAAAAAAAATATTGATGAAAGAGATAGCATGATCAATAAAAACCGAGTGAGGCAGCAGCATAAAACCCTTTCATGCCGAAGACCACGGCACTATATAAAAAAGATTTTTCATGGTACTTGGGTTTTATTAAAAAACTCGTTTGCATGAGACTCTAGACGCCTGATATTTTTTTTAAGCGACGGTCTTAAAACCCCGTTGTCTGTAATGTTAAAATTCCTCCAAAATAAATAGACCCTAAAAATTATTAATTATTATGCATTTATTTTTTTATGAAACTTTTACAATATATTTTTTCACAATTTATATTATCTCCGGAAATATTTAAAATAAAGAACCGATGATTTTTGTGTCATCAATAAATTAAAAATTAAAAAAGGAAAAGAAAACAATGAGCCGTCACTCTGACCAAGTGACGAGCATGAGTTGTCGGTGAGGCATAGAGGACTCTCGTTCTCTCCTCTCTCTCTTTTTCTTTCTTATCTCATCTCCTAGCTCAGCTCTCCTCTCCTCCCAGATCTAGCTCTCCCCTCTCTCTCAACATCTTCTTCCTCTCTTGATTCGACAGGAGGGGTGGTGGCAGCGGCAAGGGGAGCCGTGGGTGGAGTTTCTCCCACAACTACCGGTGGCGGAGCTTGGGTCGCGGGTGGCGGTACCGCCGACAGAGCTCGGGGCGATGGGGTCAAGCCACAAGAGGTGGAGCTCAGTCTCGGGTCGTGGGCGGCGGTACCGGTGGCGAAGCTCGGGGTGGTGCAGTCAAGCCACAGGAGGTGAAGCTTGGTCATGAGCTGCAGGCGGCGGATCTGGCGGCGTGTCGGTGATACGGGCCCGGGGGTACCAAGGCTAGAGGGCTGGGCGGCTCCCTGCACCCACGTGGCGTTTCCCCCGCAGGGGTTGGGCCCGAGGGTGACATGGCGGCTGCTCTCCCTAGTCTCCCCGACCCCTTCTGCGCTGGTGCCTCGTGTGCGAGGTTAGGTGAGCGTAGTCAGAGCTCACCTAACCGCATTAATGGCGGCTCAGGCGAGCGCATCACGCCGTATTTAATGCGGCGTGGCGCGTGCGTGGCCAGTATACGACCAGTCACGGTGATTGACCGGTCGTAGACTAGCTAGATCACGGATGAGACGGCGGCAGAGCGCCTGCGCGCTGCCCGCACGTCAGGTGGCGCACGGCATGCCTTGCCCCATCCCATTAGAATGATGAGAGCCTTTTGCCTCTTGTCCCTCAGCCGGAGTTGGTATGCTAGCTTCGGTCAGATGGTTTCCGTTTTTCGATGCGAACGGAACACAGAAATCTTCATCCATTTAATGGAGTTTGACACGGGAGTCCCCGTGTCAGCCGCCTGACCGGACGAAGGCCCTGCTGTAGCGTCTGTGCGTGTGGCTTCCGAGTCAAGCAACGATACAACCATTAAATGTAAAATAATATTTTCCTTCCATCTTAGGCAGCCTTTTGGCCCATGTGGTAGCCCCTTGACATATAAAAGGAGACCCAGGCCTAAGTAGGAGAAAAAAAAGACGAAGAACAGATAGACAGGAGAGAAAGGAAGGGCAAATACTTGTATTCCCGGTTTTTCCAGTCACATATCCACCACACACAGGAGTAGGGTATTACGCTCCCCAGCGGCCCGAACCTGTATAAATGCTTGTGTTCCTGTCTTTTTCTCTCTCTCCCGTGTGATCAGGGGAGGGAAGAGTCTCACCTTACGCCCTGGCCGAACTGGCAAAGGGAGGGCCCTCTCTGTCCCCCGTTGAGGAGTTAACGCTCCGTCACGGCGGCTCGGGTCGCAAGCGGCGGCAGTGACCTAGGGTGCAAATCCAGCGGGTGTGGGTGCCAAGTCCGATGGCAGGACTCCGACGACAGATCCTTGTCCACGGCGCAGGTGAGGAAAGCTGCCTCCACAAAATTAGGTCAGATCTCACCAATTGCCCGTCTTGTTTGATTGCTTGTTGTAGTAGTCCCGTGAAATCCTTGTATTTATGGGGTTAATTTCATCCGATTTTGAGTCCAAATCGAATCCGCATCCAACTTCCTTTCGTGTTGATTTTGTTTTTCTGTTTTCGTATCACATTGGCGTGGACGCAGTATCCAAACAGCAACAACGGATGATAAAAAGGTTTTTAAGCGTGATTTAGTGTTTTTCATCATCTGAATTTGAAAATTTAGAGTTCTAATTTGGGAACTTTTGAAACGGGGGTTTCATATTGCTTGCGGGTTTGATCGCTTGCGGTTGCGGGCCTTGTGTGGTTTACGTGGGATGCAGAAGACGCGCGCTCGACGCCGGGTGACGGAATCAGACAGCGCTAGCACATGCATGGACGAGACGACGAACGAAAAATTCTACCGGAAGCCTTACGTATTTTTATTAGGTATATGTTGACGGGTTATATCCGTAGACCGTATTCTGAGGGTATTGGGATATGTTGGAACAAGGATCTACACGAAACGACATCAAGCACACAAGAGGCAAGGATTATACTGGTTCAGGCCCCTCGTAGGGTAATAGCCCTACTCCAATGTATATGAGATTACAATAGAGAACAATAGAAAGTATCGAGTACCGACGAGACCCCTATCGAGAATAACTCGACGAAATCCAGGCGGCAAGTTGTCTTTAAGTCTTCCAGATTGCCTCTACTATGGTGGTGGCTTACGCTATGATTCAATGATCCCGTACCCCTTGGGGGACCTTGTATTTATACTGCAGACTGACTTGACCTCCAAGTAGAACTCGGAGAATACTTTTGGCCTACGAGATCATAGAGATTGTATCTTCTCCGAATAGGACTCTAACACATTCTATTTTAGATACAATTTTTCTGAATATTAGCCAAATTTCATAACGGTAAGATAACCTTCTCGTATCCTAGGGGCATACCGTATTTATATACTTCACAACTGTAAGAACAAAAGGTATGTCTTATCCGTAACCTGACAGTATAGATATAAATATAGATATACGCATGGAAAAATCTTAACCAGTGAACGCTCTCTAGCATGAACTCCACACAAAACCGATCAAACATATCAACAACTTTCCCTTTTCTTTAGTTCCTTTTCTATTTTTGCCTTATTATATAGTTTTATGGTGGAATTGAACAGGTGCATCGGTTTTCTAGAGAAAGGAACACTCACCG
The DNA here is from genome assembly GCA_008326285.1 of Oryza officinalis. NCBI lineage: Eukaryota > Viridiplantae > Streptophyta > Magnoliopsida > Poales > Poaceae > Oryza > Oryza officinalis. The sequence goes on along the minus strand of BDMV01000006.1, from coordinate 44,319,316 downwards.
CTTCCTTACAGAGTTTGAGAAGAAAGAGAAACACCTCACTCAATATTGAATAATTTTGTTTCAGATATAAACATGCTATCTTTAAGAGAAAAGTTTGCGATAGGAAGTTTTTATTGAATTTTTTAATTGAAATATGTTTTTTTATATTTTTGGATGAAAGTTTTTTATGTTGATATGGACTTTTTTATATACAAATTTGTGATATGGGAAGCTCTTCTAATTTTTAGGTATTAGGTGAAAGTTTCTTAGTCTAAAGTTTTCTATACAAAGTTTCCACATATAGAGTTATTGATACTAGAGAAAAGTTTGTAGTAATTAGAATTAAAAAGGAAATAAAGTACCTACAAAACAATGATTGGTGGGACCTTTGTGTGTGTCTCATGTTTGCGTATTAGCACCATCCATGCATATGCATATGAGTTATGAGACAAGCTAAAATTTAGTTTCCCTCTCGCCGTTTCTTAAAAAAAGAAAGAAAGTTTCTCCCTCGGTGAAGAATTCAAAGTTTTCTTCGGATATCAGTGATCAAACAAATATACGAATTTGTCTTTGTTAAAATATTGTACGGATTATGGGCCTGCTTGGTAATATGATTTCGAAACTTTTTGACAGCAAGTTGCTACTTATTTGCTGCAATGAAAACACTAGTTACAGCTGTTGCGTTAACGTGTAACGAGCAGCCGAACATGTGCCATCTACTTTGTCATTGGCTATTTTTTGCGGAGATAATTTTTTTGGTTGATATTGGTTACTTAGTTTGATCATCTTTTTGAGTTGACAGCTACATCAATTAGCACGACCGTACGTACTGCTCGACAATGGACACTCAATAAATTAATTAATATTACTGCTTCAAAGACCATGACTAGTTTGTAATAATTTCCATATGCAATATACAAGAATTGACCGTAGACCAACGGGTATGTATTTTTTTATCAAGCCGTAGCTGACAACCGATCGAAAATACCATGAAGAGTCTACGATAATGTCACTCTTCTCTAAGCTTAATTTCCAACAAGATGATTAGGTGAATAATAATCGTCTTAGCCATCCGTCATTTCACCGTTTCCTTCTAGAAACCACATGAGTGGATTGTACAATTCTTTTCCACATGACTGGATGCATGCCAATTTTGACTCGGCCTGCGGTGAACAAAATCCACAATTCCTGATGCTAGTAAAAGTTCTTGAAAACTATGATATCTTCGTTGAATCGAATCGAATCAAAGACTTTGTGTGTCCTTTTCAATCTGCACGCTTGCAAGACAGGAATTTAGTACAGCTGGTTGCAGCAAAGATAATTAATCAAGCAGAGAAAACATTTGGCTAATTGTGCTTAGTTTTTGTTGTCAGGGCACAAACTAGATTAGCTTAGAAGAGATCGACCGATCGAAGTGGCATGGTCAGTAAAAACAGGCTTTGCATTTTATCTTTCTGAAACTTCAGTGGACAAGCTTTTTAACTGACTGCAGTACGCCTGCCTGGCCTTTTTTCCGAATTTGTTGAAGGGGGACCTCATGACTTATCTTTTTCCATGGTGACATGACTTCTTGAAGGGGAAAGAAATAATATAAGTGCCTTCTATTGGAGGTGCGCATCAGCTTCTTAAATAGTTTCCTTCTTTTTAATCAAGTGTTCCGTTCAGTCTTTTTCCAGTTGGTAATTAACTATGATCAGTTCATTCAAAGTAGTTAGTGTAACCAAAGATCCGGATAGAGTGGCACTAGCTCATAATCCCTCCGTCCAGCTAGAAATCTTTCTCCCTGCCCCCCCCCCCCCCCCCCCCCCCCCCCNACGCGTAGGCAACACGGGGGGCAACACCGTAGCGCCGCCGCGCCCCTCCCCCCTTCCCCCACCTCGCTGCCGCCGAGCTCATCGCCGGAAAACTGGTTGGTGAGCTAGGATATGGCGGCGGCGGGGCCTTCTTCGCGGTGGTGCTCCATCTCAGGCGCGGGGAGACAGCGCTCGACCGGCGATGGGGAGTGGCGGCGGCGAACACTCCCAGCGAGGAGGCGGTAGATTCGACACTACCTTCGCTAGATCTGGCCCCCACAGGCCACCCTAGGCCGGATCTAGCCAGACCAACTGGGGGGCGGCGGCGCCGTCGCTAAGCGAAGCGGAGCAGAGGCAGCGTGGCACGAGGAGGCATGGCCAACGGCAGCGGAGGCCAGTGCCGCGCGAGGAGGTGCGGTCAGCGGCAGCGGAGGCCGACGCCGCACCAGGAGGCGTGGTTGGTGGCGGCGGAGGCCGAAGCAGTGCGACGAGGCGTGGTCGGCGACAGTGGTGGAGCCTTGGGACTCGGCGGTGGGGGAGTTCAGGCAGTGTAAGTCCTGCACGGGTTGTCTCTGGACCTACGGCCGATGGAGGCTAGCGCGGCGCGAGGAGGGGCGGCTGGCGGTGAAGGCCGGCATGGCACGAGGAGGTGCGACCGGCAGTGACGAAGGTCAGCTCGGCACGAGGAGGCGCGATCGGCAGCGGAGGCCGGCACGGCACGACAAGGGTGGCCGCGTGGCAACGCGCAGAGGCTGGTCGGCGGGGGGCGCCGGTGCAGTGGTGCCCACGCGCCGACGGATGATAGACGGTGGTGGAGCAATGGTGCGACAGCTGTGGATAGGCGGGCGGTAGGCGGCGGGTGAATACCTAGCCCGGTCTTTGCCGGGCCAACAACGACGGTGTTTTCGAGCGTCGCTTTCCCTCTTGAGGGCGTTGCCGTGCCATCCCATTTCCTCTAGTGGGGCTGTCGGGTGAAAACCCAGTCTCGATTCTCTTTGAGACCTTGACGGACGGCGGCAGCGGTGCTTTCGTCACTCCTCTCCCTGCAGACGTTGTCTAGGCAGCCACCTTGCCGAAACCTCCCAGACAACTGGTGCAAGCTCGCTCTAGATTCATGTCCTCTTGTATCGGTGCCCTAGCTTATGCAAGTTGGCCACGTCAGAGGGCCTAGGGGGAGAGCGGTTCCATCTTCTCTCTCACCATCTCTCCCTCAATCCCAAAGATGAGCTAGAGTGAAGTTTGGTGTCGGTTGTTAGGGTTGGGTTTTGGGCGATCTCGGCTATAATTCCTTTGTTAGCCTAGCAACGGCCGGTCCGGTGCTAGCCTTCTCATGGGACTGTGTGTTGGTGCTGTTGGTGTGTGGGTGGTGGTTATTTTTTTTCCTGGTTACGACCTCCTAGGGTTGTAATCTTGTAATTTTTTTTCCTGCTATATCAATATGAACTTCGCATTGTCTGATGCGAGTCGTTCAAAAAAAGTAGTTAGTGTGATTATGTAAAAATGCCTCTCTTTCTTTTTTTGCAGAAAGGTGCCATGACTTTCATCAAGGAAAGGTGCCAAGAATTCCATTGGCCTATGCAAGATCGTGTGTAGAAAAGGTGGCAGAAAAGTGGTTTCCAAGGTTATACAAGATAACAAGATCGTGAAGGAGGAACTTCTGCACACAGTTTTATGGGAGTCTTGGTGCTTAATTGGATGTTTTGCAATTGCCTGTGTTATTCTGTTCTATTACCATATACAAACTAGCTAGGCCCAAATAGAGCAGGTCAAACTCTTTTTTTTTAATCTTTTATCGTGTTCCAGGTGACTCCAATATTAATCTATAGAAGAAGCAAGGTATTATGCGCAGTAGTGTTACACTCTTAAAATCGGTTGTCAAAGATATTTTGTTTTATTAGTGGCATAACATATATTGGCTTAATTTGTCTCACCACTTTTTTTTATTTATTTTAGTAAGAGTTAATTGGTTGTGTGCCTTATGATAGAGATTGGGATGTAATAAATTTTCATTATGTAAAAACACTTTTTTTTGTTAGATGTCTTAAGGCATCCTCAATGTTTAAGTTCATAGAGGCCATAAGGTGGGACTCACAATTATATGGTCTTTCACTAATGGCATATGCTACAATGCTTATAGTCTTTTATTGACCTTAAGGTGAGACCCGCTCAAAAAAAATATTTTCAGCCTTTAATATGCAGGATTCAAAACCAACATGGATGTTACAAAGATATAAAATTATTTTTTATTTTTTATGGTGTAGCCTTGAGCTTAAGATTGTTCATAGCAACTTTCTCTCTTTTTCTCCTCTCCCAATGCATAAAGTGACAACATAAATATTACTTTAATACTTAAGGTCATCTTTGCATACACATTTATGGATTTTTTGCATAGTTACACAGCAGCTTCTGAAAGTTACACAAATTGAACTAGATATCTTAGATGTCTTAGTTACACAGCAGCTTCTGAAAGTTGTTCCCTGGCAAAGAAAAGACCACAGATTCTCAATAATCAATAGCCTTGCTTGAATGTTGTGCAGGATGCTTGGAGTCAATCTTAGTCAACAACCAGAATTGAGATTACGCTCTAATTGGATGCGTTTGTTTGGGGATAGTGGAGGAAGATTTTCAGTGCACGTGAAACGAGAATACTAGGGTGGCAAAATTCCCGTTAGGGGCGGGTTAGATTTTCAATCCACGGGTCCATCGGGGCGAGGCCCTGACCAAATGCGGGGACAGGGGCAGGGGGCTATTTTCACCCATGGGTTTGTCTTCGGGGGCCCGGTATAGAAGGCCCATTAGTTCTTTTTCATACAATTCATATAGAAAGCCCACTACCATTGGCCCAATTACTGCTATAGGTATAAAAGGAAAGGTCAAAACCCTAAATCAACTCCTCCAAATGCGGGGACGGGGGCAGGGGGCTATTTTCACCCATGGGTTTGTCTTCGGGGGCCCGGTATAGGAGGTCCATTAGTTCTTTTTCATACAATTCATATAGAAAGCCCACTACCATTGGCCCAATTACTGCTATAGGTATAAAAGGAAAGGTCAAAACCCTAAATCAACTCCTTCCATTCTTGATTCCTCCTAGCCGCCACCAGGTGCCAGTGTCTCTCGCTCAAGCAAGAGATGGCGAGAGCGCGACGACAGCGTGACTCCAACATGGACTCGTCTGTCCCGCCCGAGTCGAGCGCCGTCGGCCTCTCCCGTCGCCCTATATCATTGACCTCTCCACTGCCCTCACATTGTCGACCATCGCCCTATGCCACTGCCCTTGGGCCACGTGTCGTCGTCCTTTATCGTCGTCCCTACGCCGCATGCCATCGCCCTCTACCACCGTTCCTACGCCACGCGTCATCGCCCTCTACCACCACCCCTATGTTGTCTTCTTCTCGCCGATCGGTCGCCAACGCCCTTTCTCCCTCACGCGGGGCCTCGGCCGGGTGATGGGTCCCCTGTAGGGCGGGGACGGGTCCTGCGTTGCACCCGCTTCCTTCCTCGGGGCCGGGGACGGGTGAGGAACTCGGGGGTCGGGGCCGGGGCCGTTCTTGTCCAACCTGGCCTCGACCCATCCCGTTGCCAACCCTAGAGAATACTCATTAGCACATGATTAATTAAGTATTAATTATTATAAATTTGAGAAATAGATTTGTTTGATTTTTTAAAGAAACTTCTAAAAAAAACACATCGTTTAACAGTTTAGGAAGCGTGCTAGCGAAAAATGATAAATTTGTTGTTTGATGTTGAAGACTAGAATAGGCCCTAAGAGCCGAGATCCAGAACTATCAGTAATGTCGAATGCAAAATCTGAACTAAAAAAAATCCCGTAATAATCGAACACCGTGTGGGAGGATTGACACGACATGCTCGAGAGTACATTGGCAAGCAGAAAAAAAGAAGAAAGATGAAAATACGGAAAGTTAAAGAACTAAATTGAAAAAATGGCGCTACAAAGATGGAAATTTGTTCATATCAAGAGGCAGAATGGCGACTCACCTTGGAAATCAAGGTGACGACGTGGGTGGGTCTAGAGTGTGTGTGTAAAGAAAGAGATACTATACTACAGATAGGTTGCGTTGTAACTAAAGCACAACCCACCCCCCACACTCCCTCCCCCCCCCCCCCCCGCGACCCCTCAGGCACTACCCACCAAACTAAACCAGTAATAATATATTTACTCACCTATTATGCATATTTATATTAGTATTCAATCAACCATACACACCTATTATGCATATTTATATTAGGATCCAAATCTGTTCCCTCAATTCTGGTTATTCATTTGTTTAGTTAATCTGTGACGCGGGGACTTTCTCTTGTTGCCGTTCAGTCTTTTTTCAGAATCTTCTTCAAACTGCAGGAACAGTACTGAATTTTTTATGGTTGTATTGTTTTAGTTCTAATTTCTTAGACAAAGGTTCTTTTGTCCTGTGTTCTGATTATTTTTTCTTGGACCACATTTTTTTTGTGTTCTGGCCGATAGCTGTACAGATTGTTGAAGCCAATGATAGCTGTTTAGAGGAAAGTCAAATTGCTGCTAAAAGGACACTCGGTTATGATATTTGGGGATCCAGATTCAGACCATGATGGTTAATTTTCAGAGTACAAACTGATTACAAGTACTGAATTCTGCATTGGTCTTTTGTCTTTGTTTTAATCTTTCACAGGCTCATTGTTTTTGCAGGGATGAATACAGCGGATCACTGTGGTAGGTCTGCTCCTAGACTGTTGTCTTCATGATGCATTCAGCACCTTGTTCCTCGTTCCTTGCTCCGATCTTAATTTTAAGTTTAGTACTGAATTCGTCTATACAATGTTCAGAAATTGGAACAAGAACCAGGTAAGCTTCTGTGTACCATTATGAGATTGAGGCCCTAATGACTGTCAGTGGTGGTGGCCATATATAATTTTCTTTTTTTTATTTCTACTTATAGTCCTACTGTCAGAGTGTTGTTTTTGCGATGCATTAATCACCTAATTTTCATACTCATCTGAATTTTTATGTTGCCCATCCCTATCCCTAATTTATCAGTTCCCTGTGTTTTTTTAGTAGTATTCCTGGGTGAACCATTTATTTCATAACATTTGATCGATTTGGTTCCTCTAGTTAATCAACCAATTAATAATAACATTTATTCAGACATTTCTGAATTGTCGATCACTCAGGCAAAAATACTAGTTTCATGATTCATATCAGCAGTTAGCCTAATTCCTTGATATTAATTTTTCATGGACAGAAATTAGTGATACTGTAAATATGATATGGTTTAATAACTATACTATAGAAAGGAGAGCAAGCATGTATATCTCTTCATAATCTCTGATTCTGTATTAAATTGGAGAACTTTTTTTTTTACAACAATCCAAATTATTCTCTTGGTAATCCACTAATCCAGTGTTACAAAATTATGCAGGTTACTTGACAATAGTTAGCTGGTGCAGCATGCAAATCCAATTGTACTGTGTGTAATGTGTGTATATCTTGTTTACCATTTTATTCAGCCTGGATATTTATTTAAGAACTAGGACCTGCTAACTGCAAGTACCTTTTATACTTGTCACAAAATCTTCTGTAGTTAACCTTCTCTTTTCCCTTAATGAACAGATAGAGTTTGATTATTCCTACAACATGCATTGGTAATGTAATGTACTTGTGCTTTTTGTCAAATCCAATCTATTGCACAAGACAAGCAGTATATACATGTTTTGGAAAATTGGCAATAGCATCATTAGGGTGAACTGCAACATTGATTTTCATTCATTTCTACCCCATGCATGACTCTTGTATCTCATTTAGATGTATCGCACAATGTCATCGATTGCAGTCGGGACTAGGTGAGCCCAGGAACCACAATGAAGGAAACAGAATGTGGCTGCCATGCTTGTTTGAATAAAAAAAAAAGGTAGTTTCAAGTTATGCATGGGTAATTTAGGTTATGTCTTTTGCACTACAATTTTGTATCTGGTACTCTGACTTACTAACAAAATATGTATTTGATATTCCAGGGTTTTGTTGTGGCCACCGGCGTTCGTAGCTGTAGTGTGAGATCTTGCGGTGGAGGCATAGCTCGATGGCACGTTGGTTCATAATGGTATGCTTTAGATGTTCATGTTGTGAACTTTTTGGGTTGAATAGATCAGTTAGAGTGGATTCCTCTAAATAGGTTAGATGAATTTTGTTCTACTGAATGAATGCTCTGAAAATGTGGAGTCTTTTGCAGTTCTATACTAGAAATTTTGTGGAGTTGATATTTGGATTATTCCTGGTATTTTCAAGTTTGTATATTTCTATGTCTCATTGATATGCTTGAATATAACACCCTCTCACTTGTAATTGTTGGCTAAAAGTAGGCATAAAGAAACCTAAAATGGTAGCCCATTTTTTATGAAGCATTTTATTTCTTCTTCAGAGAATCATATCTCATTTAGAGTCATTTATAAGTGTAAATTAAAGACTTCTCTCACTTAGATAATGTTATCTTTTTTTATATGCATATGACCATGGGATGCCTCTCTATATGTCCATGGGGTGATGGATATCTGTCGATGGGGAGGCCTAGGGAATTTGTAGCGCTTTGTCGACTCGGCGTCGATATGTGGCACTTGTGTCGTTTTGCTCGTGGGTTTTGCGCAAGCATCGTCTCGTGTGTTGGCCCTGATCTACATCGCCATATTAATCTTGGCATCGATCTCCTTCACCATATCCATTATTGATGGTGTTGGTAATTTTTTTATTTTGTTTTTGTGTATTCTACCAATGTATCGCATTGCGTGTGTGATCAAAAAGTTGTAATACTAAAACTTGTTCAAACAATTCCCGGATGTTCATAAATCTTTTACTTCAGTAGTCTAGGAGTAATTTATGTCTTAAAGAAAAACGTCTAGGAGTAATTTATTTATGGAAGGAAGGTGAGAAAAGAAAAGCACAAAGTAATTCTTTTACTGAGAGAAGACGGAAATAAAATTTGTTGTTAGTTCAAGATTTTACTTCTAACTTGAGAGTAAGTTGTTTACTGATATAAGACTGGAGTAAAAACTTGTCACCTCAAGGATTCCTATAGGTCAAATGATTTTGTGCGGGGCATATTACATGAATAATAATTTATTTACTAATTGGAACCACAAATATTGATAGTAATTGTCTTACTCAATCTCACCTTTAATGGCAACACAAGATGTACATATGATACTGGGCGGTTTTGTGCGAGACCAATTACAAGAATTGTAACTAGATTACTTATCAAAACTAAACATACTAATAGTAAATGAATTACTAAAATCACACCTATCATTGTTGGTGGCTGGGCTAGAAAAAGATGCGGGATGGGTACATCATTTAATTTCTACATATAGTAAATATGCTATTTATAGTACTGTGCCACAAATAATCCTTTAGTAATTACTTTATCATACGTTATTTTTGAAAGGTGCGGGGAGAGGGGAGGGAGGGGTGGGGGGTGAGGGTGCATACTGTGAAAAGAGCGTTCTAGTTATCGCGCACCTCAAACGCGATTTAGCACATCCCTTTATATATATATATATATATATATATATTGTTTGGTGCTTCATAGTGCCCAGACTCCATGATCATCCACCTTCCAGCTGTTTTAAGATTTGTGCTACTCAAAACAATATACTATAAGCTATTAACGGATATAACCCGTTAAGAGATTGCATGCATATACATTCCATAAAACGTTGCATGCCTGCATTTTTCATTTGAAGTACAACGTGCTTATGTTTCCAAAATTCATGCCCTCTAATCATGCTCACCGATTATGATTAATACTTTCCATTTAGGATATTATTACGTAATCCCGACGATAGTAATTCCATAAAACGTTTTGCATGCATGTACTTACCTTTTGTTTCGTGATTCTGTTTCCTAAAATCATGCCATCTAATCATGCTCGCTAATTACGATTATTACCTTCCATTTTTTAAATACATACATATACCCGGAGTACACGCATATAACCGGTGACGGTATTCCATTTTTGATTTTCTTGACCACACTGTGAGGCTGATCATCGTCCAAGAGCTCTTTCCTCGTCTCCGCTGGTCCTTCATGAGCTACGTCGCCGACGACATTTGCTAGCGAGCTCCGCGATCTTCGTTGCCACGCCGTAACAAGGGCAGACAGCCACTAGCTTGTTTGTCGCTGCCGCTGGTCGTCCTCGATTTTCATCTGTTACGACGTTCGTTCACGAGCCTCTTGTTGGAATCTAGACATCCGCAACCCGTGTTGTCAAGTCATCACAGCGCTGGACATCTGCGTGCCTCTTCGCCGCCGCCATCATTGGTCGTTCGTGAGCTTCGTCACCGGCGATATTCACCCGCGAGCTTTACTGGAGTGATCCATGCATGTCAATGGTAACAAATTATATTCTGTAACTTATCCCCTTCATAGCTGTAACTATATATTGTGGTTGTACAAATGCACTGTGGTCCATGGTTGATGAGCACCCTTGAATTAGATGCACAACAAGGGTATTTTTGGAACATCCAGAAAAAGTGTGAATGCCAGCCGTTGTACAGTTATATTATATACCTTTCCTCCCTCTTTCCTCTTTTCACTATAGTAAGCCTTCAAGTAAGGGATATTTAGTAGCACACATCTTCAAGCACATAAGCACACTAATGGTTCAGATTCAAGGTGCATCTGCACCTTGATTCAAAAGCTACTAACATATCAACTAAGGATGTGTTTGGATGGTGGTCAGGGTGGACGGGATTGGGCCATCCAGTTTTTTTAGGGATATGGCCATCCAGTTTTTTGTTTGATTGAGTAGATGGGATGTGCCAAGTTTTTGTTTGGTTGGATGGACAAAAGGTGGATATGGTGAGCCAATCTATTGTTTGGTAGGATGGATGAGTGTTGTCATCACCTTTTGGATAGAAATGGTGAGAATACCTCCTACCTGTAATTTTTCGAAAGTTCCGAAAATGATTTTCGGACAACTCCGAAAATTTCCAGAACGCACAACTTGGTTCTGTAATTTTTCGGAAGTTCCGAAAATGATTTTTGGACAACTCCGAAAATTTCCAGAACGCACAACTTGGCTCTGTAATTTTTCGGAAGTGCCGAGTGGAGCCGCCGCCGTGCCGCCTGCAGCCTGGAGCCGCCGCCTGGAGCCGCCGCCGCTTGGCCTGGAGCCGCCTCCGCCCGGCCTGCAGCCGCTCACGCCTGTGAACCAAAGGATAAGGATGGGAGATAAGGATGGGAGGAGGTGAGGGAACCCGGCCTCTTCTGCTCTCCACGTGCGCGACGCGGTTTGGGCCGCCCAGTCCGGCCGAATTGGCCGGATGCACAGAGCCGGCATCTGGAGGGAATATTCCCTAGGTGGTGACCATATCCCAGGACAGCCCACCATCCAAACACCTCCAAAATTTGGGCGGCCATATCCTATCTCAGCCTATCCCTCCATCCAAACACATCCTAAGGCAGCGTTCGGCACCCAGTGTTGAGAAAGCACACAGTGCGCACGGAAAACGGAACGATCCATTAACGCGTGATTAATAAAGTATTAGCTAATTTTTTTTCAAAAATGGATTAATTTGATTTTTTTAAGCAACTTTTGTATAGAAACTTTTTATAAAAAAAATATACCGTTTAGTAGTTTGAAAAGCGTGCGCGTGGAAAAAAGTACTGTGCGTGCTGGAAAAACTGGTGCTGAACACAGCCTAAATGTTCTCAGAAAACCAATGAACTGAGAGCCCCAAAATCCAATTACTAATGAGATAAAATTGACATTTCTTAGGTCATTAAGAACAGCACGGGCGCATATCAGCTAACAAGCCATGTTCAGACTTCAGAAGTCAGAACACAAAGCAGAAATTCGTAGAGTTGTAATGTGCTTCCAATAATACAAAACAAAATACACAGCTAGATCTCATCACCAGTCTGACGATGGAACTAATCACCGCTGAGGACGCAGAAATACCGAAGACACCAACCCCGAAAAAATAAGTGGATGCGTACCTCTAGTCACCGGAAGGAATTGTAGATCGTATCCACTCCCCTGCTGCGGCCGTGTTGGCGAGAGATCTGCAGGAGTAAGCTGTGGGGACGGAGGGCCGGCACAGCACAGGGCACACGGCGCGGGGAGGCAGAGGAGATGGCGCCAACCGTGCAGGTTAGGAGAAGGCTCCAGCCGAGCTGCTTCCATGGCATCAAAGAGACCTACGCAGCCTCTTTTGAGGCCGCGTTCGGCAGCCAGGGGGCATTTTCTCAGGGAGATTTCACTGGGGAATGGGTGGATCCCCTTCGACCTCCCAATCCCCTCTGCCCTGCTACCCCGAGGGTTCAATCACATTTGTCATTTGACACGAGTTAAAACCCACCCTCTTCATCCTTTGATCCAGGCAGTCTAAATTCGTAATATTGTAAATAAAATCAAAATATTCTGCAGATAATCAGTAAAATTCTAAAAACTGTCTAGGAACATCCCGAAAATTTTGAAAAAAAAATAAAGGACTAAAAATTACTGCAAAATTCAATTAGTAATAAGTAAATAGTTACCATGATCCATAGAACATGACAGTAGCCGATCACACAATTCAACAACTGTGGCCTACGGATAAGTAAATTAAGGAAGCACTAGATACTGGAGTGACCCATGTTGTCTTTCGGCACATGGCAAATACTGTCCACAACATTTGACTGCGCAATTTAACATCACAACCTTTGGTCCATCATCATGACAATCAGGGTTGACATCAAACACTAAGTACATACAAATTGTTCTATCAAAAACAAAGGATCACACAAATTTGATTCGTCCCAAAGTTAAGAAATTCCTCTCCATCTCCACACGATTACACCTTGGTGACTGCCTGATGAAAAAAAGTAATGACCATATCAGAAAAAAAAGAAATGTAGGCCTTAACAAAGACAATTGATCTAGCTAATTATCTCATTGCTATCATATTTGCATGCCCTTAACTCAAATTTACAGTATAACTACTTGCCACTGGACAATTCATTTAAATTTTCTTCACAAGAATTAAACAGTAAAACATCAACTCACATTTTCCAAAATCAAGAGCATCTATTTTTTTTTCTTCAACTAGCAGTGTTGTTGATTGATCAAACTAAAAAATTTTAGTTCCAAGGACTGAAACTTTGCAACATGCACCTGATCTATGACTGGATATAGGATATTAGGACTACCGAGTACTAACTGGGAGCCAATAATATCATGAAAAAACATGACAATCTTTCCTTTTTTTTCTTTTTTAAACCAACAATGCCATGAAGAAACAGGATAATCTCATATACTTAAGATACAATTATCTTTATTCCACACAATTCAGATATACTGGCTCAACTATTAACTACACTGAAAAAGACTGGGCATCACAAAGTAGCATGTACAGGGACTGTGAAGGAAACTGAATAAAACGTCAGAAATATTATTAAATATTATTAGAGGGACACATCGTGCAACATTATCTGTCTATTTATACACTTCTAAAAGGTACTTTTTGCATGCTTAAAATGATTGCTCCTTGATAATTAGCTCACTGCATGCACCAAAGTTCATAACCTGAGCACTACTTGTGTTTAGCATAACACAGTGGCTGCTGATAATGAAAGCAACCAGAAGTCAAACTACTTCAGGTTGTAAGGATTTTAGGTGGGAGCATCCTGCATAAAATGGAAATGTATAAGCTGGTCTAGGACAGCTCCTAAGCATTACATTTTACCCCATCACTCTGCAATAGAATAACTATTCTACACCCCTCCTCCCTCAACTCTTAGTCCGGCCCAACCCACCCCCTCCTCTCCCTCCCCACACGCACGCGCGCCTTCCTCCCCGCTCCCCACGCGCACGCACCTCTTTTTTTCCCTCCGATCGGCCCAGCCCACCCCCTCCTTTCCCTCCCCACACGCGCACGCGCCTCCCTCCCCTCTTCCCACTCGTGCACGCCTCTTTTTTTTCTCTGAGTTTCCTTCTCTTTCTCTCCGGTTTTCCCTCCGATCGGCCCAGCCCACCCCCTCCTCTCCCTCCCAGCACGCGCCTCCCTCCCCCCTTCCCACTCGTGCACGCCTATTTTTTTCTCTGATTTTCTTCTTCTTTTTCTGTCCCTTTGTCTTTGTTTTTCTTTTTTTCTGTCCCTTTGTCTTTGTTTTTCTCTCTTCTCGCTATCTCTTTGGCTTTTTTTTTTCTTTTTATTCTCTAAAGAAATTCGGCTTCATCACAAAATTAAGATTAAATTAGCAAAATCAAGACTTGAACTCATAACCTCATGATTCATGACAAGTTATTCTAACCAATTCACCCTATGACATTATATGTTAGAGGTTATTGCTTGTTTCTTTTGTATCTCTACTCAAACTTAAATAAGTTATGTTACTATCAAAATCAGAACTTGTTACTATGTTTCAGTAGTAACATTATTGTGGAAGTACAGTAATATGTCACGTTACTATAAAAGTTTATATGTTGTTACTACACTTTTGGTAGTAACATCTTGATTGAATCGTAGTAACAAAAAACATGTAGCAGTAATAGTATTGCTATAGTACTAGGGCTTGTGCTGAGCTAAACTTTAAAAGTCTCATTCTTTAGAGAGCAATATCTCTTATGTCGTATCTTGTTTTTCTAATTCGTTTGCACCGTGACGTTCGTAAAAAAGTGTTTAACAAAACTAGATTCATCATGACTATTTTTTGACATCGTTACTACAGAAAACAAAGCGTGTTACTACACATTGGACATTGCGTTAATACGCAATTTCACATGACGAGATCTGAAAACAGGTGGATGTGGGGGAAAGTTAGTTGGCGGGTTTGACCGGGGTCGGACCGGTGGGGGGAGGTTTTGATCGCCCTTTGACTGAGGTGGGAGGTGGGTTTTGGGCCCTAGGAAGGGTGAGGGAGGTGGGGTTGCCTTTGGGAGGGAAGGGATAGAATAACTGTTGTACAACCCCCTCCCTCAACTCCTAGTCCGACCTAGCCCACCTCCTCCTGTCCCTTCCCACACGCGCGCGTGCCTCCCTCCCTCTCCCCACGAGCGCGCGCCTCTTTTTTTCCTCCGATCGGCCCAGCCCACCCCCTCCTCTCCCTTCCCACACGTGCGCCTCCCTTCCTCCTCCCNACGCGCACCTCTTTTTTTCCTTCTCCCCCCTCCCCACGTGCGCGCACCTCTTTTTTTTCCTTTTATTTCTCTCCGGTTTTCTTTTTTTCCCTCCAATTTTTCTTCTCTTCCTCTCCGGTTTTCTTCTTTTTCTCTCTCATTCTCTTTGTTTTTTTTATTTTTTTCTCCCTTTTGTTTTTTTTCTCTCTTCCCATCCCAGTGATCGCTTTCTTTTTGGCATTTTTCTCTTTATATTCTCTGAAGAAATTCAGCTTCATCACAAAATTAAGATTAAATTAAGAAAATCAAGACTTAAACTCATAACCTCATGATTCATGACAAGTTATTCTAACCAATTCACCCTATGATACTATATGTTAGGGGTTATTGCTTGTTTCTTTTGTATCTCTACTCAAACTTAAATCAATTATGTTATACTCAAACTTAAATTAGTTATGTTACTATCAAAATCAGAACTTGTTACTATGTATCAAAATCAGAACTTGTTACTATGTTTCAGTAGTAACATTATTGTGAAAGTACAGTAACATGCCACATTACTACAAAAATTTATATGTCGTTACTACACTTTTGGTAGTAACATCTTAATTGAATCATTGTAATAAAAAACATGTAGCGGTAATAGTATTGCTATAGTACTAGGTCTTTTGCTGAGCTAAACTTTAAAAGTCTCATTCTTTAGAGAGCAATATCTCTTATGTCATATCTTGTTTTTCTAATCCGTTTGCACCATACTGTTCGAAAAAAGTGTTTAACAAAACTAGATCCATCATGACTATTTTTTACATCATTACTGCAGAAAGCAAAGCGTGTTACTACACATTGGTCGTCGTGTTACTACGCAGTTTCACATGATGAGATCTGAAAAGAGGTGGACGTGGGGGGAAGTTAGTTGACAGGTTTGACTGGGGTCTGATCGGTGGGGGGAGGCTTTGACCGCCCTTTGACTGAGGTGGGAGGTGGGTTTTGGGCCCTAGGAAGGGTGAGGGAGGTGGGGTTGGCCCATGGGATGAGAGGGGTGTATTCCCTATATATATATATATATATATATATATATATATATATATATATATATATATATATATATATATATATAGGTTTATATATAATTTTTGAATACTAAAAAAATAAATTATTGTTTCAAAATTTTACAAGAATATACTCCTCCCGTCCTATGGTAGGTTGGGGCACATAAACCGTCCTACTATAGGACGTAGTAGACAATAGGAGAGGTACGTTATGATAATTTTGCAGGTGGCCTCTTATCACCCTCCCGTAGGATAATTTATTGCCGGAAGAGGGTCGCCTGCAGAAGGGCCTGATAAATCGTCCTTTGTTAGGGCAATCTATTGTTACTAGGGTTTATATCTAAAAACAAGCAACTGGGGGCTGCCATAGGCATTTTGAAGGTGGCCCTCTTCTGGGCCCTGACAATAAATCGTTCTATGAGAGGGTGAGAAGAGGCCACTTGCAAAATTTTCACAACACGCTCTTCCCGTTGTCTGTCATGTTACATTTCTCGTCCTAACGTAGGACAAATTATATGTCCTATCCTAGGACGGGAGGAGTACATTTCTGCCACAATTATTTATTTTTGTAGTTTTTTTAAAAAAATAAATATAAAAAAATTTTCGCGAACGTGTCACGATAGACCCACCTGCTTAGGGAGCCCATGCGCCTTTCCTTCTTCTTGGCCATTTTCTTTCCCGATTTAGACATGTCCATCTAAACTCAAGCCCACACACTTTTAACACAACAAGCAACGTATTAGCCCACAAAGTTTGTACAATTGTACACCAATACTTTATACACATAAACCTTCGGATTAAACCACTTTAATTTCACTTTGAGACATATTTTATTGTCAAAGTTTCACTTTAGATCATCATTTGTCCAATCTTTTCACTTTGGACTAGGTAACCTTTGTTATATAATGGACCACCTCAAACCAAACCTTCAGCACTTCAACGACCTTGAGCACATCGATAATGACATGTCGGCGAACTTCCCTACCTATACACATGCCATACCTTTGTCGAAGGAAATGCTAGACATAGCTCCTGAAGAGAGTTAGGATGATTCATTGTGCAACAAAGGTAAAGTTACTTAGTTCAAAATAAAAAGATTGAGTATGTGGTAGTATAAAGTAAAACTTTGACAATAAAATATAACATAAAGTGCAATTCACTCTACATAGAAACTTCTCCCAAGTTATCCACCATTTGGGTTCGGACTGCCAAGCGAGACCTATGTTGCCCAGCAGCTGTGCAGTGGCCGAAGAAAGGAAAGGGCTAGAGGCCGAGCCCACGTATTAGACCAGAAAGTCTCTACAATGGAAAGGTCGTGCCATGGCCTGGCTCACGGCTTGCCTGGGGGATGGAGGTTGTGCCGCATACGCCAACACTGCACATATAGTTGGCCAAAAGGCCTGCAGCTCGACGGTCCGACCCATGGCACGGAGATTTGCCTCGGCCCAAGCACGACCCGACTATTGTTGGGCCCCTGCCGGCCCGACCCGACCATTGGGTCATGCCTGGGCCTCTTCCTCGGCACGACATGACCTAACGATGAGGGAGGCGAAATAGACTTATACCGACCATATAAAGCAGGGCCCAAAGAGATCAGGGAGGCAAAATAGACTTAATCCAGTCTTATAAAGACACGATCCAAAGAGATGAGAAAGGCAAAATAAACTTATTCCAAGGATGAGCATAGTGGGCTAGTCGTGCCTTCGGGCCGACACTACACGGCCCGAGTCTTATTGGGCTGTGTCTGGGCCGTAGGTGTAGCCCGTGGGCGAACACAGCACAGCATGTCGGTCGGGCCATGCCTTGGTCGTGTCTGGGCCGGGCTATGCTGTGCGGTCCATTTGGCCATCTATAACTGCATTGCACCTTGAGAAGTCGACCAAACACGCTTGCATGCAGTTGTGCTCGAGATTGAGTCGACCAATCTGCAAGTAGGTCGGCGTCACGGCGTGCATGCATGATTGTCGGGGGTAGATCCAGCGTGGGTGCATGACCCCGCTGGATCACCATTAGTAGAGGGAGAGAGGGAAGAGAAAAAAAGAGGGAGAGGAGAAAGAGGGCCAAAGAAGAAAGAAGGAGATAAGTCCCTCTATAATAAATTTGGCATAATTTGGTGGCATTTATTGTGCATATTCAGTTGAATGATGAGTGTGACTCATTTAGATGGAATCTTCATCAAAATGGTCAATTCTCGGTTTGTTCTATGTATTTAGCTTTAATAAATAACGATCATATTGTGGACAACAATTTTTTTTGGAAATTAAAAATATCTTTTAAAATAGAGATTTTTATGTGGTATTTGTTCAAAAGAGTAATATTAACTAAGGACAATTTAGCAAGAAGGAATTGAAATGGCAATATGAGATGTTATTTTTTTATGAAGAATGAAACTATACATCATTTTTTTAAGTATCATTTTGCTCAATTCTTTTGGAGATTGGTACATATTTCTTTTGGTTTGAAACCTCCAAATAATATTTCTCATATTTCTAGGAATTGGCTTATACGCATTGACTCAAAAACAAAGAAACATATTATAGTAGGAGCATCTGCTATATATGTTGGGTTCTCTGGTTAAGTAGAAATAATATAGTTTTTAACAAATCCTCAATGAAATTTTATATGCAGTTACTATTCAGAGCAACATACTAGCTTCGATTTTGGGCACAGTTACAAAGGTGTGATGAGGATAAGAAACTAATATATACCGCGTGTCGAAAGTTAGAAATAACGGTCATGCAGATATTTGTCAACTTCGGATGAAAATTTACAAATAGACTTGAATAAATGTCTTCTCTATTTTATGTTGGTATTATTATTTATTGTCTACTCTTTTGATGTTTTTTATATTCTCCATTAAGTGAATTATGTAATAAGTGATTGTAGCTTCTTTTGAGTAAACGTCAAAATGTTTTCTATTATCTAAAAAAATCCTCCCAATAATTTTATCATGAATCCGCCATGATGATTGCATGCGATGCGACTTGACTTGTGCGTTGGCTTGCAAGTTGCAACCACCGCGGGCGCGTACCGGCGCATGTACGTCGAGGAGAAAGATCTAGCTAGCCGGACGTACGTAGTGCGTGTACACTACGGCTACTATACTACTATATACTTCTCCCAAGACTGCATTGCCGTTTGCCTCTGCCAAACTTAGTGTTCCTACTTTGCTTCTAAATACTCCCGCTTGACAAAATTCGGCCGCTAAGTTGGAATTTCAAACAATTTTCCGGTTTAGATCTTTTTACTTTTAATTTTAATTTTTACAGAGATGAATTTTTATTTCTGGAGAGGACATATCCTCGTTTCTTATATGTCACCTAAATAGTAATAATTATTTTAAAAAAACATAACTAATTATTTTTGTTAAAACTTATATACGTCAAATATCAGCTTGTATGTTTGTGCAATAATATATCTCATGTTAATCTATCTTATTATTTTTAAAAAAATTATTATTTAAATGACATGCAAGAAATCTTACCAGTGAAGTCGAGTCTGCACAAAATTCTTTACATGGTTGTGTAACACCAACTTATCTATATGTGTGATTTTTTTAAACTTAGATAGACTTTTTGTCAGAGTTTACATCAGTTTTCACCAAAATTGAGTTTCCAACTTCCATCGCATATTTAAGGGTGTGTTCGATAATGGGAGTTGGAAACTCTTCCTGTAAGCATGTAAAATGGAACGATGGATTAGCACATGGATTAGCACATGAATAAATAAATATTAGTTAAAAAAACTTTAAAAATAGAATTATATGATTATTAAATGTAACATACCGAAAATCATAAATTTCAAATTTTGCATTTAAAATGTTGAGAATGATTTTTGTGAATTAGAAATCTCAAAATTTTCAAATCAAAGACCTAGGTGAGTCTAGTATGACTAGCTTTAATATACAAATTTGTGAATAATTTAAAACCTTTTACTTGATAGCTCAAAGGAAGAAAATAAAACACAGCATGCGCATGCTTTTGCATAGTTTGGTTGGTGTAATTTGAGTCCTTTAAAATGTTTTTGAATCTTGGGTGCATTTCATTTTAAGTCTCATGAGCATAAATGTGTATATATAATAAATCATAAATAATAAAAGCACTATACTAGTCATCACCTTTAGTACACCTAGCCTAACTTAAATATATACACTAGTACATAAGAATCTAGTGAGTTTGAGCATGGTGAATAGGTAGTAAAGTCTAAACACATTATCTCTGATTAATTACAAATAAAAAAAATAATTTTACAATCATTTAAATATGTATTTAAAATAAGAATACCTTAAGGTAGGTGCACTCATTAAATATTTAAAAATAATTGGTGCAATATAAAATCATGAGTAAATTCATGTAGATACTATTCAATATATATAACTCACTGGAATTTTGGTATAATTTAATAAGTATATTTTATGCCCCAAACAATTAGGTCAAAACAATCAAACTATAGATTAATTCAAAACCCTAATCGGCAAAACGAACATACCTCTCAAATGTGTATTTTATCTTATGAAAATTTATAAATTATATAATTTATTAAAATACTATTCTATTTATAATGAATTAATATAATTTTTCCAGAATTTATTTTATAGGTTTTGACCTTCTAAAAATTCAAATCAATTTCGGCTGAATTGAATTTCTCTATTTTACCGAGATTAAAATATAGATTATTTTTGTGTGAAACCAAAGAAACTGGAAACTAGGTATTTTTATCTACCTCCAGAAAAATCCAGAATATTTTATCATGCACACAAATTAAATGGTGAAGGTATAAAGATGGGAGGGAGAAATAAATAAGGAATATTATTTGTAACTACTTGTACAGTAAGCTACCAGAAAGTCTACCCATCCTTCTCACCTAGCTATTGCTTGCTTCGAGCCTGGACCCACCTGTCGGCCTCCTTGGCTAGCCTCCACCTCGGTGCACCCTCACTCCACCGCTTAAGTCACACAGAGAGAGAGAGAGCGGGAGGAGGCGGCGCCGGCGTGCTCGACGCATGGCCGAGACGTGTCCGCCGCCGAGCTTTCCCATATCCTCTCTCAGCCGCGTTGCATGACCAATCCCTCCGTCCCAGACCCGATCCAACCGAGGGAGGAAGCCCTCAGCCATCTCTGTCGCCTTTTCTTTGCCGCCGGCCGTGGAGACGACGACCGTCGCCACCGTTATTGCGCCACGGTCATCACTTCCCTTCTTGTGTTTTGTAGCCTCCAGATCATGCCGATTCCATCCCTCTGATCTCGCCTCTTGCCGAGCAGCTACCACACTGGAATGCCGCCGCGGTCCCAGAAGCTCCAGGGCGTCGCCGCTACGGCATCATCGTCGTTCGGCCGACTCCGACCAAATCAGGCCAAGCCGCCGCGCCATCATCTTCATCTCGCTCCCAGGAAGCTGTCGACCGAAGGAATTGAACTGGGATGCAGTGAACTCGGAGATCGATCTCTTCTCCCCCAACTCCGGCCGCCGGGCTCCATCCTCCAGTTCTTTTTCTCCGGTGAGCTCCACTTCGATTCCTCGCGCATGAAGCACCCTGGAGACCTCTCTAACCACTCGTGCATCTTTCCCTAGCTTTACACTGATCGGCTGTCGCCGTGAAGCCGAAGATTCCTGCCGCCACCGAGCCATTTTCTCCATCATCGGCGTCTTCCGAGTTTCGCCGACCCCTTCCAACAGTTTGGTGAGTCCCCAGGACCCTTGTAGATGCGCATGTATGCAATTGCTCGCACTAAACCGAGTCGTAGCTCGACATGCACATGCATGCCGAGAGCCACCGCCGCCTGCGCCATCATTGCCACCCATCCCGGCCACCGCAGCTACTGAGACGACCACCGTTAGATTCGCTGTGACCTCCTCTACGTTTTCTCTTTTAGTTGCCCGCCGAGATCGGCCATCGTTCGCCGTTGCCGCCGGCGAGAGGTTCGGCGGAGCACCACTGCCCTGCCTCCTCAGCGCCGAGCCACTGACGAGTGGACCCCACTTAATTAGGTGCTAGGGACTTGGCTTAGCTAAAGTTTAAAACTTGCGAGATTCAATTTATAAAACACCTCTGTATGACATGTGGACCCAGGATCTATTTGTAAATAGAGAAAACCCCGAGGACTCTTAATCAAAATGGCAATAACACGTGCTTTTGGGCTGCGGGTTGATACCTAGAAACCCTAGGGACTTTTCTGCAAATTGAAAGAGACTGACCTATGGCCCCAAAGGAGTTATATTTTGAAAATATAAAAGGAAATGATTAAACCTTTATATTTTCAATTGAAAATCATCTCAAACTTGTAAAATCCATATAAAATCAAATATAGCTCAGTTTGAGGTGAAACCAACTCCAGTAGGTTCATAAAATTGTGAATTTTAATATTGTAGAATAAAATCCTATGCTTACAGTATGATATTTATTTCTAAAATTACAAATAAGAAACATTTGACATAGAACTTGTAAAATTTGTAGAAAATTTATTTTTACTCTAATTGGAGTGAACCAAACTTCTGTAGAATCACAAAAGTATGAACTTTAATTTTAAAATATAATATTTCATACTTTCTGTAACAGAAATAGTACTACTAATTTATATTGTAAAATGATCACTATAAATGCAAGTTAATATCCAAAAATTTATAGGAAATTCATACTAAGCTTTAAAAATTATGAAACCAATTGTATTAATCTTAGAAAACAATCCTCTTCATTCCAGTAAGGTCAATTCAATCAAAATCATATATTAAAAATGATTCACAACTATACATTAGTAACTACTACTATATATTAATGCGAACTTAGTAAATTCATAACTCTTAAATAAAAAGGGATAAAATAGAAATTCTTTCACCTAAATCCATCTTAGGTCAAAACCTGTCCACTGTGCACAACTCATGCATTTTAGAGTATTTTTGTATTTTTCGCATAATTTGGTATTTATATGCATATCGTGTCATTTGTATAGATAATTCGCATCGACGGTGAAAGAGTGATTTAGGTGATATTCACTTTGTTCCAGATCAAGGCAAGTTATTCCTCCCCTCTCCTTTGATCACATTGAAACCCATGATTTGGGAGATGAAAAGCGTTTGTTTGTGAAACTGCATATATATTTGATTTAAAACAATATTTGAAACATAGTAAATGGTAGCTATGACCTTATTGCTGCATAATCTACCTTGATACATTGTTACCTTTTTATTTGTAACCATAGGATGGATTTGACTGCCGTGAAGTCTTTATATGCGTATATATATGTCATTTGCTTAGCCATGCCTAGAGCTATGCAAATGAACAATTTTATGACTTGATAAATGGGATTTTGATTATTGGGTTAATGCTGGATTTAAAATGAAAATGCTAAGTATTTGTGAGCTAAAGTGTGAGTAAAATTATTTTAGACTTGGACGGCAAGTGGTGAACATATGGTGTTAGTTGTGCGCCGATAGGGGGAGTGTTTCGCCCGGGTTGATTAAGGACCGAACTTTATGTCGTTCACTATTGTTTACCGTATATCCACATGTGCTATTATGGGGTGGCCTTAGCTAATTAAGTTACTTAGAGTCTAGCCTTGCATATTGGTAGGCCGGAGTAGAATGAATTAGTCTGAGCGATGATTCATAGGAACTACCCATGTGTGTGTGATGATTATATTGCTAGCAACAAGACTAGCTGTGTGTGTTCTGTGAGGGGACGGGTAGTCTGCCTCATAGCATGGGCGTCTAAGTCTATCCAATTCAACGGTTAAGTGCCTCGTGGGAGAACGGATGTGTTCGCTGCCACGGCGTTAGGTTTAAGGCGTGGGCCCGCCACCTAACGATTCTGGGTCATGCCCAGGATAGATTCATACTTGCCGTTACTGATGCAAGGCTAGGCGTTAAGTAATGTAAAGGCTACGTTGTGACCTCTAGACCGCATTCAATGTGTAGAATGTAGTGGTACCGACGGGTACCGGACAAACTAAAGTGATTCACATCATGTGGGTAAAGCTGTACAAACTCTGTAGAGTTCTCTAAAACTAATCGATTAGCCGTGCTCACGGTCATAAGCAACATAGTGAATTGTCATGGGTATAGACATGTTTTATAAACGTGTTTATGAAAAGGGACTATGGAAATGGTGATGGGTGTGGGGTGTGGTAGAGTATGATGATGATGTTGCCCGGGGAGGGCTAATATGATGATGTTGCCCGGGGAGGGCTGATATGATGATGTTGATGATGACTTGGTACCGATAAGGAGAGTATGTATATGAGGTTAAGATGGTAAATATTATGATTTACTTACGTTAATGTTTTATTAATTAAATTGTAAACTCTTTTACAAATAATTGTCAACTAAAACTTGCTTTATGCTAAAATAAGCTACGAATAGCCTTTCCTTGATTTATGCCATGCATGTAGTATATTAGGATTGTCTTGTGCTTGCCGGTACATTAACTTGTTTAATGTACTGACTCTTGTTCGACTGGAATATCCATTTTGCAGGTTGTTTGCTTAGTCTTTTGAGTGATTCGGGGAAATCGTTGCTTCTTCTAGGACCAGGTCCAAAAGGGTTATCTCCTAGTCGGCTGCTTGTGGTTTCGGGTAACCAAGCTTCCGCGGATCAGTAATTATTTGGCCATTTGGCCTATCTATTTAGATAAGAATGTAGAGTAAAGTTTATTTATGTTTACTCCCTATTATTCTGATTTTCATCGCTTAGATGAAAGTGTGGAACTAGAGCTTTTCCTAGGATCTAGTTCTACACCGGTATGAGTATTGAGCATTTGGGATGTCGTAGAGTTTTAGCGAATTTTGTCAAGTCTCCTGAGATGTATAACACATCTGGTCGTCATTTTCGTGTGGTTTGACGGGCATGTCTCAGGCTGAAGTTGACTGGCATGCTAAAGTCCCAGCAATATCCTCTATGCTCTCTACTCGGAACTTCAGATTTTATACTATGTAGGTCTTTTGACTTGATAGGGAAAACAATGAGGTTGGATGGTTACTGTTTTACTCAATTATTATTGGACCTCATCCAACTAAATAGTTTGTGCTATCATTTCAAATAACTTACATAATATTTAACCTGAGGTGTCCTGACATTAAAGCAATTTTTATATATATTTCTTTTATAAAAACACATCATTTAATAGTTTAGAAAACTTGCGTGTGAAAAATGAGAGTTGTAGTGTAGAACACAGCCTTATCCCCTATAAATACCCCCATCATGAAACGTTAACCATCCATCAAATCACACAGGACTAACTCATCAGGAGCTAATTAAACCTAAATACGTAGCCTGATCAGCTTAGATTTGTGAAACGCCATGGAGATGGAGATGGGTAAATTGCTTCATCGCCCATGGAGCTTAAACTTGCCGCTACTGCTGCTGCTCATCGTCCCCGTGATCTACGTACAGCTGAAGCTACGTCGTCGCAAGAATGCCGGCGGCACGGGTGGACCGAGGCTGCCGCCGGGGCCATGGCGGCTCCCCGTCATCGGCAGCCTGCATCACCTCGCGATGAACCCACAGGTGGTGCACCGCGCGCTGGCCGACCTCGCGCGGCGGTGCGGCGGCGGCGGCGACGCCCCCGGCGTCATGTACCTCCGCCTCGGCGAGCTCCCCGTCGTGGTGGCCTCGTCCCCGGACGCCGCCCGGGAGGTCCTCAGGACGCACGACGCCGCCTTCTCCACCCGCGCCATGAGCGTCACGGTGAGGGACTCCATCGGCGACACGGTGGGGATACTCTTCTCGCCGTACGGCAAGAGGTGGCGCCACCTCCGCGGGATCTGCAGCCTCGAGCTCCTCAACGTGAAGCGGGTGCGCTCGTTCCGTCCCATCCGGGAGGAGCAGGTCGCCCGCCTCGTCGGCGCCATCGCCGCCGCTTCCGGCGGCGATCAGCCGCCGGTGAACGTGAGCAGGCAGATCACCGGGCCGCTTACCGACCTGACGCTGCGCGCCATCATGGGGGAGTGCGGCTTCC
The DNA here is from genome assembly GCA_008326285.1 of Oryza officinalis. NCBI lineage: Eukaryota > Viridiplantae > Streptophyta > Magnoliopsida > Poales > Poaceae > Oryza > Oryza officinalis. The sequence continues at coordinate 44,293,464 of BDMV01000006.1, read as the reverse complement.
GGTGGCGTGAGGAGTTCCTGAAGACGCTGGGCGAGGCGCAGAAGAAGGCGACCAGGTTCGGCGTCGCCGACCTGTTCCCGTCGTCGAGGCTCCTCCGCGCCGTCGGGAGCACGGCGGTGCGCGACGTGAGGGCGTTGAACGCCAAGTTGCTCGAGCTGGTGGACTGCGCCATCGAGCAGCACCGGGAGGCGGTGACTGCGGCTGGCGGCCGCAGCGACGACGACGACGACGCGCGTGACGACAACGAGTGCTTGTTGAATACTCTCATGAGAATCCAGAAGGAAGGTGGTGATCTTGATGGCACTCTCACAATGTCAACAGTCAAAGCCGTTATTCTTGTAAGTATCTCTGTCAGTTTTTTCTATCTAAGACTTTTAATTTTGTTTTAAAAAGTCATACGGATTTTTATAAAAATATTTTCTTACTAGCTATATATATATATATCAAGCAAATTTTATGTGAAAACCATTTGCAATATTAATCTATCAGTACAATTTTATACTCTACAATCTAGAGATACACTTGTAATTTAACTAGAGTTGCTATATCACGAGATTCCATCCGAACGTTACGATATTAGATAGGTATCAGACCTTAGTACCTTCATGGTATCACCTGATATATGTAGGTATCAAGTTTGGTACCTAACAGGTATCACCTAATACCCATAAGTATCAAATCCGATACCACACAGGCCTTACCTAGTACCAACAGATATGGTACCTCACAGGTACCATCTGAAACTCCGGTTTTGTCGCACCGAGCCCTATCACGTTGCTTGCAGTTATCATTGCTGTCGATCCCTTCACCTCATCTATAACGACACAGGGGCCTCTACCGTCGAGCTGACGACCTTGGATGAGCTCCTCCAATCCGTCGTCGAGCCAACAAACTTATCCACTACCATGAAACCTCTTGTGTGGCGCCTGCTCCCCCAACCTCAACGAGCTCCGCCATTGAGCCAACCTGGCGGCTCCTAAGCACTTCCTCACCACTACTTCATCGAGGGCTCGACACGAAATGTTCACTTTTGAGTAGATCCAGCCGGTCCACCATCATTTTCCTATCGTCTCATCGTCAAGTGAGCCGGATTTAAAAGGATGCAGGCGGAACGAAGCAAATTGGGTGGAGGGGATGAGGGCACTCGCAGCCATGGAAAGGGAAGAAGGTCAATTACGATGGTGGAAAAAGATGAGAGATCAAAGGGCTCCAACAACCAAGGGAAGGAGTTATGGTGGCAACGTGGCACTGTGGAAGGATGGAAACAACCGCACTTGCATCGCTCGAGAAGCCAAGGGGAATAGGGGATATGTACGCACGTGGGAGGGGATCCCGTTTGAAACAACAGGGATGGGATCCTGGTAAATAGCATTTTTGTAATTAAATTATTGGCACAAGTCTATAAATCTTGATATTTTGAAATAAAGCATGCTACAAAATCAATGGGAGAGTGATATTCTTTGCTTATTTACATATCATGTGGTATTTAAAAGGAGCCGATAGGTGAGCCATGCATCCAGATTGAATAGCACGACTGATGGTAGTACTATCGGGTATAATTCTCGATCTTCTGAGCCCACTTGTCATAGTTATCCCTCCTGTCATAAGATAATTGATGTCTTGGGTTGATATAACCGGTCAAAACTTTGACTATTATACTTTGAAAATACATAGTTTTAAAATATAAAAATAATATATATGTATATCACTTTTAATAAGCATAGTACTTCTTTTAATACCATAATTATGGTCAAAGTCGCACTTTTCAAACACCATGAGAAAAGACAAACTTATTCTAATATCAAAAGAAGTATATATTTATGCATGAATATAATGGGTGTCTCGTGCTTTCATGTCCTCCATGCACTGAAGTGGATGGAATTGATCCATCTAACCTTGCAATATGCTAACATACCCTTCCTTTCAACATGTGCTAACATACGCATGACACGCATTGGGCAGGACATGTTTGCAGGTGGAAGCGAAACAACATCAACGACACTTGAATGGGCCATGTCAGAGCTTGTGAAGAATCCTCAAGTGATGCGGAAGGCGCAAGCAGAGATACGACTTGCTTTGCAAGGAAGATCGAGGGTAACAGAAGATGATTTAATTAATTTAAATTACCCAAAAAATATTATCAAGGAAACACTAAGATTGCATCCTGTAGCACCCCTACTTATCCCAAAAGAGTGTCAGGAGTCATGCAAAATCCTAGGATATGATATTCCGAAAGGGTCAATCATGTTGGTGAATGCATGGGCCATCGGTAGAGACCATAGATATTGGGATGATGCAGAAGTATTTTTGCCAGAGCGTTTTGAGGAAATCACGGTTGATTTTAGAGGGACAAACTTTGAATTCATACCATTTGGGGGAGGACGGAGAATATGCCCAGGCATAACGTTTGCACACGCGACAATCGAGCTGGCCCTCACTGCTCTTCTATACCATTTTGATTGGCATCTTCCTCTTGGTGTAACACCAGATGGATTGGACATGGAAGAGGAATTTGGGATGAGCGTTTGTAGAAAAAGGGATCTTCGTCTGCATCCAATACTTCATATTGGAGTAGAAAAGGTATAATGAGGTAGTTATATAGTTAATGTAAGTGAACTATTATAAATGTGTATTGACTTCTTGAATAATTATGTCCCTTGAATTAAGTTTTCCAATCAGTCTTTTCAAGCTGCTTAATATCATTTATATATAGTGCATACGTAAAAACGATAATTTTTTGCAGAAAGTTTTTTTTCGAACAGTCAAGCCATTGCTGACGTTTTATATAAAAAAGAAGGTGTCCCATTTTTTTTAAAAAATGAGACCAAACCTTACAGTACGCAGTTAACTAGGGAAAACTGGACGAAAATCAAAACTACAAAAACACTCCACCAACTAGTCTAAACTACCAAGGCAACAAAATAGGAAAGCCAAGCACGACACTCAACAAATGCCATTCACCACATGAATAAGCAGCAAGCTAGAAGAAAACAAGACTCCCACACGCTGATAGAGAGGCGACGTTATCGTCATCACACCATCACCGTCGTGATCGGGCGACTCCGACTTCACCAGGAAACTCTAGAGTAAGGGCACAACCTAACCCGCACCAAAGCAAACCTCAAGTAGGCTCATGTCATCGTTGCCACATGTCGTGCCCGCCGACGTTGCAGCTCCGACGTCATGACCACCAAACTCGTTGATGCATGGTTGGGCCAAACTGACCGCCTTGAAGACGAAAAGCTTGAAACCCCACACAAGAGCGAAACATAATTGGTGAAGTCTGACTTGGGTCATCGTTGCCGAGCTCACAAAAGAGCAACAACTCCGACTTCTCGAGAAGACAACAACCAAACCCTGCCTGGTACCAAGCAAAACCTTCTAGTCATCGTTGCCAAGCTCGTAGAACGCTCGACACAGCAGCTTCGACTTCTTGAAGGCCCTCTTTAGGTGTCAAAGCAGGGCATAACTAGAGATTGCCATGGATTTTCTTGACAATGCCTTCAAGAAAGACACGATGCTAAACTACATCGCCATCGTTGGCTCAAGATTGGTCTAGGTTTTCACCTGATAAATCCAAATATGGTGGAATGGAGAGACACAAAGGGATGCCTCCAAGGAGGAAACGATACCCACAAGCGTCGCCGTCCAGGCTTTCGCCTTGCCTCCACCAACCTGCCAATGTGAGGCCAATCCCATCGTCGATATTGCGCCTACTCACAGGTGTGTTAGCATCCCATTTGGTTAGAGCCCTCATTGTCGCTGTCGTTGTCTCGTCACTTGGGACACCCGTCGCCCCCACAGTTGGATCTAGGAGCAGAGGCCCAGATCCAACGGTTGCCAATAGGGGCCGACAAGATGGCAACGCAAGCGAAGAAGCTTGACGCCGAGCTCCCCCACCACGCCATCACCATCTTCACACCGTCTCCGTCGGCGCGCCGTCGCAGCGTCGTCTCATCGACGCCGTCACGCCAACGCCACCTCGATTTCCTTACACCGGCTCGTCGCCAGGGTCTAGCCTCGCCGCCACCATCCCAGCTCACCGTGCGGCAACCGGCGGGTTGCTCCGGTGGCGGCGAGATAGAGGGAATGGTGAAGGAGGGGAGCCGGCGGCGGCTAGGGTTTTCGACCCCAAGCCGCCCGCCAGGGACGACGCGGGGTTCTGTTATTGCTTTTTTTTGCAGAAAGTTGCATGACTCTCTTCAAGTGTTAAGCATTTTTTTAGATTAGCTTATAAGTGTTTTTAAAGTTATGCAAGATATAGTAGATTCTTCTGCACGCAGTACTGTCTTCTTCCAGTCTTAGTACTTGGATGCACAATTTATTTTTGTTGTTCTGTCTTAGTACTTGGATGCCCAATTTTACTATTACGTGGATAACAACAAAAGAGAATCGGACAAACTAGCTAGGCCCAAATAAAGCAGGCCCAACTTTGCTCGTCAGATGTCGTAGTTACTTCTTACTTGGGCCTGGTTTCCTCCATGTGCAGCCGGGACCTATAAATAGGTACAGCTAGACAGTACTATAAAAAGAGTATAGGCTGAGTTTGGCAGCTGGTTGAGAGTTTATTCTCTTTGCACGAAAAACGAAACGATTCATTAATTAAGTATTTGCTAAATTTTTTTTCAAAAATAGATCAATATGATTTTTTAAAACAATTTTCGTATAGAAATTTTTTGTAAAAAACGCACCATTTAACAATTTGAAATACGTGCGCTCAAAATACGAGAAAGAGGAGTTGGGAAGTGAGGCTGCCGAACAAAGCCATACAGTACTACATCCATCAGCAGAGCCTCTGAAAGTAATTCCCCTGAAAAGAAAAATCACAGATTCTCCAACAACCAACGGCCTTGCTTGGACTATCGAGTCAGCTGACAGCTAGTGACGAACCAGTATGAACCAAATGCGCGTATGTAACTTAAATGGAATTATTAATTATATTGCATTTTTAATGCCAGGAATGGCACTTACTATTAATTTATATATTGCATTCAGCTTGAGATACCTGAAGCATTATTCCATCACTATTTCTCATGTAGTAGTACGGTGGTAGTACGAAATGGCACTTGTTTAATCACCTCCACTGATCCACTCCACTCCACTCCACTCTTCTCAGTTTCTCGCTTGACCATGGGCGGCGTCCACAGGCTACAGCCATTCCAAATTCCAGAGAATCTCAACTGCAAACAAAGTAGTAGCACTACTCCTAATTATGAAACACAACACATGTCCAGCTAGCTAGAGAAATCATATCTCTGCATCCATACATCACCTGCCATTCCTCTTCTCACCCAAAAAAATAATATAACAAGAATAATTCTCCTGTACATATATGCCATGAACTCTGAAGAAACTATATAATTAAAGAGCTAGAGGTAGCTAATTTCTTTAAAGACAAACATGTTAGAGTAGTAGAAAGATTAGCCGATCGAGCAAGTTGGGCCATGTGCAGCTTAGCAACACTGTGCGCAGCCGCGTTAGAGTGGTTTGCTTCGTCGTCGTCGTTGGATTGGCGTGCAAGCTAGGCTGAATTATATTTAATTTGGGAGTTTAGTACTAGACGCCGTTGTGTTCAGACAAAGCTCGCTTTCAGACTTTCAGTCGTTTCAGAGTTTCAGAGTGATCGCGGGTCAAGCTATCAGCCAATAATTAACGAATGATTAATGTGCTTAGCCGTTACGCGGTTGGATCCACCGATCGCCGGCCGGTTTGGGGCAGGAGGCAATTGGCTGCAGCTGCGTGCTTCATTGCTTCCTGGTCTTCTTCCCGGCCATGGATGGAGCTCGAGCTCGCCGTGGTCTCCAAGCTGGAAAGAGAGCTATCTGACGCGACCTGATTTAACCCTCTGCGATTCTGCATGTGTCGTGCTGCGCTTTGTGGGAGTACTCCGTACTGGAGTGAGTACACCAGCTAAGCTAGCTCTGTCAGATGCTGATCTCTTTGTTTCCAGTACTAGCTGTCGCGTTGGCATTCTGCCACGTCGTCACCGCCACGTGCATGCGTTCGTTATCCTCCAGCATGGACGTACACGTACGTCGGATACTCCCTCATAAAATAAACAAATCTTTGAGAAAAAATTAGTATATTTTGAAACGGGCGAACCACGTATATTTGTACACGACATGTATATATGGCTGCTGGTGTGTTTGTTGCTTTATGTTGGAAGCTTCTTCCCCTTAATATGAAAAACAGATAACTCATTAGAATATGATTAATTAAGTATTAGCTAAAAATACTTGAAAAACATATCAATAAGTTTTTGCAAGCAATTTTTATATATATTTTTTTAAAAAAATTATTTATAAGTTTAGAAAGCGTATGAAAAACGAGAGAGCTGAAATTGTAAAAATGGTGGAACGAACTCAGCCAAGTGTAGGATGGTCCGATGGCTATGACATGTTACTACCATCCTTGTCGTCGCACCAGCCATCTAACTAGAGCTTGCTGGGCAAACAAGTGACAATGCCAACGGCAATGTCTTGCTCAAAACAAAAGGAGAGAGAAACGGCGATGTCAATGCCTGCTAACTGGCTTTGAAAAAGATGGACAATATTACACATGTATCAATTAACGCTCAACTAAGGTTGTGTGGTTGATAGATAGCCTGATATATTTACACCGATCAAAGGCTCAAATTAATCAAGCACATGCATATGATACATATGATCGATCTTTGAGCAAACGAGCCGATACATTCATATGCATGGATCGATCGATCGAGTCTCCATCGATCCAACTATAGCAACATGTGCAGTTTTCGGGCACCAGTATAGATCGATCATATCACTGGATGATCATCATTGTACGTTGCGTTTGACGGCTGGATGATGATCAAAGATTAGGTGCACGTAATCGAACTGCAGTGATGAAACGCAGGTTCAATCCTGCACATGCCAATGATCCAAAGCGGTCGCTGTTCGTCCGACTCGATCGAACTCTCTCTTGTCGTCGCGCGATACAACCCGAAAGAGATGCTTGACTGGTGCAGCCCGACGAATGAATCGTGCACCGTTCGATCGTCCACGCAATTAATCACATGGCGTCAGACCGAAAGCAACCCCAAATCCACCCATCTATCGATCAGCTCTCCATTCACTAGCACGGATTGGTTTGATTAATATTTTTTTTGTAGTTATCTAGCTGATTATGTACTGATCATATCCGCTGGTCCGTGTCAGCTTAATCATATCCATTAATTGCTCCGGTCAGAAATATCCCTGTAATTAATTAAGCAAAGGATACAGTACTATGCATCATTCATTTGTACTGTCTTGACCGTGATAGCAATGCTTTCTCGGTCAAATAATTGAATTGCTGTCCATTCAAAAGGGAAAAGAAAATGTATTTGCGAATGCACGCGTGTGTTGTGTGAGAAGCTAGACCGAGGGTTTAATCCAGGTTTGCTTAAGTTAATCGTCCTTCGTACTTCTCCTCATCAGCATAGTAAAGAAAACCGGATCGGGGGTCGACCCGCTCTGACTGTCAATTCACCGGTTCACCAGTCGAACCGTCGGTTTTTTATTTATTAATACTATATTTGATTTGCATTATTTTTAATATAGAACCATTAAAAATTGGTAAAAATATACATAAATAAACCAGTATATCTATTATTATATGGCCACAACATCAAAAAAATAAATGTAGTGTGGTAACATAATAAATTCATAATGCCATACTGCCATAGGACAAATTAAAAACATGTTCGATTCTAAAAAAATGCCACCGATTCACCGGTTCAAACAAAAACTGTTTGGTTCACTTTTTTAACCGGTTCGATTTTAGGGACGGTATTTGAGCAGAACCGAGCCGCTAAAGTCGTCGGTTCTGGTTTTTTTGGTTCAACCATCGGTCCGGTCCGGTTTTTTTCACTAGGCTCATCAGTCATCGGAATTTTCTAGAACCTGAAAAGAAGAGGTGATCATCTCATTCGATCGCCATCAGCTAGCAACCCAGCAACCTAGCTAGTAGTCAAGAGCCCATGAGTATCAAACTGTTAAGTACTACTACTGCATCTGCGGTGATGTCGACTTGTACTGCAAAAAGAAATCTGGAAAGTAATCAAACTGAAGTACTACTATTTGTGATTAGCTTAATCTGGACAGGACTAACCAGTTGCATTACACTAGTACATTTGGGAATAATTCGGTTTGTTTATACGGGTATACAGTTAATGTGGCGTACCTTTCAGGGGCAAGTGGGGAGCAGGAAAGACAGAGGCGAAGACAAGAGACCAATTCAATTAATCAAGGACTAATCCAATTAACATCTGAATGATACTCCTACTAATACGAATCATCGCAGGCAAGCAGGAGACGGAATTAATAAGTGAGAAAGCAGCAGCGTAGTGGTGGGCACGTATACGTACTGTAACGTACACGTAGCAGGCGTTTTTGCAGTTTTGCTGCCCGTGATTCCGGACTGTACGGCATGGGCCCCACGTGGACTTGGCCGGTTTTTGGAGTAGTACAGGGGAAAGCTGGACAGGTCAGGTCGCCCGTACAGGGACTCTCTCTACTGGCTGCTGCTGCCTTCTTCTTGTTTAGTGCGTCTTTTGACAGGTCAGGTACTCCATCATGGCCCCTGCTTTGCATGTGCCGCGCCGTCGACGCCGCGTACGGGCGGGTTGCGTAAACGGAGAAAGTAGCCAAGAAAACCGAGAATCCCAGCCAGCGCGCGGCTACGGGGGCGAGGCGCGGTCGGGGACAGGACGGCACAGGAGCCGCGTGGAAATCAGGGCGCGCGACGCTGCACCGCGCTGTACACGGCCGCATTATTTTGCAGCCGTTTTGTGGATGGATGCGTTGAAGAGATGGATGGTTGTTTGGTTGGGGTACGGGTGGCGCTCCTGTTGCACGGTGATGGTCAGGCTCCGGCCACTCACGGGGGGATTCGATGGAGATTTTCTTGCAAAGGAACTGGACCTGCCGTTTCGGTACGAAACTCCTCCGCACTTAGCCCTAGCTGCAATATAATCGATCGGCCGTCGCGGGCAGTGTGATTCATTATACGTTAGTAATTCATTGTACGGTTTTCGTGGGATTAGCCTCCTGCACGGTGCAATTTGATTTGATACTGTAGTCCAAAGTTGCTGCAACCTGGCAGCGCCACCAGATGTCAGAGACTCTATACCTAGTACTGTGCTCCGGTATAATTAGCTCTTGCTCCTCCTGTACGTACTTCGTACGCGTACTTGGGCAATTGCATTGGCCAAAAGTCACAGTAGCTGGTAGAGCAGCAGTAGCCTAGAGTGCGCGTGGTGTTGGCGCCGCTCTCGAGTGCCTGTCGACCAAATCTTGGACGCATCAAAACCCCAATGGATCGCATCGGCACCCGCGCCGCTTTCTGCAGCCCAGCGTCTCACATGGATGGGTTCAGCTTCAGCCTGCGACAACTTCTCTCCAAAATGGCGCAACAAGTGATTCAGATTCAGGCGCCACGCGCTTTTTTTTTTTCTCAATCTGCGCCCGTGACGGCCTCAAAATTCTCCAAGCCTACGAACCGATCCACGGAGTAGGGGTAGGTAACTGTGCCGCCATGCATCTGATAATTCAAACCTTGCAGAGGGTCAGTCAAATTCGGTCTGATTTCGAAATTCAGAATCAAATTGTACTCCAAATTGCGTGTATGGCACGGACCGACGGTCGGGGAGTGGCATCTGGACCCACCTGCCATAGTCGTCTGCTGTTTAAAGGCCGGCAAGAGATGGGGCCCACCTCGTCGACCTGGGACAAAGGAGGCGGGTAGGAGGAGGGAGAGTCAGTAGATGTTGGTGCAGTTAAAACCTCTGTACGGACATCGGCGCAGTGCTCAACTGCTCTCTCATCGTGATCTCTAATGTTTCATGTGACTTTACTGAACTACCCTCGCCGTGGTTACCTTTGCTTCCGTTAATATCGAAGGGCATGTGTTTATGCGTATGCACAGTGTTCTTTTCTTTTCTCATTAGGATTAAGTTTTTATCTCGATTTCTGTTAGCATGTTTTTCAAACTACTAAACAGCGTATTTCGTATGAAAAATTTTTATATGAAAGTTGTTTTAAAATATTAAATATATCCATTTTTAAGTTTGTAACAATTAAAACTCAACTAATTATACGCTAATAGCTTTCTCGTTTTATGTGTCCGCTTTTAATCTTAATGAAACGAACGGGACCTATAATCCCATCGTACTTTAATCTATAACACCAGTGACTTTTACATGATTTATTTTATCATTAAAAGTACTTATATATTTCTAAAAGTTGTCGTTATATATGCTACTAACAGTGTTTATAGTGTAAATGTAGATAACTTACGATGTTGGGACATTTTGACTGTTTTTAAATTAAAATAGTAAATTGTATTGATGATACAGAAAAACTTGTCAGGTAGACGTAATTAGTACATGAACTTGTAAAACGCTCGTTTTGGTGTATGAACTTGTCTAATCTGTGCAGACCAAGATTGAAAAAACACGGCATAGCTAATTTTACCAAGTTAGACATTGATTAGGACACGACATGCACATGTAAGGTGGGCATCATGATATATTTGTAACCTTGATTTATGCTTTACTATTATTTGTTCTACTCCTTGCATCATTTCTCAGTTTTTTATGTCTTTCTCTGTGCAATCGTTATGCATGGTTAAACCATTCTACCGTATAGATGCATGTGTATATAGCATTCTTTTTACGCATATGTTCATGTAGCATCCTAATCAACACATAAATTAGCAAGATTAGCCTTATTGTAATTTTTTGGTCTTGGTTCACACGCACCTAACAAGTTTATATAATAAAATAAGTGTTCTACAAATTTATGTATTAAACTGCACCTATCTCACCTATCTAACAAGTTTAATTATATACCATCAATACAATTTACTTTTTTAAAAATATGTTTAACTTCTTTTAAAGCCTGGACAAATATATAGAGTCATGTCGCATGCTACAGTACAATGTTTCAGCTCATCGACCAACGAGGACGGCTTTACGATGTTGTTGGGCCTAGCTTGGTCTACCTATGGCCAATGAGGTCAACTGGTCAACTGCTGGACCATGTACTCCAGTCAACATGATGCTCGGACTTACCTGCGCAAGTCTTCTGGTCTACCTTTTTTTTTCTAAACAAAACTAAATCTAGATATAGATACAACCCATCCTATTACAACGAATGAACATAGATCCGTTTAAATTTTTATTAGGATGAATTAGGTTAAGTTTATTTGGAACGGAGGGAATATAGCTTTTGTCTGGAGGTTACAGTGTTGAGCTAGTCCTCATTGTTTACTTTGCTTACTCAATGTCTATCTGCATGCATGCATGTTGTTTAGTTTTCGTGATAATCCGTCCACGCATGCATGTTTCAAATCGCGCGCCATTTAATTATTTGTTTCCATGAGCGAAGTGACAAGCAAATATCTGCCACTGTAATATTATCCTTATTAGAGCTTACACGTTTAACTGCTTACACCGTGTTGCTAGCTTTAATTTGTACTGCTACGTACTAACAATGAAGTCGTCCGACAACTGGACAATTAAGCTAGGTTTTAGCTAGCTACTGCACAGTTTGCGTGGGCAACGACGTTGATGATGGAGTTCGATTCGTACTATTGCTGAATCTGATCGACGTACGACGCCATATTTGTCGCCGATTGATGGCCTATCGATCGATCGATCAGCTAGCAATCAAGCCCCACTCCTGTCGTCGCGGCATGCCATGTGCTCATGCATCCATGCAGCATATGTTCACTTAATTTCGTCGTCACAATTGCATGGAAATTAGGAGGGCATATGACATGTACGACGTCAAGCTAAGCTAGGCTAGCTTACCCCGGCTCTCTGCCAAACCTAATTAATCAATCCAAACCGTCAAACAAGGGGTTGAAGAGAAGAAAACGTGCCATGCAACGCAACGGCCGTACGACCTGCCGCCGCCAAACCTAATTACTCATAAAGATAAATAAAGATAAATGATTAAATGTTTCACGTAAAACGAGGTGATATTAACGTGTGATTAATTGAGTTTTAATTATTACAAACTTGAAAAATAAATTTATCTTATATTTTAGAACAACTTTCATATAGAAAATTTTTACACGAAACATGCCGTTTAGCAGTTTGAAAAACGTGTCACGAAAATCTTTATGAGTAGCAGTAGGATCGAACGTAGCCTAATGAAAATAAACCGTCCCGTTTCGTTGTCACAAAAGATGGGAGAGAGAGAGAGACTCACATGGCAATGCAAATCTTCTTCGTTAATTAATCTCTTCGACCACATGTCGATCAGCAATTAATCTCCTGTGCATGCACGATGTGTAGTCCAATTGACATAGGTCGAATCTAGTGATATGCCCCCAAACACAATGCCTGCCTACTTGTGGAAAAAAAAAGGCCTCCAAAACGTGGAGATCGATTACCATTCGCCACACTGTACTTGATATATATCCTGATGACATTTCTGTTGATTTGCATGCATGGCTAGCTCCATCAATTTCGCCTTTGCATTATAAATGTTCCATCGATCGAGGAACATGCATGCATGCATACACATACACGTACACGTACACGTACACGTACACGTACACATACACATACACATACACACATACATACATACATACATATATATACATATATACATACATACATATATATATATATATATATATATATATATATATATATATATATATATATATATATATATATATATATATATATATCGTCTTATTCAAAAAAATTTATATAAATATCATTTATTTTGGTGTGACTTATTTTATCATCAAATAAAATATAATCTTAACTTATAATTATACATATTTATACTAAATTTTTTTGAATAAGACAAATAATCAAACGTTATACGAAAAATCAACGGCGTTATATATTTTGAAAAGGAGATAGAATAGTATTTTGTGTGATGTGAGTGCAAGTTGCCACTTATATATATGGTTGTATATCAATCGCTCACCGTGCACACTTCATGTCGTGTGTGGCCGGTTTTGGTATCTAGCTAGCACTACATAGGCACATATATCTTCTGTGAACAGATGCTCGGCGTAAGGGAATATGCTGTTGATACTTGATACCGTGTATAATTAGGTTGCTTTGGTTAATTGGGCATGTCCTACGCATGCACGCGTGTAAGCGTGTGATGATGTGTTAACACTGGCGCTAGCTAGGCTGTTTGATTTTCACGCGTGCACTACGTACAGACAGTGGCCTCCCGTCTCCATTCATGATTTCTCCACACAACGGAGTCCACATGAAAAAGATGTCTCAGCCTTGTAGTATAACTGGTACTGTGCTCAACTTCATCCGAAACACAGGTGAAACAAGTCGAACATCATCGACAGCTTTTATGCATGTGGGTTAACTTAAAAAACGAAACTTCCCATCATTGTGTTACAACTTAATTACAACTTACAAGCCGCTGTTAAAATTTAATTTTGGTTTTGTTTTGAGGGTTTTTCATCTTGGTTTTTTTTTCCAGCGTTGGATTTTAAATCGTTAGAGACATAGGTAAAAAAAAGTTACTCATTTTGTCCTATTAGCTTTAGGCCAAACAATGAGATAATATATACATACACATAATGAGAATAAATCTCTCTCTCTATATATATATCACTGAAATAAAATTAAAACAATACTCGAAGATGATTATCCAAACTACAGCTTAGGATTTGTTTTGGTACTAACTAAACTTGCAATACTGTTCTACTACAAAGTTTGCACCGTGCAGCACTCATCACTGGTCGTGGGCATTTCCGACCAAAAGGAGAAGTCGACGAGAGTCAAGTCCTCAAACCGGTGCATGGCCTCACTCACTCTCTCTCTTCCATGTGACAGGTCAGTAGGGTGGGACCCACTGCAGCAGTGACCCCCACCGATTCTCTCACCTCACACCTCGTCGCACCGTACGACCGGTGTTACGGAAGGATGCGGCCTGGCACGTTCTCACTCACGGATGACGCGAAGTCGCGAAGCGGTCCCGACCCGACCCGAGCCTGACCGGTCGGTCGGGGTCCAGCCGGAGAAAAACCAGGTGCTAGTTAAGGCACCGGCCCGGTCGGGCCCACCCCCACCGGCTTATTGCCGGTTGTACCTTCCGGGTACTCGTACGGTACGCGCACTTGTACCTCCTCCCTAGCCACGTTCCTTCCCAGCATGCTTTGCTAAGCTCACAAGCTCATCGTCCCGGGTGTTTGTATCAATCGGCATTTTTTTTTATTTTCGAAACACAGAGGCAGGCTAGGCTTTATAAATTTGAACAGATTGGACTATGATCGCGTCTATAAGTGCTAATTCTTGGTCCTTTAGTTTAGAATTCTATCAAAATCTGACATACTCGAGACAATTTGTATAGGATAAAAAACTCGAACGTCGAATGGTTTACGACGGTACACAACAACATAACTATATCAAGTTAGTCCAAAATTAAGTGCATGTAAGTATTTATTTATCTTTGATCGTATATATCCACTTGTATATATAAATACCGGATTTTTATTTATTATCTACTACCTCTGTCCCGTAATAATTATATTTATAGGATTTAAATTTGTCCCAAAATAGTTGCTAATTGTCCCATCAACCACTTCTCATTCAAAATTCTTCCTATTGTACCTTTAACCATCCTTCTACTCTTACTTATACACCATTTAATGAGGGGCATCATATCAAACTTTAATATATGCTAAATAATTTAGAACTATAATTATTTTGGAACGAAGAAAGTAAAATTTAAGTGGAACAAGATTGGATTTGTCCTTTTGAACTCAAGATTGGATGTCTTGATAGCTTAAATATGCTAGCAATGTTATGGGCAAGGTTTTTCTGTGCATTTTTTACAAATAAAAGCCAGATCAATATTCTCTTACATCTAAAAAATTAATTGATTAGGCTTTTATTGAAATAAAATTCTGGCTGAAAATAACCACTCACTGTATTTAATTGCTTGATGTAGGGGTATTAGAGCAACGGTGAAGAATAAACTCAACTATTTGATTTTGTAAGAAACTACTAACCCAATAAAGTGTGTTTACCTGTACATAGTAATCTTCACGTGTGCATAGCTCTTACCAAAGGTGAGGATCCTATATTGGATCTTATTTTTTTTATTGCCTCACACGTAAATGTCTTTTATCAATCAGTTTTATACCTTTCCTGTGGCATCATTTGGTAAACTGAAGTTGGCCCCAAAGCAGGTGCACAAAATTAATACTCCTACAAGGCTACAGCCCAATTCTGGGCCCAGGGAGAGGAGGAAGGGAGGAAAAAAAATTCACAAAAAGACTTAAGCAACTCATAACTCCCATATCTTCCGTTATATAAGGAGCCATGGCCACCACCCCAGTACAAACGCCTTGTGTCCTCTCAACTGTACCTCCACCTCTCCAAGAACCCACCCTCCGCCGCCGCCGCCATTGCCAAGCCTCGAGGTGAAGCAGCGACCATGAAGCGTCTCCTCAGGCGTCTCTCCCGCGTGGCCGCGGCCGATGCCTGCGCCGCGGCTGCTGCGGGCGCGTACCAGCCGCTCCGGCCGGACGGGTCGGCGAAGCTGTCCTCGTCCTCCTCCTCCTTCGCCGGCGCGAGGCGGCTGGGCTGCGGCGCGCGCGTCCCGGAGGGGCATGTGCCGGTGTGCGTCGGCGAGGAGGGCGGGCCCGTGGAGCGGTACGCCGTGCGGACGGACCTCCTCGGCCAGCCGGCGTTCGCGGCGCTGCTCCGGCGGGCCGCCCAGGAGTACGGCTACGGCCACCCGGGCGCACTACGCATCCCCTGCCCCGTCGCCGACTTCCGCCAGCTTCTCCTCCGCCTCTCCGCCGCCGCCGGCGACGACGACGACGAAGACGGCGCCCTGGTCTACTACTAGACCTCTTCGGCCCTTCCCCTTCCCCTTCCCCGTCCGTCTCCCCGTTTTGCCCTTCTCGCTCGCGGTATTTACGCTTTACCCATGGAGGGCATAGTTGTCATTTGCCCCAGGGTGAAACGGTGAATCCGCAGCAGCAGCCGCAGCGCCAATTGCTTTAGCTGCTGGCATTTTACTGATCTACCCCTGTGTGGGTGTGTACATAGGGAGGGTTAACTCCACCTCCGAACGGGTTGGTGGGGGGTAGGACGGGGATTTCGCCGCATTTTCTCCTGCAGCTCAAAATTTTTAGCACCTGCTGTTTGGTGGGAATTAGGGGATTTTTTTCTTCTTTTTTTTTTTGTGTTCTTCTCCACCTGAGCTTCTTTCCATCTAGATCTAGCTCTAGCTGTTGTAGCTAGCTAGTGGTAACGCAGTATTTGCTCTTGTTTTTGCTAGGGATATGATGAGTTGTCGATGATACATGTAAGCCGCAAGGCTAATCTCATGTGAAAATGGTTGAACTTTGCTAATGCAAAATCTGTTGAACCGGATGAACTTTGCAATGCTTCATCCAAGATCTGAGGGAATTAGTCAGCAATGCCGTGCATTTGCATTTCTTCCCTGGATTCTTTTGCTGCTTCGGTTGATTTTCATGTGCCACATTTCCAAGACCAGCCGTTCTCAGAGTAGACAGCAATCTTGCTGTGTTTTGTGAATTCCGGGCACTGGCAGTGTGGCACAGTGGTAAGCTGATCGTCGTCGTCGTCGTCGTCGTCAGAGGTAGCTTGTCTTCTTCAGATCAGAGCACAGTTTGATTGACTGTTTGGTACCAACTTGTACTAAGTTTCTTGGATCGTGGTGCAGAGTGGAGTAGAGAGGAGAACTGCAGCCGGAAAATCTGTCCTTGTTTGATCCGTTCCTTGAGTTTCTGGTTTTGTCTGAATGCATGCCGTACGGGATGATAAGCTGATCAGATTACTACCCGTATTTGATCTGTGAATGTCTTCTGTACGGCATGATTATGCTCAGATTGATCGAGGTATCAACGTCTTAATGTGAATGTTCCAGCTGCCAAAAATTCAGGGAAAACAAGTTGACAAACGAGTGAAACCTGACAGGGATGATAGTGCTTCTGTGGACTATCATCACATTTGCCCCTCTTTCAGCCTTTCACCAACCACCATAGTGAGAGAGATTGACATGAAACTTTTTCACACTTGGTTAAGCTCACACTCACATTTTGTTGCTTGTTCTTCACTGTTATTTCAGAAATTGATCGTTGTCAACAAAAGGGAGAGAGAAAGGAATAAATGTTTCAATACCTTCGAACAGAAAGAAGACGCACAATGATCACTATAAATTTATAGTAATTAGTTAAGCTTTCATCAAATATCCCTATCAAATCTTTTTCATTTCTTGCTCAAAGAAAGAGAGAGACAATATTGGCCTAAGAAAAATCTAGCATATGAGGATGTTAAATTGCCACCAAAAAAACGAAAATCCGTGGGCCGGCCAAAGCATGGATCATCAATTGACAGGAGGTAGCAGCTCCCATGTGCAGAAATCTTGGCCAGTACAGCTGACAACTGCGCCACACTGTGGCTGAGCTCACGGGGACGATGATGATGATGATACCTTAAGATTTTAGAGCACCAGCTTAACTTGTGCTCAAAAGAAACTAATTCTTGCATTATCACATTGATTAATGATTCCTACTACTACTTGGAAGTTGGAATCGTTGTCAGGACTCAGGAATCAGTTTATATCTGTGTCAATCACATGCCTCAGAGGAAAATGAGTAAGCAAAGGCGGCGTAGATCATCGTCGTACATGAATTAGCCTGCACTGGCATGTGCAGCCTAATCTGCAAATTTGATTTTTTTTTTTTTTTGCAGCGGTGCTCATGCTAAATGCTTGGTAATGAAGGAGTGGTCATATGCTAAATTCTTGCTGGTTTGAACAGATGTGAAAGGATACAACACCGGAAAACTGAATTGGAGGCTGGAGTTTTTATATGCAACTGTGCTCATAATTTCTTTCTGGAACAAATATATATACTACTATATAACACATGCCGTTTCAATAAGACAACTGCTCAGTTTTGTTACAAGATTTATCAGGTTGTGCAGGTCAACAGGCTCGTCCTCCACGACATGAGTGCATTTATGCATTGTCACATGCTCCGAGCTGCATGCTGCTACATTGCTACCTCTCCAAATCCCCAAGACAAAAATTTTGCACAAGTATAGAAACACAGCAAAAGTGCAGAGATTGTGGCAATATTTTGCCGGGCACAGAGCTGGATCGATGAACAACACTGAAGAAAACCTGTACAAAAGCATGCAGAGACCGGCAGATTTTAGCGGCAAGTGAGCATGGAAGCAGGAGGAGATGAACAGTTTGATGAGGACGACCTGGCTGCCTCCTGCTGCTGCTACTGCAGCTAGGCCATGCCATGTGCAGCAAGCAAGTGAGAGGCCACATTGAAGAGGAAGCACGCCCGTCCGATTGCCCAATCGAGGCCCGACCGGCGAGCAAGAACGCTCTCGGACAATTGTTTCAGTCTCACCTGCTCCGCTCGCCATGGCACGTTGCATCCAATGCGCCACCACATGGCACTGTACATGTAGATCACCTGTCAATCCATCGAGCAGATAGATAGATGTTATCTACGCATGGATGGATGAACATGGCAGAGCATGGCTTGTATGGTTGTATAGTAGCAGAGCAAGCCATGCTACTGCTACTGCTACTGCTACTGGGGCAGCAGCAGCAGCTGCTGCACTGGAGCAATGGTGTGTGTGACACTGTTGGGGATAGCGATCGATCTCCGGGAGGATGCGAAGAGATTTTGCGGGTGGAATGGTGACAAAAACGGCAGCGACTTGACCGTGGAATTCGATGACGGGAGTGGCATCACGTCATGGGCCAAAGATTCTGAACGTACAGGGAGGGAGAAGATTGTTTCATGTCCTGGAGATGGAGAGGCAATCGATCGGACTAGACGGGCCTCTGGCATCTGGCCCATCTGCAAATCACGGCCCAGGTAGGTAACGGGCCGGATTGCGGTGTTAATCCTATCGAAAAAAGTACATCAGAGGTCTCTTATCTTATCACCGAATTACAAAATCGTTCTTGAGCCGTAAAACCGGATACAACACATCCTCCAATTTACAAACCCAGTGCAAATTAGGTCCCTCGACGGTATTGTCTCCGGTTTTGGCTGACGTGACGCCTACGTGACTCTTTTGACTAGATCTTCATCCCATGTGGCATTGACGTGACGTTTACATGGTAATTCGATCCAAAAAAAATCAAAAACCATGGGACCCACATGTTAGTTACACTAGAAAATAATTAAAAAATGATTGGGCTCATGTGGGACCCACATGTCATCCTTATTCTCATTTTCTCCTCTCCTTCCTCTCTTCTCGTTTTCTCCTTCTCCTCACCACCACGGTGTCGAGCTGAGCGGGCAAGCTCGCCGGCCTCTCTGTCCCCCTCGTCGGCCCTGCCCCCTCCCTCTCCGTCTCTCGCCGCCGACCTTCCCGCCTCCCTCTTTGTCGCCCGCCGCATCCTTCCACCCGTTCCTCACCGCGCAGTACACTATGACGTTCCTGTGTCGGTGATCGCGGCGGAGAGAGCTTGCGCCGTTGGAGCAGGTGGTGTGAAGGAGGGCGTCGGCAGCGGGCACACCACGTCGCCGGCCACGGCTTCCTTCGCCCACAACCTTTTTTCACCACACGCACTACCATCACCCCCACCTCGCCGGCGACGACGACAACAAATTCCCTCTATCCTTCCTCTTTCCCTCCTCCGCCTCTCCCTACCTCGCCAGCAACGATGACGACGACCACATCGACGCGAGCACAAGGTACGCGACCGCCTCCTTCGCCACCCATATCTTTCCCTTGGCCTCTTCCCACCGCCTAGCCTCCTGCTCCACGGCCTCACCATGCGCCGCCTCCACACACGCGCCGCGGCGATGACAACGTGCAGGGCTGGGGGGCCGTGGACAGCGAGCCCGCCACGTGCAGGAGCGTGGAGGCTCGAGTCGTCGAAGACGAGTGCACGCTCGCGGGGGTCGTCGACGGGGAGGTGGGGGTTGTTGACGGTGGACGCGATGCCGTGGAGGTGGCCAAAGGCGAGGACCTCCTCGTCCCCAGCCATGGCGCGGCGGTGGATGAAGGGGAGGGGATGCAACCGCACGTGGCTTGTTAGAGCCTTGCCCCACCGGCCGTGGGCCGTCTCCTCTTTCGCCTTGCCCCGCCAGCCTCCCCGCCGCCTCCTCCATCGTCTATCTGAAGGAAGGAGAGGAAGGAGAGAGGGGAAAATGAAAATGAGAATGACATGTGGGCCCTACATGGGCCTCATTATTTTTTAATTACTTTTTAGTGTAACTGACATGTGGGCCTCACAATTTTTATTTTTTTCCAGATCGAATTGTCACGTAAACGTTACGTCAATGGCATATGAGATGAAGACTTGGTCAAAGTTGCCACGTACACGTCACGTCAGCTAAAATCGGGGACAATACCACCGAGAGACCTAGTTTGCACTGGTTTTGTAAGTTGAGGGATGCGTTGTATTCGGTTTTACGGTTTAAGGACAATTTTGTAATTCGGTGACAAAATGAGAGACCTTCGGTGTAATTTTTCTAATCCTATCGGCAACTAGAATGGCAATTAGCAGAACACTAAGTCCATGGATTTAATTCATATACTTTGTCACGAGTGTTTGTATTTATAGCTAATTATTATTTCAGTGTAGGTGATGTATTCGTTGATAGTGAGGTACTTGTCTGTTCGTGCTCGTGGTGATTTCATAAATCTCGAGATATGTCGTTTCAGCTTTTCAGAGTGCTTATAAAGATAGAGTATACGTGTGTTAGTACGTACATTGATAGGGATGAGGAGCATCACTTTGTAAAAAAAAGAATGCAGATGATCGTGGCGTGTGTTGATTGATGGCAAAAGCAGACTACAGTTCCGAACAGTAATTCGGCAAGAGGACGAACGCGACGGGTCGACGGTAGCAGAAGAAGCTCCTGCGTCAAAATTGTGTAGATTGATTCACTTTTGTATACTTCCAAACCAAATATATCAAAAATATGTAGTTCTACACAACTAATCTATTCATAATTCATTCCTCCCCTCCCGTAACAAATTTGGATGTAACCAAATCAACCTTCGATTGTCAGTTGACTATTAGAATGACTCGGTTATATTGGTCTCAAATATAGACCGTTCTTCATCTTCTAATTCTACCCCTGCCAGTTTTGGTTATCGACACTAAGTGAGGCTATGAACTACACATATTCTCTTCAGCGATGTATGTATGCATATATGGAGTAGCACACTACTATACCCTGTACGCCATGCCGACCTCGATGAGGGAGGTGTGCGGGATGCCGAGCACCACCGCCGGCCGCCGCGAGTTTCGCCGGAGGAAGCCGTACACCACGTTGACGGCGAACTTCTTCACCGCCGACGACGACTCGTGAGCGAACACGCACGTGTGCCCGATCATGTACGACACGCCGGCCTCCTTCTCCTCCATCAGCTCCTTCACCTCCGCCTTCCCCCACTCCGCCGCCTCCTCCTCCTCGTCGTTGAACCGTACCTTCCTCCTGCCGCCGCCGGTGGCGTCGATCTCGCACGAGCTCGTCGTCGTCCCGGCGTCAAAGACGTGCTGATTGCTGCCGCCGGAGGACGACGTGGCGGGGATGACCGACATGGCCTCGTTCTCGCCGGAGGCGGCGGACAGCCGATCGGAGCCGCCGTCCTGGTGGCGGAGGAACTCGACGACCTTCATCAGCAGCTGGTTCTCGAAGTTGAAGTGGTCCCACCTGCCCTCCTTGTACCCATACCGGACGATGCACCGGAACAGCCGGTTCGCCGGCGGGCCGATCCTCCCGACCAAGAACCGCTCCTCCGGCGACACCTTGGGCACGGCGAGCGTCTGCAGCGAGACGAATATGAGAACCCGGTGGAACGCCGGGAAGTTGGTGACGAAGTGGGCGAACATCGGGGGCACGCCATTGGTGGTGCTTGAGTAGACGAAGCCGACGCCGGGGACGCGGACGAGGCCGATGCCGGAGCTGAGGCCGAGGAAGTGGTCCAGGCAGACCTTGTTCTGGACCTCGTACTGCTGCTTCTTGGCCGTGCCGTAGTGCCACGTGGACATCACCAGCAGCGTGGTGAGGGAGAGGAGGAGCGGGAGCCAGCCGCCATGGGGGACCTTGGCGAGGCACACCGACAGGTAGAGGAGCTCGACGGAGCCGAAGCCGACGGTGAAGACCGCCGCCCACACCACCGACCGGTTCCACACGGTGGTGATCACCAGGAACATCAGGCATGTCGTTGCACACATAACCAAGATCACTGCAAGTCCTGCAAATTTAACACAAATATACAATGGGTGTTGATCGATCTTTGCTGCTTGCTACTATTTGTCAGTCACCTAAACTTATACTCCTCCTAGCCTTAAACATTTGATGTTTGACTATTAATTCTATATTGGAATAAGTTATAAAATATAATAAGGTTATGGTATTATAATAGTATTGTACAAGGAAAATCTGTGTGTACCATTTTTGTCTTTATAAAACTAAACATTTGTGAGACTATTGCTAATCAAAGTTCTAAAAGGTTAACTAAATCTTACCTTAAATGTAGAGTCTGGATTAAATTACGTTATTGAAAAGAAAAAGGCAAATGGTGTGCTAGCTAGTTACCATAGGCGTTGCCAATCATCTCGGTGTCTCGGAATCCAATTGTGACGGCCAAGCAGAGGGACATGAGCACCCAGTTCACCTCTGGGATGTAGATCTGCCCATGGACATGGCTTGATGTGTGCACCACCTTTATACGCGGGAAACAACCCAAAGCTCTACACTGGCTTATGATGGAAAATGTAGCTGAGATGATCGCTTGGCTCCCAACAGCTGTGGCTAACGTTGCAATGAACAACACTGGCCAAAACACACGGTCTGCATATATATGTAGCAAAAGGAAATAAACACATATGTAAAATACTAGCTGGAAAATAACTAGAGGTGTCTAATAACTTCAATTGCTGCATTAGAAGGAAATGTGAATTAAACATGCGTTCACTGTAACTGCTGTACAGCTAGTTTTTCTCAAAAAATATTATGGTAGAACTACTATATACCATATGTGTCTATTGTCTACTACCGAATTCTAGAGTAAGGAGCCCAAGAGTCGAAAGCCCCTAACCTTCGATGGGGGAGCAAGTGTGGTACCGTAAACTTTTTACAACTTTTCCTTCAAAGATAGTCTCCCTTTACATTGTTACCGAGGCGGGTTTTTTTAATCTAGATAGGGTACAAAAGAAATCACATACAACATCCTCTCAATAAAGACCTATGACTTGAGGGTATTGTAGATATTTTCCTACCTTAAATCTTAGTATTAGGTTTACGAAAAAACCTGTGGACAACGTGTATAACTTTCTGGTCCCTATCTTATGTGCTCGAGGCAGATGGGGGACCACTAAGGCTTTAGAGTTTCTTCTAAAATGCCTTTGAAATTAGTGGAATAGCATTTTGATTGTTGAGGAGTATTCAATTTGCTGAAGGCTTGCCTATCTCTCCAAGAAGACCTCTTCATGAGTGAGTCATTATGTTCACACCTTCATCGGATAATCTGATTATTAACCGAAAGGTTTGTTACTTCTCGATTGTCGGAGTCGGTGGCTAGGGCCATCCTCCACTATAGTGCATATTCGTAGTTCAGTTGGTTTGATATTTATGTCTTATGTTTCAGTTACGTTTGCGAATTTTTCTGAAAAGCAACAGATTGAGCACAGAAACATAAAAAGATAGATTGTTTTGTGAAAGAATCTTTGAGCCCATAAAAAAACAGAATTTGTGCTTATTCTTTAGCGAGCGGAGCTGAAAACAAAGACAAAATATTTTTTCAAAAATACGGAGTAGAATTTGTTGATTCTCGGATTTGAAGATATCAAATAGGATACATCAAACTCGAATCAGTTTGATCTTTGATGTATCAAATGACCATCAGAATTTGTGCCTTTTAGAACACACATCAATTTTCATGCTAATTATTCAATCTAACTATTAAAATCTACTACTCATAGCGAGACATGGTTTTCGAATATTTTTTCTTAATGAAAGGTGATATAAATATTGCATATTTATCCTTGGAAAAACAAGTTCTCTGTGTATTTATGTTAGTTTTCAAAACTGAAATAAATTTGGCCAAGAAAACAAATTCTTAATGTTGGAGTCTAATGGCATGTTTCCAATTTTTTATATGGCAATTGATGTTCACCATATGCTTAATGTTGAAGTCTGATGCCTCTATGGGCTTGTTTGGTAGAGCTCCAACTCTTAAATTTAGCTCCAGGAGTTGGGTCTGGAGTGGAGTTGTGGAGCAGCCTAAACCCAGCTCCACATCTCTAGTTCATTTTGTGAGAGCGCTCCACCCAGCTCCGCTCCCAGTTTAGGTGGAGCTGAAACTGTTTGGTTGGGCTCCAGCTCCAGGAGAGGTGGAGCTGGAGCTGGAGCTGTGCCAAACAGGCCCTATATAACGGTATGTAATATGATAAGGTAAACCCATCACCAATGTTCCGGCACAAACGGCAATACGGCATTAGTTGAGGGATCATGACAATACAAGCAATTTATTAGGGGAGATTGATTTGCGTGGGGCGCCCGACACCAGCCCAAAACACCGGACGCCAATGCAACTACGTGTTCTACTAGTTAGTTCTCTTCACTTCATTCATGCATGTATACATTTAATGATATTCAAAATAATTTTTCTTCTAAACTACTAATCCAACCTACGATTTGATCATACTACTGTATTAATTGGAATTAAATCTTTACAATAAAATATCACATGATTTTATTCTGATGAAAAAAAACATATATTTCAGACCGTTAAAATTTAATGTTTTATACACGATAACAACATTTTTTAACACGTGTTTTATCCGTGTTTCAAAAAAAAGTTTCAATCACTGTTTTTTCTCATCATGTATAAGTTAATGTTTCATTGATGGTCAACTGAAACATCCTGAGTTATTCCATAGACTCAGGCCTTGAAAGCCCATTAACCTTTCAAAAACAAATTCAAATCCTTCTACTTCCTTCATACGCTATTTCTTTTTGGTAATACAAGTCATGAAAAGCCACAGATCCGCAGGGGAAAGTGAGTTATACAAGAATGTTGTGCCCTTCATTAACAGATGAAACTATGGGCAGATATTGGAATAAGGCCGAAATTCCTGGCCCAAGTCTCTCGGGCCTTCTGTTTCAGGCCTGACCACACACTGAATTTTCACTGCGAAATTAAAAGGATCTGTTTAGGGCTGAGTTTGGGCTGAATATTCTGCCCAAGCATGGCCCATAGCACCTTTGGGTCATAACTGAGCGGGCCAGATTTTCCCAGATCTTAAGTTAAAGCTTTACATGGGCCATGCAAAAAATTACTGATATTAATATCCAAAATTCCATTAAAAATGGTTATACTATACTCTGAAGGGATTGATAAATACTATAATGTTACAAGAACCAATATACTTGCTGTTGGAAAAGATGATGAGAAAAAAAACAGTGGAAAACCTGAAGCAATCTGGCAAAAGAATAACACCTCACCTGGAAGAGCTTTGTAAAAGCTACTCTGGAGATCCTCCCTATGTTTGGACAGGTATGCAGCCTCACCCATGTAAGCCAGAACTAAGCAAGGATATACAACAATTGTGAATCCAAGCTGTCATGGCAAAACAAAAAAAGAAGTGTAAAGATTTTTTCCCCTAATTCTTAGCAAAAAAAGTGTACTCTTTCAGCTACCAAGACTGAAACTATCACCACCGAAAATCATATTACCCTCAGTGAAAGCTTTGAGAAATGCCCCAGATCAGCAAACATGGCTTCAGCACCTGAAAATCTAAAGCTATAATTAATCATGTTACAGTGAAAACAAGTGATAAACCAAAAATAAAAGGATAAAAATATGTGAACCTGTGAGGCAAAGAACAATCCCTCCTAGTGAGCTCCAGCCATCCTTGCCAGCCTTCCTGAAGAAGTTGTATATGTAATACGGGGACAGAGCACGGATGACACTAGGGTTCCACTTTATGATGTTATATATGCCAATCCCACCAATGCAAGTGAGCCAGGAAATCAAGATTGGTGCGAATAGGAATCCGACACGGCGTGTTCCATAGTGTTGCAATGCAAAAAGGCCAATTAAAATGACGCAAGCAAGGAGCACAGTATAATCTGCAGGAGAAGTGCGATAGGAGCAGATCAGCTGTATTTTCTGGTGCAAATGGACACTAAGAAGAAAAAGAAATTGAGAATAAGAGTAATTTAAATGTGTGCTGCTAAGAGGAGTGACCAGTAAACCTTTATGAGACAAGCCAATATATCAGCTGCTTACTTTCATGTAGTTCTGGAAACTTAATTCTGAGCCCAGAAACTGCTGCCAACACTGCAGAAAAGAACATGCCACCTCTTCAGTCACAAGCAAAACATGATGGTGTTAAAGCAATTTAAATGTTCCCCAAGAATTCCTTACTCTTTGTTTTTTAAATTAAAAAAAATATCAAAGTTCCTTACTCTATCATATACGTTTGTCAATTGTATATAAAATATGCTCACATATGTTTTTGGTTTATAAAACACTTCCATTATCTAAAAATACTAAAAAATGATTAAGCAGCAAAATTTGTGCCTTGAGCATACAACCACAAATCTTCAGTTTCAGTCTTTCAGAGTTCAGTACCTGACATTGTTGGGGTCAAGACACCATCCCCAATAACCATGCTAGTACCCATCAGAACGA
This sequence comes from Oryza officinalis, assembly GCA_008326285.1. Classification (NCBI taxonomy): domain Eukaryota; kingdom Viridiplantae; phylum Streptophyta; class Magnoliopsida; order Poales; family Poaceae; genus Oryza; species Oryza officinalis. The sequence continues at coordinate 44,266,790 of BDMV01000006.1, read as the reverse complement.
ACAGCAGCAGCACAACACGAAGCGAGTAATGCTTCTCGAAGAAGGCCTTGATGAGCATGCTGTTCCTCGACTCCTTACAAGGTTCCTCCCTGTTGTATGATGACAGAGAACCATGGTTTGCATGCATGTTGTTCAGAAGTCCCATCTTGGAGTTCCTACACAACAATGAGTAGAGAGCAAATGTGCCACCTGCATACATACATGGCACATTTGCAAGACAAACTGGCATATTAACTATTGCACATTGAAATGAATAATACGGCGAAAAATGCGCGGATTCTGAAATCACCTTCTCCATTGTCATCTGCTCCTAGAACAAGGATGATGTACTTGAGGAGAGGTATCAGAGTAAGGCTCCAGAAGACCAGAGATAATACCCCAAGGATCTCTTCATCCTCCTCATGAAGCCGCAATTTTCCGGAGAAGGTGTTCTTGTACACGTACACAGGTGAGATGCAGAGATCGCCATACACAACTCCGAAGCTCTGATATGCCAGTAGAAGTGTTCCTTTCTGCCATCCCTAACAAACACAGGCCGTGTCATGCTTTCGTGTCTGTGACCATTTGGTGAGGTAATCACTAAACAGTAGTATCAACTTAACTACTTTGAATTATACTGCTGGACAAAATTGAAGATCTAGAAAGAGAAACTTGAAATAGGCAACAAGATAGTAGTATTCAAAGTAAACAGAAAAGTCTCAAACTCTGAAGTAGTAGTAACTACTAACTAGTAAGTTGAAAGGAAATGTCCAATCTGACCATCAAAAGTGACCTGATGGCTACGGTTAAAAATCATATGTATGTAAGAAAAATAGTAAATGGACCCATTTACCAAGTTGACCCAAGAGAAAAATTACAGTGCATTACAAAGATTTCGTGGCACCATACCATCTCGTCTTTGGAATCTATTGATTCCTCAACTCATGGATTCCCCTTATCAGATTCAGAAAGCATAACATATCATTCTGCAATTAGTGAACTACAGTAATGCAAAATTAATTAACTGAAAACAACCAACTTTACCACCTAATTTCAGAACTGAAAAGAAGTGCGCCGCTACAAACTTAGCTTCAGAGCGCTCACTCTCTGTCTCTTGCACACACAGAGACACCTACTCAGGCAGAAAAAAGATTCGAGCGAAATTGTAGCGCCATAGACTTCGAATAAGTTCAGTGTTTTTCAGAACGAAATGCAGAAAATCTACAAAATTTAACCCTGAGGAACTTGAGATAGCGCCCGCACCCAAAGTAACTCATCCGGCCATCCCAGAATCCGCAGTAACATTGCAAAATACTTGCGAAGAAAATGCACAAAACCAAGTAACCAACCAAACCAAACAGAACTGAGAGAGCAAAGAACCAAACCAAGAACCAAGCTTTTAATTACCCAAGAATTCCTCCACCTGGGCGGCGCGCCACCACCACCCTCCACATCCATCTCTCCACCTCTCCGACGACCGCCGCCGCCGCCGGAAACGGTGTCGAAAAAACCCAGCTTTTCTCCTGCTCTCTTGCCCTCTCTCCCACGGCAGCTCGAATGCTCCTGAATTCTTGCTGCCGTCAGATCCTCTCTCTCTCTCTCTCTCTCTCGCTGCAACCAACACTGTTTTGTTGGAGAGGAAGGGAGGAAGGAGAGAAGCAGTTAAGGAGACGGGAAAACGTGGGAGGTGGCTTCTCACAAAAAGAAGGGGGGAGAGAGAGAGAGGGCGCCAAATTGTTAGGAGTTTTTGCTTCCATTCCATGGTTGGTTCGGTGTCTTGTTCCTCTCTGGCTGCCACATGGCGCATACATGCGGCAGCCTTGTGTGTACCTACGTGTGCTGCAGACTCCACCTCGGAGAAGAAAAAAAAAGAAGCGGTTTGTGTGGCCAACCGACCATGGCTGCTTTTGATTTTGCTGAAGAATTCATTTTAGGAATTTTTCTAGGACTTATAAGAGGGAGTCGTCCTTCTTCTGTTACCCTCCCTCCCTTCCTCATAAAAACCATTTCCTTCCCGTAAAAACTGATTTTTTGAATAAATAAATAAATAAAATGATTATGGTATAAAAAACAATCAACCCATTTTGTCCAAATGCTTTCACAAAACTGAATGAAGAAACCGTTGTAAGGTACGGGCATACAACTAATTCGAAGAAAAAGAAATTCAACTCTATTTTTAGGCTTGATTTTTTTATCCGTTAGCAAGTAAACTTGCAAAATGTAACTTCAGTACGAAGAAAGCGCACCTTTTAGTTTGATTTGTTTTTTGGATTAATCTAGATGTATTATTTACTTATATAAATAGTAATTTCTAGTTCCATATGGGCAAGAAGTTACACCAAAACGTATATAATTTTTTAACTTTTAGGTTAGGACATGCTTCACACAAGGGAAAAAACATAAGGGCGAGTGTTGATATCGATTAGTGTTCAAAAAGTGATTGATAGATAAGAAAATATTAGTCACTTAAATAGATAGCCGAAATTGACTTCCTGAGTTCCAATGAATGATTTGCATGAATGGATAAATATGCATGTTTTCCAAGCTACTAAATGATGATGTATTTTTTATAAATTTACTATATAAGAATAGTAAAATTATTTATTTGTATGCTTAATTATGATAAGTCATTCAGCACAAAAGATACACATGTACTCCTATAGAAGAGACAATTTTTCTCATGGTTTCTACGGAATCGAGTTGAATGAATGGATAAACATGCAGGCTTTCGAGTTTCTAAATGGTGCAATTTTTACATACACTTTCTATATATGATTTTTTAAAAATACTATTTAAAATAATTTTTAAATATTATAATTGTTAATTTATTCATTTGTAGCCTGAACACTTCTCATAAATCATTCAGCTATTCAACGTAAAAGAACACACGCTTACTCCTCTAGAACGCGGGATTTTTTTTGGGTCTCCACGGAATCGAGTTTACTCTTGTAAAAATTGTACAATGTTTGTAATGTGAAAATTTCTGCATCCTAAAGGAGTTCTTTAGCCTGATTTAATTAGGTGAATCCATTAATGCATATATAGATGGTTGAAGCTTCATCAAGTTGAATGCATCATAATAAATAGTATTGTGTTTCTCTCAAAAAATGGTATTGTTTTGATTAACTCGCACTCCAACTTTGCAGATGACATGATTAAAGGGTAATGAAGCTCATAAAGTAATATTGCTAGCTATCTAGTACCTACTAGAGTAGGGAACGACTTAGGGTATCCTTTCACCGTTTGATTTTTGGAAGATTGAGATGGAACGTGTGTGTGGTAATAATCACATGCATATATGGAAAAACCCGTCGACTTCACATGAAGTCCAGCAAGCTTTATATGTCAACAAAAAAAAATTAAAACACCTTATCTTTCTCTGAATGTGGTGTGTGCTCTGAACTACTTTTCTTCTGAAACAGATGTTCTTCTGTGTGAATGAAACGGTGGCAAGATTATGATAGATGTCCAAGATTAATGATCAAGTAAACCTGGTACAAATGTGGCCATCATCAATGCACGGCAGGTTAATATCTTCTCGTGATCTGTATTATTTCCCCAAACCAACATGTACAATATAGTTTACCGTGTTTCGGAAAAAATATAGTATATATTTTTAAGAAACACAAACACACAAACACACACTCATATATTATGCGTGTGCATCTTACTTCTATCCTATCCTTCATAATTCATAAACACGTATGAGTCTTCATTGTTGATAAATATTATCTGTGAATGCTAACGTCCATAGTAAATAGATTTCATCATAAGAAACTTAACCAATTACAACTGAGCTCAGTTCGCTTCCAAACCAATATTGATGTATTGAGGTATCTGTATGTGATATGTGATGTATGATCATATTTAATTGTTTGGGGGTAAATTTGCTCAATGGTGTATGTACTACATGTATTGTGGACACGTTAAAAGCATTACGGGAGTTGGAATTTTGTTGATCACACAATGCATCTTCAATCCGTTCATACACTTACAAAAAAATGTATTATCTAAAAGAACTTACAAAAAGGTGTTGATTTATTCCTTCATCTGTAAGCATATGCATCTTCTCGTATGGAAAATACAACAATTAATACGTCACAAATCACAATTGCTCGCGTGTACAGATCATAGAGATGTGTGTATTTTATTCAGAAAATATAATAATGCATGTTTAAAATTCGTATATAAGTGCACAAATCTTATCATATCTCTCATGAACCATCGTATTTCAAATCGATACGACTTCACTTCAATCAGCATACCTTTGTACCTACTTCTATCTAGAATATTTTATTCAATATTATAAAGGAGGCAGAATTTTAGAGTCCTGAACATCGAAATCAGAAGCTATTCAATCATGAATTATCAAAACTTGTTTTTTCAACGTCTAGAGTGAGCTTTTGGTGATATGTCACTGACTTGGTGTTACAGAGCAAGGTTGGAACCATATGTTAAAATTTTAAAGCTAATAGGTACTACTACTTCAATATAGTCTATAAGAAATTCTCGAGTGTATTGTAGAGTGTTTGGGACATACATAAATTTTGGTCTAATTAAACTGAAGCAAGTTCAATTGTCTCATGCATGATTGATTAGCTTCTGGCTTTGAGTTTATGGTTGATTTTTATATTTTTCATAAAATTCTATTGTTAGAAAATATACATTTTTTCCAACGTAAATACCCGTGTTTATGTCCACCGAATCGCACACGTTCTATATAAAACTGACAAAAGAGAAGCTTTCCTTTCAAGTCAAAAAAAAAAAGAGAGAAGATGTCCTCAATATAAGAGTACAACTCATATTGGCAATCACTGATGAGTTAGACAGGCAATGAGGAGACTTTTATACGGCAATATATATAAGTCACATTGGTAAAAATCACTATGCATCTCCGGTCACGTAACGGCTCTCCAAATGAGCAAGATAGCTATCACTGATTATCTCATCGTTTCATCACCATGACATAAAATTGATGAATTAAGTAACTATAAAATTGTGATGGCAAAGTTCAGGTCTAAGTTCTTTCACCTTTCATTTCCATCTACCATTTATTGTTGATAAATCTTCTGTGGAATTTTTAGCTGATGGAGTACTCTTCACTTCTTGGTTTTATCTCTGAATTTCTGACTGCACTCCAAGGTTTCTTTTTTTTTAAAAAAAAAATCTTCTATCACTCCCTCTTTTATTTCTCAATATTTTCTACTCCTCTCCATCAATGGAGCACATGTGCCATCTTTAGCACTGTCATTTGCAGTGTTAAGAGCTAACTTCTGCATTTTGCAAGTAGCACATAATTGTACTTGATCGTCATTTATTTCGTTTGTTTGGTGTACCAGTGTACCCTCTGATTTGTGGTCAGTGTTGATCAGTGTTTCTTCACATTGCAACTAATACTGTCCCATAATACTGCGTACAATGTCTCGAGTTAGTTGTGTATAAACAGTACCCGGGCCATCACATAAGTTGTTACAATAACAGTACAGGATCAAACGTGCAGTTCTTCCTTCAGGACAACTCTATGAATATCTGATCATTGTCCATGGCTACTTGTCTACTAGAGAAATATATATTCTGAACAAATCTGAAAGTGGTCACTCCTGCAAATTACACCCATATTCTCTGGCTTAAATTCCATGCTGTTCTTCACTTCTGCTATGATCTAGAGTAATCAGCATCATCTTGTTAATTAATTCCTGATATTTGAACTAAGGATCAGGGTGCCACATGAGCACTGAACTTATCAGTTCACATGCATGGTTGATGATGATATCTGCAGATCGATACGTTCAGGTACGCTGAAGTCTGAAGAATGCACGCCGATGGAAAAAAAAAAGCTCTGTGAAGGCGCCAACTTTGGCCAGTCATGTTGGCCCATCTCATCAGTTAGTTTCAGGTCGCGATATATGCAGACGCATGCATGCGTCAAGATGGAGTTGGTTGCACATTGATTTCATGGCCGTGTTCTGCCGCTGTAGATGCTTATCAATGGTGTGGAAGAAATGTCGAAACATTGACTTAAAAAAAACTTGACAAATATAGGGAAGAGCCATCCCAAAAGCATTAAATTTAAGGTCGAGAAAATGCTCCGAAAGATAGCTCTTATTCGTACGAAAACTCCGCTGTTACAGTCCATATCTTAACTCATACTTTAGGAAAACATACCGTGACAGGCTTCCCTCTTTTTTTTTTTTTGTGAGGAGGAGGGTTTGAGCTCTAGTTGGTAATCTCACAACTGAAGGACTTATACCATCCTACTACCAGCACGTTCTCGCAAAAAAAGGGAAAAAAAGGTCATGCTGTCAATAAAGTTTTTTTATCTTTTTACGCGACCCCTTTCCCCACGTCATTTGATCTTGATTTCTAATCTTCAGGGTAAAAATAAATAAAACTTGTTTTGTACTTCAAGTGAACAATGTCATCTGATCATCTGATGGCCACGGGGCTCACGCTTTTTTCAACATCAGTACCCCCTTTGATCCACTTGCTATGTATATTCAATAGGGACCTGAACTTTCATCAGAAACTCAAGGGCTCAAGGCATTGGAATGTCCATTTCAAAGCCTGGAATTCATGGTTACATATCATTCTTCTTGGCCCCCCAAAAAATGTACATTGATGCTGAACATATACACATACATGCAATGCATGTCCTCATCTTGCTCTTGTCTGCAACTGTTCAGCATTGAAGGCTTAGCTGGTACAGTGGTATTACATTAGCCGTTGCTCCAACCGATTTAAGCCATCATCAAAGCTTGACAAGATCATCGTCCACACCTTTCCCCACTTCACCTTCATGGCTTCAGAAGTTCAGATATGGCTATTTTACCTGTCACTCTCAGCAGTTGGCCATAAGGCTGTACCTAGAGCTAGCTAATACATATCAAGAAGAGAAAAATAGATCTTTGGATAGAGACATGCTGCTTCTTGGTCTGAGGTGAATGAAATGGACATTTCCTTGCTCTTCTGGATCAGTTTGATTTTCTTTTCCAGCAGTACAGCTCGGATATTTGCTAGCTTTTGTGACAAAAAAAAACTTTAAGATCTTGATACGATCATATGATCCTGTACTTGTGGTTGATGGTGGAGTACTGAACTTTTGTGCAATTTCCTATATTGTTTTGTGTGGTGAACTTACTGCAGTTGACAATGGTGGTCCTGAAAGGGAAATGCAAGCGACAATACATACAGTAGTTGGTTTCAACTAGGCCAAGCTTTTATGTAATTTTGAAGGCAAACGCAAGGTTTTCTTGACTAAATTTATATGTAGTACTACTCTACTCTTTTCTCTCTTGATATAGTATATACTTAAAATACTTGCCCATTTCTCTCTGGATTTGTTGATGAAAACATGCATATGACCTTAATTGGTAGTTACATAACCTAGAAGATTCACATTATTAACAGGGCCGTCCCTAGCAAATTGGGGGCCCTGTGTAAAATTTAAAATGAAACATTGTGTTTAAAAATACTAATGTTATGATATATCAACGCTATATATTTTTCACAGTACGTTGGGATGGGTCTCTTCTAACATTGCTTTTTTACTTTACCTGCATTGCAGCCAGTGGCCCTTCAACTACATCAGGAAAGTTAGATCAATTTAATGCTCCTTTCTAGCTATGTTCTACTATCAAACGAGTAGAAATTATTTGCAACCAATGACAACTTGGAGAGATATGTAGTGGTGATCTAGCTAAGTAGAAGAAGAATCGTTGCAACAATTTATTTTTGTCTTATGGAATAAAAAATGGAACAATTATTGCATAGAACACACGTTCATATCGTCGCCACGAAATACAGTACTTGAAGATAGCCATGATTACTATTGAACACTTATCGGAGTAGAGAAAAAACAACTTGTTCCGATTCAGTAGAGCGGAATGGGAGAAATTTGGAAAAAACAGAATGAAGAGATGCTAACTATATCTGAACATATTGACTTAAATTGAAACACAATTTTTGAGGCCTTATGTGATGGCTCGCCTCTCACTTGCTCAGGGACCCCCTGATTAGTAAACGGGATTTTCTTTTCAGAAATGAGCCTGTACTCTGCACCTAATATATCTCAAAAGAAGAAAGGAACCTGCAAGCTGTATGCAAGAGTACATATATGAAAAAAAAGTGTTGACTAGTTTCTATTTGAAGACAAATTATTATGATAAACATATGCTCTGTTCCATGCCGTTCCTGTGTTGTGAAGAGACCCCTAACCTACTGGTACCTGGATATGCATCATCTGTTAATCACAAACAAAAAGTAACAAATTCAGTGACAAATTCATCTTTGAAATTTGGTTGTGAAGAGATAAATTGATCTTTGATTTGTAGGGCGTTTCCTGGAAGAGAAAGCACCCTCAAAAAATAAGAGTATGCTGCTTAAATGTGGCGCGCACACGGTATTCTTTAGTAAAAGGCGAAAGAATAATTCGCTTTGTGCTCACCACGCAGCTGCTTGAGTCCGAGCCCACCAGCTACCGCCCTATAAGTAGCAGAATGGTTGGCTCACCTCCACCAAAACAGGCGGTATGGTACTAAAAATGTTCTGCTCCCTCGGCGGCTCTGGTGTGTCTGCTTTGCATCGATCTCCTGCATGGGCCTATAGATGCAGCACTGTTGGGCCTTTCCTGACGCTAGCCACAGCCCACAACAGATGTCCCGTTCCGGCCCAACCATAACGGGCCTCACGTCACGACAGGCCCGTTCCGTATGGGCGGCATGTACGTTGCGGTCCCGTACAATTTGGCCCAACTAAAATGGGCCAACCACGTTTGTTGCCATCTTCCGAAAAGTACTTGGCCCATTTCAGAGAACTACAAGTGCGACAGATCTAATGCCATTGATGTTGTCCTAGAAAGTATATTCTTTTCCAATAAATAATCGAGTGTTGGAATAAATGGGCTAGGTCTAATTTATTCTCAATAAAATTCATTGGTCCACAATTAATGCTATGGGAATTAATATCACTTTAAAAATTTAAGTGAAGAGATCTCAACTTAAATAGGGAGTTATTAGAGAACCCTTGTTGACCGGTTGATGTGGTGGTGGGATTGTCACCCGCGGGCGCATGCCGAGCCGATCGAGGCGCGGGCAAGGCAGGCAGCTGCTTCTCTCTCGTAATTTTTGCAACAGACGGGAATTGAATCCAATTCAATTAGCGCAATTGAACAGACTTCAATAGGAACACTGTTACTCTTGTAACGGACGGGAATTGAATCCAGTTCAATCAGCGCAAGGAAATTGAATACAATTCAATCAGCACAATTGAACAGATCTGTAACAGATTCCTTTCCCTCTGGCGCACTATAAAAGGCCACCACCAGGATAGAGAGAGACACACATGTGCTCTCTGCCCTGTTCATCTTCTCTCTTGCTTTCTCTTCCTCGGAAAACTCTTTGTTCTTCTGTTCCTGCGTCATCCACTATTTCCCCGATTCTGATTACTTGCGCGCACGAATGATCTGGATGAGCAGGTGCCTCCGAAACTTCGTTCGCTTGCGTACCTGCATGGGTAGGCGGACAATCAAGTTTTTGGGGATTATCTCGGCGCGTCTGCTCCTATTCTTCCTCGACTACATTGCAACCTTTTCTTTCTCTGCATCAACATGTCGAACACTGGTGCTGGTGCCACTGGAGGAGGCACGGCTACTGAAGGAGGTGGCACCGAGAACGACTACAACAACGGAGGCAATACAATTGCCTCATCATCTGCTGGAGCGTTTTCCGGGTATTTCTCAATTCTTTTGTTGGTGTTTAACATGTTGTTAGATGCTATAATCCCTTTTAGTATCTTCATGTATATCATCATGTTAAGATCACTATCCTTTGTGAATGTTGTTGTTGCTTATGCTTATATTGTTAAAAGCATGCTCATGTTTAACACCAACACTAAATCAACTATATACATGTCATGTGTAGTATTTTATTTTTCTGGATTAAAATATGTTAATTTATAATCAAATTTCCAACATCTAGGTGGTCATGTCAAGCTTAAATCTTACGCCAAATTATGGTGCTGAATGCAACGATTATTCTTTTTTCCGGCGAGATATGATCTGTGCATAAACCAGATAAATGCCAAAGGCTCAAAAGAGCTGGGCTGAGAGATAGTTTCATTTTGTATCATTTTTCTGTATGCACTGCCTAGAGCTAGCTAGCTAAGCTATCAAGAAAAGAAGAACGAGATCTTGGAGAGAGACAAGCTGCTCCATGGTCTAAGGCGAATGAAGTGGACATTTCTTGCCTTTCTGGATCAGTTATATTTTCGTCGCGTCAGACCGCTAATTTTTGAATTTAACTTTTTGAAGACGAAATTCACAGGGTTTTTGGTGGTTATCACGGAAACCGCCTTACCGCGGGGCGGGGGGAGGGGGGACAGGGAGGTGATAACCTTCCTAAAATGATAAGATAAACCCTAACAGCAGTGTAGCCCAGATATTTGCTAGCTTTTCTCAGAAAAAATAATGGCTGTAAGATGTTGATATGATCCGGTACTTGTGGTTGATGGTGGAGTACTGAAATCATGCACATTTCCTATTATTTTTTATGGTGAACTTACTGCAGTTGACAATGGTTGTCCTGAAAGGGAAATGCATGCGACAATATACAGAAGTTGGTTTCAACTAAGCCAAGCTTTTATGTAGGAGTAGTTTGAAGGCAAACGCAAGGTTTTCTTGACCATATACTACTCTGCTCTTTTGTGGCATACAGTATTCGCTACTAGCGCACGCTTTTCAAACTACTACACGGTGTATTTTTTTGCAAAAAGTTTCTATACAAAAGTTGCTTAAAAAAATCAAATTAATCCATTTTCGAAAAAAATAGCTAATACTTAATTAATCGTGCGTTAATGGACCGTTCCGTTTTCCGTGTTGGGAGCTCAGAGTAACGAACAAAGCCTAAAAGTACTTATCTATTTGACAATGTTGTTTTAGTTCACACTTTCGACCACCCCTAACTAGTATGATTAGCAGGCCAACCACATCATCTATCAAACAAAACTAACAAATTTAACTTTAAACTTGAATTTTAAAAGATAAATCTCTAACTTTTATTTGTATTCCTATGGGAGAAAACACCCTCCAAAACGTGCATATAACTAGCAGTGTCAAACAAAACCAACAAATTTAGCTTAGGAATTTGAGTCCAAAGAAATACATTTTGAACTTTAATTTGTAGTGTGTTTGCTCCAAGAGAAAACACCCTCCAAAAATAAGAGTATGGAATTTGAGTCTAAAGAAATAAATTTTGAACTTTAATCTAATTTGTAGAGTGTTTCCTCCAAGAGAAAACACCCTCCAAAAATAAGAGTATGCTGCTATTTGTGGCGCACACACGGTATTCTTTAGTAAAAGGCGAAAGAATAGTTCGCTTTGAGCTCACCACGCAGCTGCTTGAGTTTTCAACTAGCAGCTCCCTGCCTATAAGAGCGGAATGGCTAGCTCATCTCGTCCAGAACAAGCGGTATGGTATTAAACGTGTTCCCTCTTTGGTTTGCAAACCCCCTCTTGCATGGGCCCCAGTGTGCAAAGCAAAGAGAAAACAGTCCAGGCTGTGGAGTGTGGAGAACCCATGTATGTTACAACCTTCCTCATATCTTACCTTTGATCGAATCGTATCCTCAACCGTAAAACCGGGTATAACGTCTCCCTTAACTTCGAAAACCGGTGTAAATATACTCCTTTAATGGTTTGAAAAACGGTTTTGGTTGACGTGGCAGGTTGATTGCGGTAAAAACTGCTGACTCCGCGCATGGCTCCAAATGTTAGTGAAATGAAAACATATGTCGTGGGCTCCAGATGTCAAGCACAACCCTTTTCTTCTTCCCCATCTCTCCTCTCTTTGTCTCTTTCAGCAGCGGCGTTGACAGCATGACTGGGAAGGGCAATAGGGCGATGGTGGCGGCGCACGCATCTTCCGCTCTGACTTGAGCTGATGATGCGACCAGGAAGGGCAATACGGTGGCGGCGGTGGCGGGGCACGCATCTTCCGCTCCGACTCGACCCGATGGAGCGCCCGAGAATGTTAGCAGGGCGGCAGTGACGGGGCGGGGCATGACCGGGAAGGGCAGCACGGCGGCGGCGGCGGCGGTGGCGGCGGGGCACGTATCTTCCACTACAACGGTCACCCACATCTCAATCGGGCGGCAACCCTCATCTGTCGGGTATGGCGCTCGTCACAGCGTAGAAGTCACTGATGTGTGAAGTTATCTCAATCGAGCATACGGTCGTTACGGATGAAGTTATCTCAATCGGGCCTCAACTAAAACCCGTCACCGATAGCTTTGACCCAGACGACCAGTCAAACAGAGCCCGTCACGGATGACCTATCTCAATCGGGTCCCAACTAGAGCCTGTCACAGATGACTTATAATCTCAATTGGGCCTAAAGTAGAGCCCGTCACAGATGACTATAATTCAAACGGACTTTAACTTATGCCCGTCACGGATGACTATAACTCAATCGGGCTTTAAGTTAAAGCCCGTCACCGATGAGTATGGCCCACAAAAAAATAAATTTTGTTTTTGGCTAGCCTCAGGCCTTTGCTAGTCATGCCCGCTGCAAAATAATAGAAACAGATATATTCCCTAGCATTGTCAATATACGCATCCTAGCATCCCCATTCACATGCACATATATATGCCATTCACATATATTTCACACATCCATTCACATAACATCCATATTATTCACATATTTCACACATCCATTATACACATATTTCACATATTCAAGTGGTAAACATCATAACCTACAAAACCGAGTTAATTGGAACAAATATATATTTAGCAAGTATTTACATAAACATAACAAATATAATAAACATCAGTATTACATAATCACATGTCTTTGACAATTCATTTAAGATGTTCAACAATGTTTATCATTTAATCTTAACCCTAAACATTCCTTTGGGGTGAATTATTTCGCGCAGGATGAAGCCGACTATCTCCTCACGAATCTCCTCGAAGCTGCTACCCGGATCCTTTGAAATTTTGTCCTACATGTACATAATTCGAAATTAGTCGATCTCTCTCTCTCTCTATATATATACTTCGATGTAGTTAGTATATATCACAATTGAGACCATAGACCTCAAATTCAGCCAAAGTCTTCACCTTATCTTTGCACAAAAGGCGCATGTTGTGGCACACACGGAATCCGCACTGGTCGCCTATTTGTTGTTTTACCGATAAGTCTTTTTTGTGGATAAGTGTGTCATGTCCTGTCTTATGAAGGCCTTCTTTTTTCACATATCAGCCCCATGCTTCATCTATCGCTAGTTGAATCGGGGTCCAATCATATGCTTTCTTATCAATTCTGGAGCTTAGGTAGTGGCATGTACTCCACTTAGGTGTTATGACCAGAAGGATCCAATGGGCACTGTGGCATTAATATAATGAAAGTTAAATACAAAAGCTAGACGTGTCATGCAATTGCATATATTTAGGGAACACACTTACTATTGATTATAGACACACATAATGTACTCCCTGTCTTGTTGGGCCCAGAAGGTGTCAAAGATGTAGTCTACCATTCCTTGACGGTCGCCTTCGAGATTTGTGACACTGACTACTTGTGGATCAAGGAAGGCAACTTCCGATGCATTCTTCAGACACCACTTCCAACTATACCTACAGCAAGACAAACGCTCTTATAAGCATGTTATACGGATTGAGATGACTAATTTTCATGAGCAACAATACTTACAAGGAGTAGCACTTAAGGAGGGTTGTGTCCATTGATCGGAGCATGTAGAGGTCGAATAGATCCTCGAAGTCTATCACGATATAATTTGGTGGCCCAAGGAATGATGCTCGGTTGTGTTCGCATATTATATCGTTCTCTCTATTCTTCCTCCTCACATTGGATCTCTCAATGTAGTACATGCGAAGCTCCTTGCAAGCGGTGCCCATCGTGCCTAGCACGTCGTCTCCAACCAATGGCATGCCTAGTTGAAAGGACGATGGAGGAACGGTCTTCCTCTTTACTACCTGCACCTTGCTCATATCTAGCTTCATTGGAGCCAGAAGTGAGCCCTGCAACTTTCCTTTTCCTCGCCCCCTTGCAGCAGGTTTTTCGATAGTTATTCTCTAAGGGGAAGAATGTGCCTTCCTGCTCTTTTTCATGGGTGGGGGTTTAGTGATCGCCATGCTGTCGGCCTCCATATGCTCGTCCCAAAAATCCGTGTCATACTGTAACTCCACATTGTAAGATTGTTCATGACGAGCGGGAGCTGGAGGGGCTGAAGGAGCAGGGATAGGTCATACTGGCGGACGACCGCTTGGTGCAGCGTTGGCCTCGGAATCACCCTTATCTCAATGAGGTCCTTGGGCCATTGGATGAAGATACCATGTGCATTTCCTAGGGTTAGGACCTCGTCGTTCGGTGGATGCTTCAGTGGGAAATGATCGAATTCGGGCTTCACCGAGTCAACTTGCACTTTCGCACAGTCAGCCCTAAGTTGCGCCCCATGCACTCTTGTCTCTGGGGTCGGCTTGAACACAAGTCCCTTGGCTGCCGGAACCGTGAAGGTCGGCATCACCCTAACTGTCAGGGTGCAGATCATTGGTTCCTGCAATAGATTTATCCATATTTTTAGAATATTATGTAACATATGGTTTCGTTAAGACTTTTATGCATTGTGGACGAGAGTTTTACCGTTTTACTCTCTGTGGCATGCCAATGTACTAACTTCGCTTTATTGGGGTTGGCAAAGATTCTTTTGAAACGATCAATGATAGATAGCACACAACCTTCACCGGACCACTCTGCTTTGACTTCTTTCCTTTGTCAGGATTTTTCTTTCGCTTGTATCGAGAAGCCTTGCAGACAGGACAAGCATCTTGTAGATCAAGGCACGTGTTCAACCCGTCCTTTGTTTTCCCGGGAATATTCAGCAACAGGCCAACCAAACTCTCACACACATTCTTTTCTACATGCATGAGATCAATGCAATGATGGACCTCAAGATCTTTCCAGTAAGGTAGTCGCCAAAATATGGACTTTTTCTTCCACATACCCTTGTCCTTTGCCTAATGTTAACAGCAGATTTTCGTAATCTACTCAGAGAGGAAAGAGAAAACCGATGCGGAGAAGAAGGGCTAAGTTGGAGTCGGACCAAGTATTGTATCGGACTTGGTGAGTGTATCGGACTGGAAATAGTATTGGCAGGAAAGGCGTATCGGCCGATACGGATTCAATATGGACATTGGCTGATAGAGCCAGGAAGTTGATAGAGTTCGCATGGGCTTGGTTTGGGCTCAAGATAAGCTTCAAGGAAGTTGTCAAATAGAGATAAGGCTCGGTTTTAGGCAACTGTATCTTGTAAATCAAGTAGGTTTAGATCTAATCTACGGCAAGAGTCTGCCGCAAAGATTTGTTTGTTAAGTTGTAGATAAGATCGTGTCCTATCTGGACAATGTTGTAATCTCAGGTATAAATATCCCAGTAGTATGTACATAGAAACTCTCTCACAACAATACAATAATACAACATACAAATTAATCTACTTTCGGCGCATCGCCAACCCTCACCAGAGGTTAATCTCGACGAGTTCTTGCTTTCCTGGAGCAGAGGTAAGAACTCGTGCTCGACGATCTACATCGTCGGGGCTAGCGTGTCGCTTTAGGCACGTTAAGCCTCGATGATGTGATTGCTGTTTATCATGCTTTGGGTGATTTTCATAAGTGTATCAATTATGCTTCGCCGGCGGTCTGCTCGTTTTAGGGTTTATTGCCGATGAAGGTTTAATTATTATGCTTAGTTAAATCTTTCAATGCATCTACCATCCCCAAAAGCGATCGACAACTTGATTTTCTTTGTGTTAAGTCTCAATTCACACTTTGAGTTGCTATCAACCTTAGTCCCGTTTTGAGATCTAATCCAAAGCCTATTTTCGATCGTAACTAAGGATAGCGCCGGAGTTTCAGCCAGTCTTATCTAATACATGTAACTACTATAATGTTTTTATATGTATTTGCCACTTGTACGAGTAGATTGATAGATATGAATGCATTTGTCATAGGTTATCCTTTAGGGTCTACTTGTGATCGATGTATTTATATAAGTTGATTGGTTTGTACAAGTCTGTATTAGAGTATTAGCTAGTGCATTTATTTCTTTTATCCCTCATCGGCCGATGCCACTAATTGACATGAACTTGTTGATGAAGGCCGATGAGATTAGATCCATATTTTGATGTTATTTTATCACAATTACAAGCGAGCCGATATAGCTTTGCCATATCGGCTAGGTCATGACAATGCGACATCGGCCTATCGGCCGATCGATCATTGTATACTTACATGGTTTGCTTGTTTATCTTGTTGATTGCAGATCAAATCAACTGGCACGTCTTACATACACCTAGGCAAGCCTTTGGACCTACGCTGGAGTTAAGTAGATCTCCCAGGCTGCCGTGGAAATGTGGAACCCGTTTTGTCGTGAGGCGGGTCTAAATTCTGCGCCAACACCTGAATACGTTTTCTTTTCTTCCCAAACTCATTGGTTATGTCCTTGACCAAGTTGTGGACCTCATCTCCAGACAAATCCTTAGGAGCAAGCTGAAATTCTCTCTTACCGTTGAAAATTTTTTTCTTCCTTCTAAATGCGTGACGTAGCGGGAGCCACCTCCTATGACCCATATAAACCATATTTCGTGATTTCTTCAACCACTGGCTACGTGTATGTTCCATACAGTCGGAGCAAGCCTTCTTTCCTTTCACTGTTTGTCCGGAAAGGTTACCGAGTGCGGGATAGTCATTAATGGTGCAGAACAATAGAACTCATAGCTGGAAGTTCTCCTGACCATATGCATTCCAAGTTTCCACACCTTCTTTCCAGAGAATCTCAAGATCATTGATAACAGGCTCCAAGAACACATCGATATCATTGCCCAGTTGTTTCGATCCTTGGATTAGCAAGCATAGCATAATGTATTTCCTTTTGAAGCACAACCATGGCGGTAGGTTAAAGTTTGAAATAAGAATTGGCCAAGTGCTGTGAGTACTACTCATGTCTTTGAAAGGATTCATGCCATCCGTACACAGACATATCCACATGTTTCTGGGGTCGGCAGCAAAGTCTTTTTGTTTTCGATCTATATTCCTCCATTGAATCGAATCCGCTGGGTGTCTTAGCATACCATCGTTTCTTCTCTCCGTGGCATGCCAACGTACTAACATCGCTTCCTTGGGGTTGGCAAAGATTCTTTTGAAACGATCAATGATAGGTAGATACTACACAACCTTCGCCGGACCACCCCGCTTTGACTTCTTTCCTTCGTCAGGACTTTTCTTTCACTTGTATCGAGAAGCCTTGCAGACAGGACAAGCATCTAAGTCCGCATATTGCTTGTGGTACAATATGCAGTCGTTTGGATAAGCGTGAATTCTACGGACCTCTAACCCTAGGAGACACAAAACCTGCTTTGCTTCATATGTCGTCTCGGGCATTGTGTTCTCATAAGGCAGCATGGCCTTCAAAATTCCTAAAAGATCTGTGAAACTCTTGTCTGTCCATTCACTACTTGCCTTCCGTTTTATTAGGTCCAAGGTAGCTGACAATTTGGTGTGCTTTGCTTTGCATCCGGCGTATAGAGGCGTCTCCGAGTCACTGACCAACCTGCTGAACTTCATGGAATCCCTCTCGTTGTAAGCTGGGTCCTCAATGTCACGTAACATGTCTTGTAGCAGATCGTGATCCACATCAACCATTTCACCGCCCAATGGAGAAGGTACAAACATGTCATGCTCATCTTCATCTTCCTGATTTTGTGCACCACTTCTGTTTGCTGCTGCACCACTTCCTGATTCTTGCTGTCCATGCTTGACCCAACATGTGTAGCCCTCCATGAATCCTCGTTGTCTCAGATGAGCGTGTACGTCCACTCGGCTATCAAACATATTCTCATTCTTGCAATCTGCATATGGACAACACATGTAATCGCTATTTCTTCTTTTCATATCCTCCTCCACGGCGTTTATAAAATTTAATACCCCATTTCTATAATCCTGACTATGACGTTTTACAGTTTTCACATACATCCAACTCCGATCCATCGTTACAAAAATGAAAAAAAATTAGAGAAACATCTTATAAGATAAGTATTGCTAAATTAATGAGAATTGATGAATTTTCTAAATTACTGATTAGTATTTCTCACTTACCTTTATGAATTTTCTGTTTTTCTTGGAAAAAAAATTTTGCCCTCTTCAACCTCACACCAAAATAGTGAATAGTGGGATACAGATACACTAAGATTGGGGGTATTTATTGTGTGCAATAAATATCTATAACGGTTCAAAAAATAACAACGGTGATGGGCATATAAGTTATCTTTATCGGGCCTAAACAAAAGCCCGTCACCGATGAATGTCATCTGTGACGGGCGTTATTGTTATCTCAATCGGGCCTCAAGTTGGTGCCCGTCACAGATGACGATGTTAACAGCAGATTTTCGTAATCGACCCGGAGAGGAAAGAGGAAACCGAAGCAGAGAGGAAGGATTAAGTTGGAGTCGGACCAAGCATTGTATCGGACTCGGTGAACGTATCGGACTGGGAGAAGCGCTAGCAGAAAGAGTGTATCGGCCGATACAGATTCAATACGGTCATTGGCCGATAGAGGCTGGAAGTTGACAGAGTCAGCGTGGGCTTGGTTTGGGCTCAAGATAAGCTTCAAGGAGGTTGCCAAATAGAGATAAAGCTTGGTTTTAGGCAATTGTATCTTGTAAATCAAGTAGGTTTAGATCTAATCTGTGGCAAGAGTTTGCCGCAAAGACTTGTTTATTAGTTAGAGATAAGATCGCGTCCTACAAGGACCCTGTTGTAATCTCGGGTATAAATATCCCGGTAGTTTGTACATAGAAACTCTCTCACAACCTAATACAACAACCAGTTTGTTTTAATCTACTTTCGGCACATTGCCAACCCTTGCAAGAGGTCGACTTCCAGTGAGTTCTTGCTTCCCCAGAGCAGAGGTAAGAACTCGTGCCCGACGATCTACATCGTCGGGGCTAGCGTGTCGTTTTAGACACGTTAAGCCTCGATGATGTGATCGTCGTTTATCATGTTTTGGATGATTTTGACAAGTGTCTTAATTACGCCCCGCCAGCGATCTACTCGTTTTAGGGTTTATTGCCGACGACGGTTTAATTATTATGCTTGGCCAGATCTTCCAATGCATCTACCATCCCCAAAAGTAATCGACGACTTGATTTTCTTTGTGTTAGGTTTCAATTCACACTTTGAGTTGCTATCGACCTTAGTCCTGTGTTGAGATTTATCTCAAAGCCTGTTTTCGGTTTTAATTAAGGATAGCACTAGAGTTTCAGCCAGTCTTACCTGATATACATGATTATCATAAGGTTTTTATGTGTATCTGCCATCTACATGAATGGATCAATGAATATAAATGTATTTGTTATTGATTACTCTTTAGGGTTTATCTGTGATTGCCATATTTATATTGGTTGATTGGTTCATATAGATTTGCACTAGAGTATTAGCTAGTGTAGTTATCTTTGTTATCCCTTATCGGCCGATGCTATTGATCGACGTTAATATGTTGATGAAGGCCGATAAGATCAGATCCATGCTTTAATTTTCCTTTATCACAAGTAAGCCGATATAGCTTTGCCCTATCGGCTGGGTCACAACAATGCGACATCGGCCTATCGGCTGATCGGCCATTGTTTTCTAACATGGTTTATTTGTTTATCTTGTTGATTGCAGATCAAATCAACTAGCACGCCCTACACGCACCTAGGCAAGTCTTTGGACCTGCACTGGAGTAAAGCAAATCTCCTAGGCCGCCGTGGAAACGTGGAACCCGTTTGGTTGCAGAGCGGGTCAAAATTCTGCGCCAACAGACGATCATCGGTGACGGGCTTCTTTTAGGGCCCGATTGAGATATTGAAGGTTATCTCAATCGGGCCTAAACTAGAGCCCGTCACTGATAGGTATCATCCGTGATGGGCTTGAGTTTTATACACATTTAACATATCTGTGCGACCATATCTCAATCGGCCTCTTTTTAGGCCTATTTGAGATGTATTCGTTGTGACGGCCCGTAAAATCTAGTTAAGTTACAGGCCGTCACGGATGAAAGGATTTGTACTAGTGTTTCGCTCTGACTCAACCTGATGGCGCGGCCAAGAAGGGAGTAGGGCAGTGGCGATGGCGGGGTGGCGCATGCATCTCCCGCAGTCCTGCTCCCGCATCTCTAGCAGTGGTGCTGACGGCGTGACCCGAAAAGACAGCAGGGTGGCAGTGGCGGGGCAGTGCACGTATTCCTTGCTCCGACTCGACCCTCCACCACCGATGCCACTCTCCACCAATGAGGAGGAGAGATGTTGCCCCCTCCTCAGCCGTCTTCGCTGGCGGCCATCTTCTCGGATCCAGAAGCCGAAGGAAGAGGAACGACCATCGTGGCGATGTGGGCCAAAATCAACGGTGACAGGTGCGGGCGATGAGGACGGGAGGCAACCGTGATGGCTGTCGAAAGACGAGCAGGACCACGAAGGCCTGCTGCTACCACTAGGCACTTGTTGCTGATGATGCTTGGATGGGGATGTCGGTTGATGACGGAGAAAGAAAACGATGGATCGTCGGCGGCGAGGTGGCGATGTCGACGAATTGGTTAGGGGCAAGTGACTGATGAACGGTAACATAGCATTACTGCAATTTATTGATAGTGTTACTGCAATAACATGTGGTAACAATCGAACACAGGTACAAGAATACATCCCGTAAAATCTATTTTAACTAAATAGGTAAGGTTGGTAGTAGGGACACACGAGAGGAGGGGCACTCTTAAGAGACGTCTTACGTAGCTAGATGACACGCAGTGTGCTAGTATGTGTGTGTGTCTTTACAACCACTAACTTTTTTTATTAGGACTTAAATGTCTGAAGTGCTTGCTCAAATATTTGAAGTGGTGCAACTATTGTATGTGCTGAAATACTGTCACTACTATTCCTAGTGCTGAATTCACTATTATGAGTGCAGAATTACTGTTCACAGTCGTTTTTTGGTTACTATTCATTCGAAAATTTTTCTTAAATTTTTAGGATCTTTGCAGGGTGGCGAATCCAAAAACAGCCGGCGCTTGATTCAGAAATTTTAAAGTCCTACTCGGTACTAGCCGTATGCCTCACCTATCTGCCTGTTTAAAGAAGCAAATAATTTCAGATATCCCTAGTCATATTTGACCTAGCTAAGAGTTTACCGTCTCCCTAGGTAGTTCCACCCGAAGGGAACACTTCTCTATGGATACTGGTTCTCCAAATGCCTATGCAAGATGCAGGCTAAAAACGAGAACAACTGGAGAGATTTCTCCTATAGGGTCCCTAGCATAAACACTTGTCTAGAACAAACAAACAGAGATACTTAATGAAAATTACTTCATATTAAGCAGGTAGGCTTACATACGGTGTTCCCTTTCGAGAACTCCGAAGGTAGATACAAACAAGTTCTTTCCTTACACAGTGTTATATTACAACTCCTTGCTTCAATATATTATGGAAGGTTGGCTAGAGTGACTACTACTAAGAAAGGTGGAATGGAGGGTGAGAGCGCGCTTGGAAGCTTTGCTCTGAATGGTGTCTTCGTTGTTGTGTGTCTCCGGAGTGAAGGCCGAAGTCTCCTTTTATAGAGACCAGGGGTGGCGTCGCCTGTGCCTCCTGCTTATCTCTTCGCTACTATGGCTTCACGAGAGCAGGCTAAAGTTGAGGCCTTTCTATCGAAAGTTTTATTCTTCACAGAGATATGTCATTCACCGCACCCTATATTGTCCCTTTATGCTTTATAGGGTGTCCTTCTGGGTTCCTTCTTGGGTAGTCTTTTGAATTCTTCGTTTATTCTTTTTCCACGTCCAAATTGTTGATATTTTATTATCAATATTATTGAAAAACATATTTAGCTTAAAGAAATCTATTCATCTGGTTGCCCATGGCTACCAAGATCCATTGTGTCCAAATCAGAAAAAAAAACTTCTAATTTCTCATCTACTGTCTTCTTTATTTGTTCAAATTTCAGATCCATTTCTTGTTTTAATTCTTTAAGTATTTTTTCCTTTAATTCCTTCTTTGATTGTGGGGAGGCTTCTTCAAATTTTTCTATTATCTTCCAATCAATATATTCCCTATCTAATGGATCCACTCCTTTTGTTAGGCATTCCTTGTATGTGGGTCTTTTAGAAAACCCTTCTTCTTTTATAGTCAGTTTAATGGGTATTTCTGGAGCCTTCTTTCCTTTAGCTTTTTTTGCATTTTTGAATATATTCTTTTGCGGCAGGCTCTAGATAATAA
Organism: Oryza officinalis; assembly: GCA_008326285.1. NCBI lineage: Eukaryota > Viridiplantae > Streptophyta > Magnoliopsida > Poales > Poaceae > Oryza > Oryza officinalis. The sequence continues at coordinate 44,244,500 of BDMV01000006.1, read as the reverse complement.
TTTATTCCTAATATTTTCTAGCTTGGCTTAGTGCTTTATCAATGTCCTTATATTTCTTCCAAGATATTCCTCCCATTAATTTAGCATCTATCTTTTGGGCCACAATTTCTTCAAAAGATATGTAGACCCCCGGGAGCTTTCTATCAAATACGACATATATAGGCTTCTGTTGGATTATTTCATGATCTTCATTAGCTGGCATTAATAACCCGTTTATTAGGTGAAAATATTCAGAGAGGCTATTCAATATTGATAACATATATCCTTTTTCTTCCCTTTTATTATTGTATTGGTACCAAAAATTATCCAAGATGCATTCTTGAACTTCATCTAAGATTATATGGCCTTTTGGCTTAAATTTTTATGAATTTGGTGGTAATATTCTGAGCTTGTTGTCATCTCCAAATGTGAAGCATTCGACTCCGCTGTAATTCATTGATCTTTTCATACCTGCTGTTGGATCATGTGATGATCTTGGTGATGAACAATTGTCAAAGGTAAGTGTTTGTGAAAATACGGAGTTGTGTTTTCAGACGGTAAATAGTGCTGACAGGCTTTGCCGGTCAGACCGGAGCTTGTGTGCAGTCAAACCGGCCAGCCCGCGGTTTGACCGGCCGACTCCCTGTCGGTTTCGGATTTGGATGTTTACTTCGTGGATTTGACTTTTAATTGGTTTCTATACGTGTGGATACTGGTGTTATGCTAATTTGAGTCAAGTTGGGGATAACTTGCACTCGGATATGGAGTTTCTTTGTTGTTCACGTGCAGGTGTTGCTTGAGGCCATGGAAGTAGAGCCGGTGATGGATTGGGACTAGGCTTGGGAGAAGTTGAGGTCCAGACGGTCGAGGATATCACGCGGGATGCTCAGGCTAGAGAACAATGCATGTGGAGGTGAAGGTTTTCATATGGCGTACACGTGGTGTTGTATGCGTATGGAAAGCGGAGTCAAATTTGGTAGGTGTCCAAATTTGGATAGTGTTGAGTTTGTTGCTTGTATGGAAGGTTTCCTATGGGATTAGGACTTCTTGTATGAGTAGGATTCGTGGCTTGGGGCAGCCACGTTGAGGGTATAAATAGAGAGGGAGGGTGTGGCCTCCCGGTATCGCTTTTGAGAATATCGAGGTTTAGAGATTAGACTTGAAAAAAGCGAGGGTTTTGAGTTTGTTCGAGTTTTAGGAGAGGAGTGCTGTTGTTGCACTTTGTAAACACAGAGAGAATCAATAAAGTTTTAATTTGCTTTAAGAGTTCTTCAATTTGTGTTTTCTCGGGTCTTTGCCGTCCAACCGGCGAATCTACACTGGTCAGACCGACGGCGACTGGGCGGTCAGACCGGAGGTGTCTGGGCGGTCAGACCGGACTACAGGGGCGGTCAGACTGACAGAGCCAGCTGCAGGAGATCGCATCTACATCGGAAGAGGGTAACTTTAATATTCCGCTTTAAGTTTTGGTTTTTGGGTACACCAACCATTCACCCCCCCTCTGGTTGGCTTGGTTAGTGGGATTCGATCTTACACCTGCAATTCAGGTAAACGAGAAAGCATGTCAGGCAAATTATTATCTTTTCCCTTAATATGTTCAAATATAACTTTATAGCCATTTCCTGTAATAATATCTTCAAATAAAACCCATCTTCTAGTTGAGCTTTTCTTGCTATTAAGCTGATTATAGTACCTACAAATGACTTCACAATCGGTTCTAACCGTGAATTTTTTAAACCCTAAGTACAGCCTAAATGCATTGATTGCATTATTGCCATGATCTCTCTATTTGTATTATTGACATTTTTTAATTTATAACTTCCAGAAGCATACCTACATATTTTTTCTTCTGATTTAGCGAAAAAATTAGTAGGTCTTTGCTTTAATATAGCACCCCAACCTTGTTGTGATGCATCAGTTTCAATGATAAAGTAACTCTCTTCTAATGGTAATTCTAGAGGTTTTAGTTCTTTCACCCTTTCTTTTATTAATCTTACTAATTTAATGTCTTCAAAATTAAAATATCTCTGACCATTTTTTGTTAATTTAGCATATAAAGGTCCTGCTAGCTTTGCTAAATTATTGATGTGACTTCTAGCATAATTTACAAGTCCTAAGAATTGTTGTAATTTCTTTTTATCATTCATAGCATCAGGAAATTGTAAAATTTTCTTAGCAATATGTTCTTGCAAATGAATTTTGCCTTCTCCTATTTCATGTCCAAGGAAGTTAATTTTTTCTTTGCATATTTCTATCTTCTTCTTTGATAGGATTAATCCATTTTGCTCAACCTTTCTAAAAAATAATTCTAGATGAGCAATATGATCCTTATAAGTTTTTGAAAATACTAACAAGTCATCTATGTATACTAACACAAATTCTTGATTATCGTTAAAAATATTTTGCATTTTTCTTTGAAATAGGGCAGGTGCATTTTCAATCCTAGTGGCATCACCGGCCATTCATAGTGTCCCCGGGGACAGGTGAATGTCGTCCATTCTATAGACTCTTCTGTCATTTTTACTTACCAAAATCCAGCTTTTAAATCAAAATTTGAGAAATATTTGCTACCTTGTATCTTATATATCCATTCTTGCTTATTTGGGATATTATAGGCATCTTCTATAGTATTATCATTTAGTCTTTTATAATTTACGACCATCCTAGATTTACCTCTAACTTATTCTGCATGATTTCTTACTATAAATGCTGCAGACCTATGTGGACTTCTACTCTCTCTTATTGCTCCTAGTTTCAGCAGTTCTTCTATATGCATTTTAAATTCTTCTATGTCTTTCGGAGTTGCTTCTATTGGGCTAGTCTTAATAATATATTATGGGTTTATTATATTAATTTTACACTCGATTGCATTTTTCTCCCAATATTTCATAGGAATTTCTCCTATAATTTGGATATCCTCTAATCTTTGAACAATTTTTTCTATATCCCTCTTAGACTTAATATCCCTATACCAATTTGGTGCAAATGCTTGTAGTCCTATGCACTCTATATTGGAATTTGATATATAATAGTTGTGTATATTCTCACTAAGCTCATATTCATTAATTCTTTCTTTAGACCCAAGATTGGGTACTTCAAAGTTGTCGAGTTTGGGAAGGTTCCACCATGCTTTCGTAACTCTGAGATATATGGAACATTATTTTGATATGGGATAAAAGTAATTCCTTGCTCATGTATTACTGTGGTTTGTACCGATTGTTGTAAAAATCTTAGGCCAATTATCATGTCATCATTTATCATGGATAAGTTTCTTATTGTAATCTCATCTATTATATATTTAGTTCCAGTAATGTATACTTCAACATTATAAGCTAACTGATTATGAATTTTCTTTATTCTGGACATGTCTGTAGAGACTTCTGCCTTATTATCATCAATCGTATGAACTATCTCTGGACATTTTATGAAGTACTTATCATGAATAATATTTTTTGTACACCCCGTGTCTACTAGTGCTAATATTTTATATCATACCTTGGGTGATAATTTTACTTTTACCGGTATTCTTATTCCCAAAATTTCTTTGAAAGGCAATTTTACTATATATTTATTTCTAAAATTAGTTATGGCATCTCTTAGTTGAATTATTTTAGCAGTATTACTGTCTTTTAGTGTTATCAATTGCTTTTTAAATTCGGTGTTTTGTATGTCCTTATTTTCTGGCAATGTCTTAATATCACAGTTAATTTTTAGGTTCTCTAATTTCACTTCTAGTTTATTTATTCTATTTTCTAACACTCGTACTCTACTAGATAATATCCTTTCATTTGATTCTAATTCTATCTCTTTTCTCCATTTTTGTTTATTTGCTTTTATACATTCAGCACAAGCTTGTTTTAGGCATATACTGTAGGTTACTCTATTGTCTTGGCTTGGGTAATAGATACAAAAAAACACATTTAATATTATAGTCTCCTTTCCCTCTAATCTAATCATGTTCACAGTTTAATTGATCCATCATTTTAATTTTTAACCCTGCTAGTTCGTCAATTAAATCTAACTCTTCATCGGTTGATTCATACTCTTCATTGGTGTTTTCAATTTCGTCTGTTTCTATGATAGAATATATTGATTCGTCATCTTTTATTTCATCATCACATACTAATATATTTTCATTTACGCTATCTATAATTAAGACTCTCTATTGTTCTTCATATTTACTAGAATATCTCTTTTGATCTTTATTTGGGCAAGTTCTACTTAAATGATCTGGTGAATTACATATGAAACATCTGCATGTTCTATCATAAGTTTTCTTTTGGTTATACCTTCTTACATTTCATTTATGTAAAAAAGGTGCTCTATTATCTGATCTTCTTAAGAAGTACCTTTCCTTTGTTCTTATATTATTGTTATGTCTACTTTGATGTGTATGGTTTCTTTTATTTCTAGGCCTATCTTCTCCATATGATAAAGATATTTGTACTATTTTATTGCAAAAATTATAATCAGAATGTTTCATTGATCTGTGGGCTTGTATTCCTGTGCATATTTTCCTTAATTGTTTGAACACGAAAGTTATAGCTTGAGAAATATTAATTTCAGCTCCTTCAGTTTCCTTTTTATATTCCTCAGAAATCATACTACCTAATGGGTCAGATAGTTTATTAAAATATCGCTTAACTATTCCCTTATTGTATCCTTGCTTAGCAGTTGTTGCATTATATAAATAATGTTGGGAAAATTCCTTTATTCCTTTCCAGCTTGTTAATGTTAACTTTTCTATTTCTTTTAATCTTTTATTTTGTAAGGTTGTGTATGCTAATTCTGGGTCTTCAGCTATGATAATATTAGATACTATATTTTCGAAGTTGTGAGGATTACTTCCTGCTCTTTTTAGCTCTTCGTAGTTATTAGGATTCTTTTCAACCCATTGCTCCCATAAGACTTTAGCAGATTCACCCAAAAATGTTTCTAAATAAGTTATCATATCCTCCACCTTATTCCCTATATTGTGCTGATTTTGTATATATTTTTGAACTATTAATCCCTTCCAAATACTAATGATATTTGGCCAGTCTATGGGATCATGTGCTGCTAGATTTAGTATAGCCCCATCACTTTTTTTATTTTGAAATTTTATTGGTTTCTCAAAATCTCTTCTTTTAGTGCCCATGTGCCTATACTGTCCTGGGATATAATTATATGAATACTCTTCTTTTTCTGGGGGCCATCTTCCTGCTGCCCTGGCTGATCTTTCTCTTTCTCCTTTATTTTTTACAGAACCCTCTCCATATCTTTTCCTTTTACCTGTTCCCAATTCTACTTCCATGACTTCCATTGCATTATCTAGATTATGCAAACCTACCTCATCCAATGAGTCTATAAAATCATTATATTGTTCCGCGTTGTCTTCTTCTTCTATATTCACTATTTCCTCTATCAGATTATTTTCTTCTTCATAACTTTCTAGTAATAATTTCTCATTTTCTTCCCATTGCTCTTCCTCACTTAATACCATACCAAACCTTTGATTTTCTTTGTTGTCTTCTCTTGGTTCTTTCAACTTTATTTGTTCTATTTTAATTTCCTAGGTTCTGGGGGTTTCTATGGCCAAATTTTTATCTTTTTTTAGTTTCTTTATCCTGGATAATTCTCTATAGAAATGAAGTTCCTTATCTCTAATTTTAGGCCACTCACTTTTCATAGAGCTATTATATTCATCTGCTATATCTTTTAATTTATCTTCATAATATTTTATTTCACTTTCATGATCTAATTTTTCCATAAATTCAGAAATACTATGTCTTCTGTTATCTATAATATTTCTATCAGATGATTCTGTATCCAAATCATCTGAAGCTCAGGACTTATAATTTGTAAATCTAATACTAACATTCCCTTTGCTATCTTGATAACTTATGAAGTTTTCAGGCTGGCTCAAAGTTTTACTTTTTATAAATTCACTAATTGATCATTTTTCTCCTGCTCTTTCTTCAGAGTCTATCGTCAAAGTGCTCATGAATTTTATTCCTTTAGAATGCATTTTTTCTATCACATCATTTACATTGATTTTGTATTTGGAGGCATTTCTATTAGTCAATCTTCCTATAAATTCTATACTTATTAACAAATTTGTTCCTTTAAATTCTTCGTATCCTTTTGTTTGAAAACCAAAACTCATTTTGCCAGGAACACAGTGACCGAGGGTTAGTGGCGACCCGATTGTGGGCCATTACCGATTCCCCCCGGAGTTCACCGCGTCCCGGGGCGCGGCTCGGTTCTGGGCCCCGTCGGCGTCTTAGACGGCCCGGGCTGCTAAGGGCAAGAACGAGCACGAACGAGCCAACTCAGGACAATGCAGGCACAACCTTAGATAAAAATCAGGAAAATTTGCTATTAAAGTACAGAAAGGAACACACACATATATATATGTATAGTGGGAGACCCCGGCCAACCCCGTATGCCCGAGGGGTCATGCGGGGTTGGCTCGAGCCTGAGGCACAACTCTCGACCCCTTTATGGGTAGAAGCGACGAAGATGCTCGATGTTCCACGGGTTAGGCAGCTCTGTGCCGTCCTCCGTGGCCAGTAGAACCGAGCTCGGCCAGGGGACGCCGATCACTCTGTATGGTCCCTCCCACATGGGTGAGAGCTTGCTCAATCTAGCACGCGTTTGGACGCGGCGTAGGACGAGGTCATTGATGCTGAGTGATCGGGCCTGGACGTGGCGCTGATGATAGCGCCGCAGGCTCTGCTGGTAGCGCGCGGCTCGGAGAGCCGCACGCCGCCTTCGCTCTTCTAGGTAGTCGAGGTCGTCTCTGCGAAGCTGATCTTGATCAGCCTCGCTGTACATGGTGGCCCGAGGGGACCGCAGGATGAGCTCGGATCGGAGGATCGCCTCCGCGTCGTAGACCAGGAAGAAAGGCGTTTCTCCTGTCGCTCGGCTTGGGGTAGTCCGGTTTGCCCAGAGCACCGCTGGTAACTCCTCGACTCATGAGTCCCCATGCTTCTTGAGAATGTTGTACGTCTTAGTCTTAAGGCCCTTGAGGATCTCCGTGTTGGCGCGCTCCACTTGACCGTTGCTCCTGGGGTGGGCGGGTGAGGTGAAGTAGAGCTTGATGCCCATGTCGTCGCAGTAGTCGCCAAACAGTTCACTGGTGAACTGGGTGCCATTGTCCGTAATTATACGGTTGGGCACCCCGAACCGAGCAGTGATGCCCTTGATGAAATTGAGGGCCGAGTGCTTGTCGATCTTGATGACCGGGTAAGCCTCGGGCCACTTGGTGAACATGTCGATGGCGACATACAGGTACTCGTACCCGCCCGGGGCCTTCCTGAAGGGACCCAGCATGTCCAACCCCAGACCGCGAACGGCCATGAAAGCGAAATGGTCTGCAGGGCCTGGGTCGGCTGATGCGTTTGCTTGGCGTGGAACTGGCATGCCCTGCATCGCCGGATCAGGTCAGCTGTGTCGTGGAGCGCTGTCGGCCAGTAGAAACCCTGACGAAAGGCCTTGCCGACCAAGGTGCACGAGGCGGAGTGAGTTCCGCACTCGCCTTCATGGACATCGGCGAGGAGCTCGATGCCCTGGTCCCGAGGGATGCATTTCAGGAGGACCCCGTTGGCCCCACGTCGGTAGAGGGCCCCCTCTACCAGCACATGGCGCTTGGAGACGCAAGCGACGCGCTCACTCTCTTCGTGATCCTCGGGTAGAGTCTCATATTTGAAGAACGCCTGGATCTCAGTCATCCAGGAGATCTGTCTTGGGGGGTCGGGCTCGACCCCCTTGGGCCCCGAGGCTTGGACTCCGACGGGCCCCGGGGGTAACATGGCAGTGTCCGGCTCCCTCGGGGGATCGGGACGCGCCGACGGTTGGGCAAGCCTTTCCTCAAAGGCACCCGGTGGGGCCGAGGCCCGCGAGGAGACGAGCCTTGAGAGCTCATCGGCAAGCGCGTTGTCCCGCCTGGGCACGTGCCGAAGCTCTAACCCATCAAAATGGCACTCCATACGTCGCACGTCACGGACGTAGGCCTCCATTTGCGGGTCGGAGCACCGGTACTCCTTGGAGACCTGGCTCATGACTAGCTGAGATTCGCCTAACACCAGGAGGCAGCAGATCCCCATTCCGGCCACCGCTCTGAGTCCCGCAAGGAGTCCCTCGTACTTCGTCATGTTGTTGGTTGCCTAGAAATCCAGGCAAACCAGATATCTGAGGACGTCCCCGCTCGGCGAGGTCAAGGTGACCCTGGCGCCAGCGCCCTGGAGGGCGAGGGAGCCATCAAACTGCATCACCCAATGGGTGGCGTGAGGCTGTCGCGAGGGACCTACCTTGGCCTCGGGGGTAGAGAGCCCGAGGTTGGATTCGGGGGTCGGGGTCCACTCGGCCACGAAGTCGGTGAGGGCTTGACTCTTGATCGCGTGGCGCGACTCAAAGTGTAGATCGAACTCAGAGAGTTCGATCGCCCACTTTACCACCCGTCCAGTACCTTCTCGGTTGTGTAGGATTTGGCCGAGGGGGTAGGACGTGACCACGATGACCCGATGCGCCTGGAAGTAATGGCGCAGCTTCCTCGAAGCCATCAGAACTGCATAAAACATTTTTTGGGCTTGAGGATACCGGGTTTTGGCATCCCGCAGTGCCTCACTAACGAAATAGACTGGCCGCTGTACCTTTCGGCGGGGCCTAGCCTCTTCGTTAAGGGCACTGGTCTCAGGGCGCCTATCACTAGAAGGGCCTTGCCGGGCCTGCTCGACCTTTGTGCCGATGACCTCGGTGTTGGAGGGCGTCGGGCCGCTCCTCCCCCTAGTGGCCTCAGGGCCTTCCTAGGGGTTGGGGACGCTCGGCGCCGTCTAACGGGCGGGCAGAGGGCCACATCCGGCCGTCAGGGGCCTTAGGCCACCGTCAGGCTCGGGGGCCTCTCCTCCCTTCTCTGGCCCGGGTCGGCCCGACGCAGGATGGGGGCGCGCGGGCTGAGGATCTTCCTCGTCGCGCTCCACAACCAACGCTGCGCTGACTACTTGCGCGGTCGCCGCCAAGTAAAGCAGCAGCGGCTCTTCGGGCTCCAGGGCCACTAGGACCGGGGGAGAGCTGAGGTAAGCCTTCAACTAGGTGAGGGCTTGCTCAGCCTTCTCTGTCTAGACAAATGGCCTGGAGTGCTTAAGGAGCTTAAATAGGGGCAGCGTGTTAACGACGGATTTTGGTAATCGACTTGAAGAGAAAAGAGGAAACCGAAGCAGAGAGGAAGGATTGAGTTGGAGTTGGACCAGGCTTCGTATCGGACCCGGTAACCGTATCGGACTGGGGAGGTGTTGCTATAGAGAGCGTATCGGCCGATACGGATTCGGTTTGGTTGTGGGCCGATACGGGTTGTGAGTTGACAGCGTCAGTGTGGGCTTGGTCTGGGCTCGGAATAAGCTTCAAGGAAGTTGCCAAACAGAGATAAAGCTCGGTTTTAGGCAATTGTGTCTTGTAAATTAAGTAGTTTAGATCTAATCTGTGGCTTAAGTCTGCCGCAAGGACTTGTTTGTTAGTTGTAGATAAGATCGTGCCCTGCAAAGGTTCTGTTGTAACCTCGGGTATAAATATCCCGATAGTTTGTACATAGAATCTCTCTCAATCAATCACAAAATCAAATCAATCTAATTTCGGCGCATTGCCAACCCTCGTAAGAGGTCGACTCCTGACGAGTTCTTGCTTCCTTAGAGCAAGGTAAGAACTCGTACCCGACGATTCGCATCGTCGGGGCTAGCGTGTCGCTTTAGGCACGTTAAGCCCTGACGATGTGATCGTCGTTTATCGTGTTTTAGCTAACCTAGATGTGGCTTGCTAATTCCATCTCGCCAGCGGTTAACTCGTTTTAGGGTTTGTTGCCGACGATGATTGAATTGGTTTACTTGTTTAGGTTATCTAAGGCATTTACCATCCCCAAAAGCAATCGACGGTTTGATTTTCTTCGTGTTAAGTCTCGATTCACACTTTGAGTTGCTATCGACCTTAGTCCTGTTTCGAGATCTAACATGAAGCCTGCTTTCGGTTGTAATTAAGGATAGCGCCAGGGTTTTAGCCGGTCTTACCTATTGCATGTGATTATTTATGTTTTTGCATGTGTTTGCCACTTATACATGTGGATCGACGAATATAAACGTATCGGTTGCAGGGTGTCTTCAAGATGTCTTTGTGATTGGTGTATTTATATTGGCCGATTGGCTTGTATAAGTTTGCACTAGGGTAATAGCTAGTGTGTTTATTTTCATGAAATCCTCATCGGCTGCTTCTAGTGATTTGCCTTAGACATGTTAAAATAGGCCGATGAGATTAGATCTGTTTCAATCTATTTATTATCTTGAGTAAGCCGATACAGCTTTGCCCTATCGGCTGGGCTATAACAATGTGACATCGGCCTATCGGCCGATCGACCATTGTTTTCTGATATGGTTTACTTGTTTCTTGTTGATTGCAGATCAAATCAACTAGCACGCTCTGCGCACGGCTAGGCAAGCCAATTTGGACCTGCACTGGAGTTAAGCAGATCTCCCAGGCCGCCGTGGTAACGCGGAACCCGTTTTGTGGTCGAACGGGTCCAAATTCTGCGCCAACACGCTTTTGGCACGCCCAGTGGGACTTCTATTTTCAACTTCACTTCCAGTGGGACCAAGAACGCAAACTCTGCAACCACAACAAATCTTCACAAGATGTCGAAGCAGGTAGAGATTTCCGAGGAGAACATCGTCCCTGTAACCGCCGACCAGCTCAATGCAGAGCAGAAGGCTGAGATGGAAAATCTGGTCGAGCAGTTCCAGAATATGTACCTGCAAACATATTCTAGGACTCGGCAAGGCACCTTGATCCAAAAATCCAAGGTAGTTATGCCGAGTCCAGGAGAGGGAGCTAGCACGTCAGCGGCGGCACACGACCACACCGTCAAGACTGAAGATACTGCAGCGCCGACGTTGCAAGATAGGATTGACTCCGCAGTTCATTCTGCGCTAGTCAACCAATCGGGGATCTTGGTGAACACATTGACCAATACGGTCAAATCAAGATTCTGCGCGCCGTACTGCCCTGCGGTGTGCTGCTGGTAGCCTTGTGGCACATTGTATGCAGCTTGAGGTGGAGGATTGCTGAACACCGGGGCTTGTGGCTGTCCGGCCGATGGTTGGTGAACTGGAACTTGCTGCATCGGCTCGATCACTGGTTGCTTCCCCTTGGTCCATTGAGCATATTGCTCCCCCGTAATGTGCTGAGGGCTCCCCCCTGTCTGATTGGTGAGGACCAGTGGCAGTGTTGTTGGCTGCGCCGATGGGGGTGGCATCGGCGCTGTCGGCTGAGCCATGCTCAGGTCGTTTCTCAGGGTCCGATAGGCAGGGAACTTATTTTTTGGCAAGAAAATTGGTCCCTGAGGCTTGTACTGGTGAATCGACCCATCTAGGATTGATTTGACCGTATTGGTTAATGTGTTCACCAGGATCCCCGATTGGTTGACTAGCGCAGAATGAACTACGGAGTCAATCCTATCTTGCAACGTCGGCGCTGCAGTATCTTCAGTCTTGACGGTGTGGTTGTGTGCCGCCGCCGACGTGCTAGCTCCCTCTCCTGGACTCGGCATAACTACCTTGGATTTTTGGATCAAGGTGCCTTGCTGAGTCCTAGAATATGTTTGCAGGTACATATTCTGGAACTGTTCGACCAGATTTTCCATCTCAGCCTTCTGCTCTGCATTGAGCTGGTCGGCGGTTACAGGGACGATGTCCTCCTCGGAAATCTCGACCTGCTTTGACATCTTGAGGAGATTTGTTGTGGTTGCAGAGTTTGCATTCTTGGTCCCACTGGAAGTGAAGTTGAAAATAGAAGTCCCACCGGGCGTGCCAAAAACGTGTTGGCGCAGAATTTGGACCCGTTCGACCACAAAACGGGTTCCGCGTTACCACGGCGGCCTGGGAGATCTGCTTAACTCTAGTGCAGGTCCAAATTGGCTTGCCTAGCCGTGCGCAGAGCGTGCCAGTTGATTTGATTTGCAATCAACAAGAAACAAGTAAACCATATCAGAAAGCAATGGTCGATCGGCCGATAGGCCGATGTCACATTGTTATAGCCCAGCCGATAGGGCAAAGCTGTATCGGCTTACTCAAGATAATAAATAAATTGAAACAGATCTAATCTCATCGGCCTATTTTAACATGTCTAAGGCAAATCACTAGAAGCAGCCGATGAGGATTTCATGAAAATAAACACACTAGCTATTACCCTAGTGCAAACTTATACAAGCCAATCGGCCAATATAAATACACCAATCACAAAGACATCTTGAAGACACCCTGCAACCGATACGTTTATATTCGTCGATCCACATGTATAAGTGGCAAACACATGCAAAAACATAAATAATCACATGCAATAGGTAAGACCGGCTGAAACCCCGGTGCTATCCTTAATTACAACCGAAAGCAGGCTTCATGTTAGATCTCGAAACAGGACTAAGGTCGATAGCAACTCAAAGTGTGAATCGAGACTTAACACGAAGAAAATCAAACCGTCGATTGCTTTTGGGGATGGTAAATGCCTTAGATAACTTAAACAAGTAAACCAATTCAATCATCGTCGGCAACAAACCCTAAAACGAGTTAACCGCTGGTGAGATGGAATTAGCAAGCCACATCTAGGTTAGCTAAAACACGATAAACGACGATCACATCGTCAGGGCTTAACGTGCCTAAAGCGACACGCTAGCCCCGACGATGCGAATCGTCGGGTACGAGTTCTTACCTTGCCCTAAGGAAGCAAGAACTCGTCAGGAGTCGACCTCTTACGAGGGTTGGCGATGCGCCGAAATTAGATTGATTTGATTTTGTGATTGATTGAGAGGGAGCTTCTATGTACAAACTATCGGGATATTTATACCCGAGGTTACAACAGAACCCTTGTAGGGCACGATCTTATCTACAACTAACAAACAAGTCCTTGCGGCAGACTTAAGCCACAGATTAGATCTAAACTACTTAATTTACAAGATACAATTGCCTAAAACCGAGCTTTATCTCTGTTTGGCAACTTCCTTGAAGCTTATTCCGAGCCCAGACCAAGCCCACATTGACGCTGTCAACTCACAACCCGTATCGGCCCACGACCAAACCGAATCCGTATCGACCGATACGCTCTCTATAGCAACACCTCCCCAGTCCGATACGGTTACCGGGTCCGATACGAAGCCTGGTCCGACTCCAACTCAATCCTTCCTCTCTGCTTCGGTTTCCTCTTTTCTCTCCAAGTCGATTACCAAAATCCGTCGTCAACATGAGGTAGGCGTAGTGGGTGGCCGCCATGAACTTCACCAACGAGGGCCTTCCCAGGACCGCGTTGTAGGGCAGATTGAGATCCGCCACATCAAAGTCCAGCCGCTTGGTGCGGAAGTTGGCGGGGCCACCAAAAGTGACCAGGAGGTCGATGTGACCTAACGGCCACGTGTGCCACGGCGTCACGCTGATGATCGGCAGGGACGGCTGGAGCTTCGTCCTCGGGGCCTTGATGATGTCAAAGGCCGTGGGGGACAGGATGTTGAGGGCCACGCCGTTGTCTATTAGGACGTGCCTCAACTTGACATTGCAGACGGTGGGGGAGACCACCATCACGAGCTGTCCTCCCCGGGCAACGCATGGCGAGTGGTCGGTCTGGTCAAAGGTGAGGGTGACCTCCGACCAATGCGCTCGCCGTGTTGCCTCATGGGTGGGGACAGCGGCCAGAAGCTCTTGCTTCATGGCCTTGAAGCTGCGACGGGAAGCGTGAGCACATGCTCCCCCATCAACGGTGGCGACGGTGGCCTCGGGCTCCTGGAAGCCCAAGTCCTCGTCGTCAGCGTCCTCGGCGGGGATTTTCTGCTTGGCCTCGCTTCGCCGGTTGCCGGCAGAGGTCATCGGGGCCTTGCCCTTGCGGCGTCCCTGTCCCTTCTCCTCCTCCCACTTCCTTACTCGCTCGGCCAAGTTCTTGACCGCGCGGCAGTCAGCGAGGTCGTGGAGGGAGGTGCTGTGCACTGTGCACCACTTGCCTGCCGGCCACTCTCTGCTGGGAACATCGGCTTCCTTCTTTTTGTTGCCCGCGACCCTCCCCTTGCACGGGGCTCGTGAGGCGCCCTCGACGGCGAGGATGTGGCCCTCGTCGTCGGAACGGGCCGACCTTTTCTTCCTCCTCCTTTCCCGCCACCCAGAGCGGGCAGTGGACTCGGGGGCAGCCGCAGCGTTGCTCCAGAGCTGGAGGAGTTCCAGGTCCAGGCCTCCTCCTTACGAGCCACGCGGTCCGCGAGCTCAAAGAGCTGCGCAGTGGTCTGGGGCTCCTTGGAGGCTATCTTTTTGAGCATGCGGTTGTGCCGCACACCCCCCTGAATGCGTAGATGACCGCATGTGCAGGGATGCAGGGGATGGTGTTGCGGACTTGGCAGAAACGCTGGATGTACGAACAGAGAGACTCATCATCCCTTCGCTGCACTGCGTGCAAGTCTGCTTCTTCTTCTGGGCGCGGATATGTGCCCTGGAAGTTCATGGTAAACTGTTGGCACAAATCCTCCCAGGAGTGGACCGACGCGGGTGGCAGGTTCATCAGCCAACCTCGCGCCTGGCCTTTCAGGGCCATGGGAAAGAAATTCGCCATGACCCTGTCGTCACCCCCCGCGGCCTCTAACCCAGTCGTGTAGATCTAGAGAAACTCACCGGGGTTGACGCTGCCGTCAAATTTCTCGGTGATGCTGAGCCGAAACCTTGGGGGCCATTGGACATTCCGAAGACTCGCCACGAAGGCTCGACAGCCAGCACCACCGACTGGGGACACGGGGGGTCTGCCCCCATGACCAGGGTGGGGCGGCACTCCAGAGGAGGCGTCCTCCCCCGCATGGGCGGCACGACGCTCGTCACGCCGGCGCTCGATATCGAGCTAGGCATCGGCCCCCCATCCATGCTCTCGTGACGCTCGCGGCTGGCCGAGGGCGTCGACGAGGGGGTTGCAGACGAGCGGCGTGTGTTGGCCGCCGCTCGTTGAGCCCTCCGTCTTGACGACGAAGAGCCGATGATGGCAGCGCTAGACATCCCGGCGGTGGATGACCGCCTGTCGGTGCCTAGGCGCTGCTGCGCCGTCATGACCAAGTCGGCCACATCGTCCAGCCAGCACTGGACTGGAGTCTCCGGGTCAGGGACGACGGGCGGGTGGCGTAGGAGCGCGCCCTGTGGCATGCCGCCGTCACCGTACTCCGCCGCGTTGTCCCTTTCTGCCACCAGCCGGAGGCGAAGTTGCGGATCCCTCCGGTTCCAATGCGCCTTCCCTGGCCTAGGGCTTCGGCGGGCCGGAGGCGATGAAGTGTGCGCTTGTTGACGAGGATTCGGCTCCCTGTCATCGTCGCTGGCACTCGGACTGGGGTTGTACGCCACCGCCTCTTCAGCCATAGGGGTTACTCAGCGAGACTTGGCACACACGAAAGAGAGCGGGGAGTCAAAGAGACACATAGGCTTCCCCCTACCTGGCGCGCCAGCTGACGGAGGGTTAGCTCCTCAACGGGGGATAGAGGGGGCCCCCCTTTGTGAGTTCAGCCAGGGGCACAGGGTGAAACTCTTTCTCCCCTTGATCGTGCGTTCGAGAGAGAGGGACATGGACACAAGCGTTTATACAGGTTTGGGCCGCTGGGAAGCGTAACACCTTACTCCTGTGTGTGGTGTATATGCGATTGGGAAATCAGGGAATACAAGTGTTAGCTCTCCCTTTCTCTCCTGTCTATCTATTTTTTCTCATCCCCCCTTCTACTCAGGCCTGCGCCTTCTTTTATATCTCAAGAGTCTACCACATGGGCCAAAAGGCTGCCTAAGACAGAAGGAGAACATTCTTTTACATTTAATGGCTGTCTTGTTGCTTGACTTGAAAGCCACACACTCAGACACTGCAGCATGGCCTTCATCTGGTCAGGCGACTGACACGGGGGACGCCCATGTCAAGCTTCATTAAATGGATGAAGACTTCTGCGTTCCGTTCGCATCGGGAAACGGAAATCATCTGACCAGAGCTGGCATACCAACTTCGGCTAAGGGACGAGAGGCAAAAGGCCCTCATCATTCTGATGGGACAGGGCAAGGCGTGCCGCACGCCGCCTGACGCGCGGGCAGCCGCAGGCACCCTGTCGCTGTCTCACCCGTGATCTAGCCAGTCTACGACCGGTCAATCACCGTGACTGGTCATAGACCGGCTTCGCACGCCACATGCCACATTAAATGCGGCGTGGTGCGCTCGCATGAGCCGCCATCAATGCGGTTAGGTGGGCGCTGGCGACGCCCACCTAACCTCGCACACGCGGCACAAGCACAGAGGGGGTCGGGGCGATCGAACCCTCGGGGGAAGAGTGGGAGCGGCCCGACCCTCGGGGGAATTAGGGAGGGCAGCCGCCACGTCACCCTCGGGCCCGACCCCTCCAGGGGGAGCGCCACGTGGGTCCAGGGGGCCGCCCATCCCTCTAGTTTTGGTACCCCCGGTCCCGTATCACCGATAATATATATATATATATATATACACACACATATACATATGCATACATACATATATACATACACACATATAAATACATACACGCACACATATATCCAACAAAAAAGAAAGATGGTTTTAAAACTTAGTGAATTTTAGGGCTGTTACATCTAATATGTAACATTAGTTTTGATACCTTCCTTCTTGGAAAGGTATAGCTGCAGTATATTCTAGAGTCATGATCCTCGTTGCCCGCCCCTAGGCTGAATCGAGACATCGTGATCCTAGTGAAAGACATTTTTCACAACTGCGAAGATGCATGTCATGCACGTCAAAGTAAATATAAAACCCCATTAACCCGGCCCTAACACAAAAGCCAGTACAATACAAACAATAAACTTGGTGGTGTTATTGCCCTCATAATTAAACTTCATTTGCAAATTAATAACATGAATGATTTTGAGCAGATAGAACTGTTAACAAAAAGAACTATGGGAAGAGGGTGAAGAACAACGAGTGTACCTCAAGTAGTGAGCTTCTACGCCTCCCGTCGCTGGACGCTGGAACCTAGAAGAGAATTGCATGAGTCTTATTTGTGTTCTGCTCATCACAAGAGCCTGGAAGACATGTTTGTGGAGATTATGGGTACCGGATACCCTCACGGCTGGCTTATTCGACTTACCATAGGGGATAGGTTATAACTCATGATTTTATAAACCGGCTTATGACTTGGGTGTTACGTTACCTTTGAGATAAGGTAACGGTTCATAGTCCAAGGTTGGTAAGATTGAGGAGTCCGACATAGAGTATAGTAGGGTCTCCGACTTGTAAGCCCACCCTCCGGGACTATATAAGGAGGGTAGGACGTCCCTTGAGGGGCATAAGAAAATAGATGACTAGAAAGAGAACTCACGAGAGCACATATTGAAAGAGATCAAAAGATCAATAAACCACTCGGCGGATCGAATCCCCGAAACAGGAGTACGGTATTACCTCTCGAAGAGAGGGCCTGAACCTGTCTAATTCCTTTTGCATACTAACCCATTGTGTTTAGCGCTTGACTGCTATCCCCAGATTCTTATTGCCGAAACCAAGTTTCGATAGTTGGCGCGCAAGGTAGGGGGTTTTCGCGTCAAGTTTTCTTCTTCATCTCGCCGACAAGCGCAATGGGATCTTCATCAGGCTTCGACGACTTCGTCTTCGCCCTTGGGCAGGCATTTCGCTTCGGCAGCCTCGACTTCATCACCGACAAATTCGGTAAGCTCTCTCTCCTCGACTCGGATTCGAACCAGTCGAGAGGGAAAAATCCCTTGGCACCGCTCGGGTTACCGGACGACGCTAAGATCTATCATAACCTTCTGTCTTCTGAGTTGGATCCGATCCACTCAGGAGAATCTTCTTCATCTTCTTCATGCTACGCCCCAGGGGTGAGGAAAATCGCCATCATACTCGAATGACTCGGGTCGTACTCATCTACGGATCTCGACGAACACTTAAGCTCCACCGACTTCGACGACCTCTACGACATCTCTACGGACAACATCAACAACTCTGATTTAGACAAAGATTACTATGATTCGGCGCTCCTCGACGTCCTCATGGCCGAAGTAGCCAAGACCGACTCGGCCATGGTCCGGAGGATTGCGGAAGAAGAACGAGCCAAGCTTGAGCAAGAGCGCAAGCGCGTGGAGGAAGAAAACAAGCGCAATGAGGAGGAGCTTAAGAAGAAAGAAGAAGCAGACAAGAGGAAACGAGACCTGAGGGCGATTGGGCGCTTCGCGCGCGAGGCCATATTGCAGACACGAGTCGACAACGCCAACATCTTCCAGACACCTCAGCAGAACACCGTCGCTGCCCTCACCCTCATTGACACCATCATCGAAGCGGCATCGGCTACAGTAACGCCACTTTTGGACAAGATCAAGACCATCAATGCAGCTATGGCCAATGGCCCTCCCTCCAGCTCCGCTCGAAGGCCGACCGAGTCCATTGCTGAAACACCCGATAGAAGCCGCCTACCACCGCTATGATCCAAAGACTACAAGAGACCCGAGCAAAGCAGGACGCCCGTCAAATCCAAAGACCCTGGCCACGACGCAGTATGGAAGCATCGAGAACAATCGGCCGACTCTCACGAGAGAGGTCATGGTCGAACACCCGCACACGATCGGAACTGACGCAGCTACAACTCCAACTATCAAAGCAGCCTGCGAAGACCCCCGCCGAGTGATCTGCGGGAGGTACTCGACCGACGCTACCGGGAGCGTGATAGGCGCCCTCATGAAGACCGAAGGAGATCGCCCAACAACTATGACGATGGAGTGCCCGCGTTTACTCGGGACCTGCATCGAGTGGATTGGCCGAGTGGTTTTAAGCCCACTGGGATTGATAACTACGACGGTAAGACCGACCCTGAGTCATGGCTGACCGTGTACACCCTCGCCATCCGCGCAGCAGGAGGAGACAGCAAAGCCATGGCCAATTACTTGCCCGTTGCTCTCGCCGACTCAGCCAGGAACTGGCTCACGAGTTTGCCAAGAGGCTCGATCGACTCGTGGAGTGAGCTTCGGGACCACTTCATCACCAACTTCCAGGGTACTTTTGAAAGGCCCGAGACCCACTTCGATCTTTACAACGTCATCCAAAAGCCAGACGAATCGTTGAAGGACTACATCCGGCGCTTTTCGAAAAAGCGGAACAAGATCCCCAACATCACCGACGAAGTCTTTATAGCCACATTCCAGAAAGGCGTCCGCGACGAGTTGCTGATCGGCAAATTTGGGCTCAAGCCACCGAAGACGGTCAAGCAGATGTTCGAGACAGTTAACTCCTACGCCAAATCCGACGATGCAATCAAGGCCTCACGTCAAGACAAGCACGACAAAAAGGACGACAAGCCATCCGGAAGTAGCTGGCGTCCTAAGAAGGACAACGGCAATAACAACAACAACGACCAAAAAGATCGCAAGCGTAAGCCTGAGGATCTGGTCGCCACGACGTCAAACTACCAACAACAGCGTCCCCGAGTTGCCGCCTACGACAAGATCATGAACGCTCGGTGCACGCATCACCCCAATCACAAGCACGCGGCCAAGGATTGTTTCATCTATAAGCAGTTCGCTGAGCAATACGCAGCTCAACTACGGCAGAAGCCAGCTGATGAAGCCGGCCCATCGGGAACCAAGAGGAACGATCCGGCTGGTGGCTCAGAGCCCTTTCAAGACCTCGTAGGAGAGCTAAACCATATCTTCGGGGACCGCTGGCATATGAGTCCAAGATGAAGCAGAAGCTAACCGACAGAGAAGTCAACGCCGCACAACCCGAAGTCCCACACTACCTACGATGGTCGGAGGTGGCTATCACGTTCAACCGCTCAGATCACCCTGACCGAGTGGTTCACCCGGGGCGGTATCCCCTGGTACTAGACCCAATGGTTTGTAATATCAAGCTCAAGCGCGTCCTCATCGACGGCGGCAGTGCCCTCAACATCTTACTTGCCAAAACGTTGGACAAGATGCAGATCCCAAGATCAGAATTGAAGCCGAGTTCAGCACCTTTTCATGGAGTCATCCCGGGGCTGTCATCTACGCCACTCGGGCATATCACCCTTCCAGTCACCTTCGAAGTTCGGGAGAACTTCCGGACGGAGAACATTACCTTTGAGGTTGCCAACTTCGAAGCGGCTTACCACGCAATCATCGGAAGACCTACGCTCGCCAAGTTCATGGCGGTGCCACACTATACTTATCTCATCATGAAGATGCCCGGACCCCACGGAGTTATCACCCTGCGCAGTGACTTCAAGCAAGCCTTCACCTGCGACAAAGAAAGCTGCGACATGGCCCAAACTCGTGAGAGATTATGCGGCCAACAAGAAGTCCGACTGGCTGCATTGACATCTGGAGAAGGCGAGATCCTTGCGAAGAACATAGCCAAGTCAGGAGAAGGCAACGCCAAGACGAAGAAAATCCCCCTTGACCCCTCTGATCCTTCTAAAACTGCTGTAATAGGCGCGGAGCTAGATCCCAAATAGGAAAGCGCGCTCGTCACCTTCCTCCAAAATAATAAAGATATTTTTGCTTGGAAACCATCTGACATGCCGGGTATTCCTAGGGAGGTGATCGAGCACTCTTTAAACGTCAAAGATGACGCTAAACCAATTAAACAACGACTACGCCGCTTCGCTCAAGATCGAAAAGATGCCATCAAGGAGGAACTCACCAAGCTCTTGGCCACCGGGTTTATCAAAGAGGTCTACCATCCCGACTGGCTGGCCAACCCGGTCCTGGTTCGGAAAAAGACAGGACAATGGCGCATGTGCGTGGACTACACCGACCTCAACAAATCCTGCCCTAAGGATCCTTTCGGATTGCCCCGTATTGACCAAGTCGTCGATTCTACAGCCGGCTGCGAGCTTCTGAGCTTTTTGGATTGTTACTCGGGTTACCACCAGATCAGCTTAAAGGAGTCCGACTGCCTCAAGACGTCATTCATCACCCTGTTTGGAGCCTATTGTTACATCACGATGCCCTTCGGCCTGAAGAACGCCGGAGCCACCTATCAGCGCATGATCCAGAGGTGCCTTCAGACTCAGATCGGGAGGAATGTGGAAGCCTACGTCGACAACGTCGTCATCAAGACCAAGCAGAAGGAGGACCTAATCGCCGACTTAGAAGAAACCTTCGCAAATATTCGGGCCTTCAGAATAAAGTTGAACCTGGAGAAATGCACTTTCGGTGTGCCGTCAGGAAAGCTGCCTGGCTTCATGGTGTCTCACCGCGACATTGAAGCAAATCCAGAAAAGATCAACGCTATCTGGAGCATGAAGCCCCCGAATACCCAGAAGGATGTCCAGAAGCTCACTGGTTGCATGGCGGCGCTGAGCCGATTTGTTTCCAGACTTGGCGAATGAGGTATGCCTTTTTTCAGGTTACTGAAGAAGACTGACGACTTTCAATGGACCACTGAGGCCCAGAAAGCTTTTGAAGACTTCAAGGAGTTCCTCACAACACCACCCGTGTTGGCTTCACCCCACCCTCAAGAACCACTGTTGCTCTATGTTTCCGTAACTCACCAGGTGATCAGCACGGTCTTGGTCATCGAACGTGAGGAGGAAGGGCGAGCTTAGAAGGTTCAAAGGCCGATCTACTTTGTTAGTGAGGTGCTGGCAGGAGCCAAAACCCGCTACCCCCAGGTAGAAAAATTACTATATGGAGTTCTAATTACTACTAGGAAGCTAGCCCATTATTTTCAGGGTCACTCGATCACCGTCATCACGTCCTTTCCACTCGGCGATGTCATCCATAACCGGGTGGTTACTGGGCGCATTGCGAAGTGGGCTCTGGAGTTGATGCCGCTGGATATTACTTTCAATGCAAGGACGTCTATAAAATCTCAAGTCTTGGCGGATTTTGTGGCCGAGTGGACCGAGCGACAAGAAGATGTACCTAGGTGTTAACGCCAGAATTTGGTAAGCCCCGAAGTCCTCATCGGCCCAGGATCTATATCGGCTCAAGGTTGGTATCGGCCTAGAGTCTTATATCGGTCGATGGGAGTTATCTTAAACCAACCACCAACAGCAGTCGGATTCTTATTAGATTCGGAAAGATCTTATCCAGAGAAGACCGAGTTCAAGAAGGATGCGGCTTGTATCTCTTAATTAGGAAGAGTTTGTTAGTTTTCTGTTTTATCTTTAGGAAAGTGTGTTAGTGTCCGACAAGGACTTTATTTGTTTCCTTTTATCTTTAGGAAAGTTTGAGTCGTAATCTGTTAGGATCTTTGTTAGTCTATGGGTATAAATATGTAAGCCCAAGGTTCATGTAAAATCATCACACGATCAATACAACTTCAGCGCATTGCCAACCTTTACTTTTCGTCTTCTTCGGCGAGTTCATGCCCTTCCCGCGAGGGGTAAGTCTTGTTACGGCTGTTTGCGTTGTCGGGGCTAGGGCTTCGACATTCTGATCTCGTCAACGTAAGCACCTACTATCATATATCTTAGTCAATCTGGTTTGGCGTCTCGATTTAGTCGTATCGGCCGAGATTCGTTTTAGGGTTTACGCCGGTATCGACTAAATCGTCTCGCTAGATTAGATTGGCTAAGGTATCCACCACCCCGAAAATCAGTCGAGGGCTTGATTGTCTAGATCTTGCGTTTCTTTTCATACTTAGTGTTGCTAAGTCGTGATTAGAACCGTAATCTCTAGCCTGCCTGTCGATTGCCAATAAGGGTTTCACCGGGGTTTCAGCCGGTGAGTTATCTGGACTTTGCATCGGCCCAAGAGTTTTACATATAGATTGGATCTGGCCGATGACAACAGAGTATTTATTGTTTATCTGCTTATTGAGAGCTTATGCCATCGGACCTCTGGCCGATGTATGCTTTAATCCTCAGATCAATGTTTATTTTATATTTGGATTATGCTATATCACATTGCTATATCATCATGTTATCATCGGCTGACCGGTTGTTTTGGCTATCGGCCTACCGGCCGATACGTTTTTGCCCTATCGGCCTATAAACCTTCCGTTCTGCTATTTTGCATATCTTGTCAGTGGCAGGATCAAACTGACTGGCATGCCCGCGCTTCATCAATTTTAGGACCTGCACTGGAGCTAAGCAGATCTCCCAGGCCTTCGTGTGTCCGCGCGCCAGATCCTCATCGGCGGTACGGATTCGGCGTCAACACTAGGGAGGAACTGTAGTACTGGACCATGCATTTTGATGGATCTAAAAGAGTCATCGGCCTGGGAGCGGGAGTTGTGCTGATTTCCCCGACTGGGGAAAGGCTACGGTATGTCCTTCATATACACTTCCTTGCCTCGCATAACGTCGCCAAGTACGAAGCCTTACTTCATAGCCTACAACTTGTCGTTTCACTCGGGATACGACGGATGATTGTACGAGGAGATTCCCAGTTGGTGGTCAACCAAGTAATGAAGGACTGGTCTGTTAACAGCGGATTTTTGTAATCGACCCGGAGAAGGAGGAGGAAACCGAAGCAGAGACAAAGGGCTAAGTTCAAGTCAAACCAGGTCTCGTATCGGACATGGTCAGTGTATCGGACTCAATGAGGCGTTGGCAGGAAGGCTGTATCGGTCGATTCGGATTTGTATGGTTATTGGCTGATAATGGTTGGAAGTTGACAAAGCCAGCGTGGGCTTGGTTTGGGCTCAGGATAAGCTTCAAGGAAGTTGCCAAATAGAGATAAGGCTCGGTTTTAGGCAATTGTATCTTGTAAATTAAGTAGGTTTAGATCTAATCTGAGGCAAAAGTCTGCCGCAAGGACTTGTTGTTTGTTAGAGATAAGATCGTGTCCTACATGGACCCTGTTGTAATCTCGGGTATAAATATCCCGATAGTTTGTACATAGACTCTCTCTCACAACCCAATACAAAAAACCAGTTCAATCTACTTCGGCGCATCGCCAACCCTCGCAAGAGGTTGACCTTGACGAGTTCTTGCCTTCCCGGAGCAAAGGTAAGAACTCGTTCCCGACGATCGGCATCGTCGGGGCTAGCGTGTCGCTTTAGGCATGTTAAGCCTCGATGATGTGATCGTCGTCTATCATGTTTTGGGTAATCTTGACAGGCGTCTTAATTATGCTTCGCCGGCGATCTATTCGTTTTAGGGTTTATTGCCGACGACGGTTTAATTATTATGCTTGGTTAGATTGTTCAATGCATCTACCATCCCCAAAAGCAATCGACGGCTTGATTTTCTTTGTGTTAGGTTTCGATTCACACTTTGAGTTGCTATCGACCTTAGTCCTGTTTTGAGATCTAACACAAAGCCTGCTTTCGGTTGTAATTAAGGATATAACTGGGGTTTCAGCCAGTTTTACCTGATACACGTGTTTATTATAATGTTTTCATGTGTATCTGTCATCTACATAAACGGATTGATTAATAGGAATGCATATGTTATGGATAATTCTCTAGGGTTTATCTGTGATTGATATGTTGGTTGATCGGTTCATGTAGATTTGCACTAGAGTATTAGCTAGTGTAGTTGTCTTTATTGTTCTTATCGGCCGATGCCATTAATCGACAGCAACATGTTGATGAAGGCCGATAAGATCTATGCTTTAATTCTGCTTTATCATGAGTAAGCCGATATAGCTTTACCCTATCGGCTAGGTTATGATAATGTGTCATCGGCCTATTGGCCGATTGGCCGTTGTTTTCTAACATGGTTTACTTGTTTCTTGTTGATTGCAGATCAAATCAACTGGCACGCTTTGCACACGACTAGGCAAGCCATTTGGACCTGCACTGGAGTTAAGCAGATCTCCCAGGCCGCCGTGGTAATGCAGAACCTGTTTGGTTGCAAGGCGGGTCGAAATTCTGTGCCAACACGCTTTTGGCACGCCTGGTGGGACATTAAGAACGCAAGCTTTGCGACAGCAACAAGGTCACCTCAAAATGTCGAAGCAGGCCGAGATCTCCGAGGAGAATGTCGTCTCCGTAACCGTCGACCAGCTCAACGCAGAACAGAAAGCCGAGATGGACAAGCTGGTTGAGCAGTTCCAGAATATGTACTTGCAAACATATTCTAGGACTCGGCAAGGCACCTTGGTCCAAAAGTCTAAGGTAATAATGCCGAGTCCTGGAGATGGAGCTAGCACATCGGTGGCGGCACACGACCACACCGTCAAGACCGAGGATACTGCGGCGCCGACATTGCAAGACAGGATTGACTCCGCAGTTCACTCTGCGCTAGTCAACCAATCAGGGATCCTGGTGAACACATTGACCAATACGGTCAAATCGGTCCTAGATGGGTCAATCCACCAGTACAAGCCTCAAGGCCCAATTTATCTACCGGAGAATAAGTTTCCTGCCTATCGGACCTTGAGGAACGACCTGAGCACGACTCAGCAGACGGCGCCGATGCCACCCCCATCGGCAAGAAGTTCGCAAACTTGAGGATAAGTTTGATGGACTGGAGTTATCCCACGTCTTGAGACACAACAATGAAGCAGCAGATGAGTTGGCACAGTTTGGGTCCAAGCGAAAAGCCACCCCGACTAACATTTTCGTAGAGCACCTCTACGAGCCGACTATTGCTAAAGAATCAATCCCCAATAGAGAAACTACAGACCAGGTTGCCATGCTCGACGCCGACTGGAGGACACCGTTCATCAAGTTTTTAACTCAGCAAGAGTTGCCAGAAGACCGGGACGATGTGGAGCGAGTTTGACATCGCAGTCAAGGCTATGTCATGGTCAACTCGGAATTATACAAAAGAAGCCCTTCTAGAGTTTTGATGAGATGCGTCACGCCTGAGGAGGGACGACAGTTGTTGCATGATATTCACTCTGGTATTTGTGGCAGTCATGCTGCGGCGTGCACTCTGGTGGGCAAGGCTTACAGATAAGGTTTTTTCTGGCTCACGGCGGTCTCCGACGCCGACAAGGTGGTCCGCACGTGTGAAGGTTGTCAGTTCTTCGCTCGACAAAGCCATGTTCCAGCCCAAGACCTTCAAACAATTCCCTTGTCATGGTCTTTCGCCGTATGGGGCTTGGACATGGTTGGTCCCTTTAAGAAGGCTCCAGGAGGATTTACACATTTATTCGTCGCGATTGACAAGTTTTTCAAGTGGATTGAGGCTAAGCCGGTTGCTAAGATAACTGCGGATAAGGCACGAGATTTTAGTCTAAATATTGTACACCGGTTTGGTGTCCCAAACAGAATCATAACCAACAATGGGACTCAGTTCACTGGAGGCGTCTTCAGAGAGTTCTGCGAAGATTTTGGAATCAAGATTTGCTATGCATCGGTGGCACACCCCAGAAGCAATGGACAAGTCGAACGCGCCAATGGTATGGTCCTTCAAGGCATCAAGACCCGAGTGTTTGATAGGCTACGACCGTATGTTGGACGATGGGTTCAAGAGTTGCCTTCGGTATTATGGTCACTGCGAACTACACCCAGTCGGGCTACCGACCAATCTCCTTTTTTCTTGGTTTATGGAGCTGAATCTATGTTGCCGAGTGAGATGGAGTACGAGTCTCTTCGAGTTCGTAGTTTCAACGATGAACGTTATGATCAAGATAGAGTTGATGACTTGACCCGACTGGAAGAAGCTCGTGAAGCTGCATTGGTTCAGTCGGTAAGATATCTTCAAGGACTTCGGTGCTACCACAACCGCAATGTTCGTTCACGAGCTTTCATTGTTGGTGACATGGTTCTACGCAAGATTCAGACTACAAAAGATCATCACAAGTTATCTCCAATATGGGAAGGACCCTACATAGTTGTTGAGGTTACTCGGCCAGGAGCATATCGCTTGAAGCGTGAAGATGGGACCATGGTGGAGAACTCCTGGAATATTGAGCACCTTCGTCGGTATTATACTTAAGCCTTTTTGATATCATGTTCTTCTCGACTGCCAATTTCAAGCAAGATGACTTCTTGAGTTGTCAGTCGGGGGCTATATATATATCAATGAAGTACGATTTTCTTTTCACCATTGACAACTTGTTCATATTTAGTTTATCATTGTATAGTGTTTTGGTTTCAGTTCAATAGATAAGAACTGAGAATTTTTTTTTTGATGACTTAATCAAGCCTAGGCTTGGTAACAGTCGGATGAAAATTTTCAAGAAATTATATATGAAGACTCGGATCAGGGCATTAACATAAATAAGCTGAACATTTGCAAGTTAAAATTATAACAAGTCATGTACATCAAGGCGATTATTCCTGGAAGTTTACGGCTACATCTGCAGCTACTTTTTTCGCCGATTCTTGCGCTTCACTTACGAGCTCCAGGGCTCGCTCATCCGTGGTGCCGTCTGTGAAGCCCTCTCCTACAGAGTCCACGTCTATCTGAGGATAGAGTGATTTCGTCTGCGCAAGAGCAAAGCTTGCACTCATGATGGCCGCGTCTGTGATATTCTCCATGTATTGTACCGGTGCCGTCCTGAGCTTGTCGAAGACTTCAACAGCATCCAATGAGCTCGTCCCGAGTCCATGTCTATATAGCGCTGACAAGATCGGCGCAGCAGCGTTGGCGATGTCATCCCTTACACTTTCAGCCCTTCGGACTCTCTCGGCGAAGATATTAAATTGTGCTTGGGACTTCACCTTATTAGCTATGAAATTGATATGACTCAGTTTACATCAACTGTCAAGACTGAGTAAATTGAGAAGCATGAGCTTCACGGGTTACCTTCGATTTCTTCCAGGGCTTTCTCCTTGTCAGACTCCAGCTTGGCTTTATCGGTTTCTGCTTCCTTTAGCTAGGCCTTGAGGGAATTGATTTCGATTAAATTGGCTACAACATGAAGACTTGCGAACGTCAGGATCAGAAGAATACATAAAGACAGAGTAAGGACAGGATGGTTTAACTTACCTCCGATTGAACCACGGAGTTCCAAGTTGGCATCTCGAAGCTTCGCAATCTCTTCCCGCAAGACGGCTTCTCGAGCTGCAGCCTCTTCTCTGGTGGCCTTGAGGTCCTGGTGGACGTTCTCCAAAGAGTTCACATGGGGAATCAGCTTCTCGAGGGTGTCTGACTTGGCCATTGACCGGCAATATATTCTCTGCACGCGAGTTCAAAGTTAGTCAACTATATAAGACCGTGGGGATAAGACATAGAAGAATTACACTTACATTCATTAGCCGGGTCGCCTCGTTGAGGCTAGCCACGAGCATGTCGCGTTCTTTGTTTTCTTTTTGGTTGTTCAAGACGATGCCCTGCTTCATGTCTTCGGCATCGTGCCATTCAATCTTGATAGGAGGGATCGAGTCGGCTGAAGTCTTCAGTCGGGCAATCTCCTCCTCTTTGGCTGATTGATCTAGAGAAGATGAATGAAGATAGAAGTAAGAAGCATATTGAAGACAAGAGTCTGGAGACTGCATTGAAGCCTACCTATTCTAGGAGCCGGGTCCTCAATTGGTGCTTCCTGACTGCGTGAGCCCTGTGGATCCTCGTCTGGCTGGTTTCCAGTCGAGGCATTTTGATTGGCAGTCGAGGGTTCTTCTTCGGCCAACTAGTTTCCAGCTGGGATGTCTTGGCTGGCAGTCGGGGGCTCTACTTCAGGAGCATCCTTACTTGGGGGTTCTACCTCAGGAGCATCCTCACTCGGGAGAGGATCTTGAGACCTTTGTTCTGCAGGACGTGTTTCTTCTGACGCTGCAGGAGGATTTGTGGTTTCAGTTCGCCCGGTGGGATCTATGTCCTGAGGTTTTCTGCAAGAAAGAAGATGAAGACAATTGAGACGGAAACGAAAAGATTTTCAACAAAAAAGCTGACTTTGGTTATAAGAGATACCTATTGGATCTCCTGATCTTAGGGGCAGATCTGGGGGACGGCTTCGGAGGGTCTACGTTGGCTTGTGGTATCTGGGTTTCTCCATCATCCAAGTCGTCAACAACCAGCCTCCTTTTGCTCGCCCTCTTGCTGATATCTTCATCACCAGCAGCCCTTTTGCTCTGAGGTTCGACCTTGATTTTGGGGCCGTCGGTTGGTTTCTTGGTAACACGCCGAGTCGACATATCATCATGATATACCTTGTACAGCCGAGAGATGATGAGAGCGTTTGCCTGCGAGTAGAATTCTTGAGATACATTGAAGGACATACGTAAGACTGAAAGAAATTTAAGGGGCCGAATCAGCTTACCGGAGGAGGAGGTCGGAACAGGTTGAAGGGAGGAACTGGCATCTTGTGGCTGCGGTCTACTGTGATCCCAGAGGAGAAAATCTTGTACATACGAGTGCACAAGACCTAGTAACTCAGAGAATCGCGGTCTTCCCGATTGGGGTCATTTTCACCTTCATACTCAAACGCTGGCTTGGATCTCTCTTTGATAGGGGCCAGTCGGTTTTTGATGAAGTGCCGAGTAATTTGTTCCCCTTGGAGGCCTTTCTTCTTCATTTCAATAATGTTAGCCAAGAGGTTATTAGCTTCTACCCAGTCTTGATTCTCTGGCATTGTGCTCCAGTTAGCCCTTTGGATTGGTGGGAGACCAACGAAGTCGGGCAAGCTGGGGGGCTGGGTTCGAGATATAGAACCAATTAGCGTGCCAGCCCTTATTGGAGGATTTCAAGGGGAGGGAGAAGTAGTCTCTGCGGAGAGTCCCGTGGAGTTGAAAGCTAGCCCCACCGACGACGCAAGGGTCTTCTTTGGTCGAGTGTGGCTTGACATAGAACATGCGGCGGAAAAGATTAAAATGGGAAAGGATGCCTAAGAATGCTTCGCATACATGGATGAAGATTGCAATATGAAGGATAGAGTTGGGATTTAAGTGGTAGATTTGAAGGCTGTAGTATTCGAGAATACCATGAAAGAAATCGGAAGTGGGAAGGCCAAACCCGCAGTAAAAGAAGGAGGTGAAGACCACGATCTCACCAGTATTTGGGGTGGGGAACTCCTCGCCGAACGCCGGGCACCAGCCAATGATTTCTTTAGGAGGAAGAACTCCGTTCTTCATCATTTCCCGTAGGGTCGACTCCTTCACGTCCGAGGTCGCCCATTAGTTGAAAGGGATTTCTCTCTCTTCCGCCATGGATGCGAGTTGAGAGGAGGAGGATCTAGCACAGGGAATGGGGATTTTTCGAGGAGATGTTAGAGGCTGGATGCGTATGGTGGATTGTGGTGGAACTGGAGTTCTTGGATGGATGAATTTGAGCGTGCGCAAGTTCTCGGATTTATCACAGCGGTTGATGAACAGGAGCACGAAAAGGGGAAAAATTTCAGGAAGATGAAGCGGCAGGGAAGACGCCGGTGCTTTAAGAAAGATTTTTAGGGTTTCGCTGGGCTTTCTCATGTTTGGGCCGAGCCCATGAGAAGCTTACGACCCAAATTACAGGTGTGGCTTGACATGTGTCTTTGAAGACTTAAGCAGATTTGCCTTAGCAATATGCACGTGTCTTATTGCCCAATACCTTCAAAATCGTTTCATACAGCAGTTACGTAACTTGCTGAAGGTTGGTACGATGCAACTTGGAAGGTGACAAACAGTAAAGTTTTTTATAACTATCCTGGTAACTTTTTTATAGGTTGCAGGAGCTGTTTGGTTTTCATGATTATGTCAATACTTTTCTACCACCTTGGTGTGCTGTTTCGATTAAGATCGGTATTATGGCTGGAGCTATTTAAATATTTTGGTCGTATTTTTCAGATGACTGATGAATTATGAGTTTATTAACTCAGATTTTCTACCCATGAGGGTTGGCTGAGTAAGTTTGATCTGAGATGACTCGGGCAAAACAACTCGGATAAGCATGAGCTTGCCGAGTATTTAGATTCATTAAGCACTATGCCTTGATTATAAGGTTATGTGTTATATGATTTTTTATGATTGCTTTTGGCTTAGGCTAGGCATTTATTTAACTCAAGAGAGTATGATTATTATAGTTCTTGACTATATGCTTAGTTTGATTAACTAAACACATAGTCAGGGGCTACACCTAATTAGGTGCATCAGTCAATGCACCTAAATATCTATTTTTGAAATTTTTCAGATGTTTTCAGCCCTTCACAACCTTTTTGGATGATAAAGCACTCGAGAGATTCAGGCAGAGATGATGGAAGCACTCGGCGATAGAAGCACTCGGCTAAGGAGTTACTCGGCTGTGTTATTCTGGTTCGAAGCAAGATTATCTCGTCGACTATGAAGGTCTCGGGGGCTATTGTGGAGATTATGGGTACCGGATACCCTCACGGCTGGCTTATCCGACTTACCATAGGGGATAGGTTATAACTCATGATTATATAAACCAGCTTATGACTTGGGTGTTACGTTACCTTTGAGATAAGGTAACGGTTCATAGTCCAAGGTTGGTAAGATTGAGGAGTCCGACATAGAGTATGGTAGGGTCTCCGACTTGTAAGTCCACCCTCCGGGACTATATAAGGAGGGTAGGACGTCCCTTGAGGGGCATAAGAAAATAGACGACCAGAAAGAGAACTCACGAGAGCACATATTAAAAGGGATCAAGAGATCAATAAACCACTCGGCGGATCGAATCCCCGAAACAGGAGTAGGGTATTACCTCTCGAAGAAAGGGCCTGAACCTATCTAATTCCTTTTGCATACTAACCCATTGTGTTTAGCGCTTGACTGCTACCCCCAGATTCTTATTGCCGAAACCAAGTTTTGACAATGTTGATTGAAATTGGCCATTGCCCCCTAAATTAATTATGACTGCCTTTTTTTGAAAAAAAAAGGGTGTAATGTGGAGCTAATATGGCTGGCTACAGGTATAGCAAAAGAAAGATGATGAGATGGGAACTAATCCGGCCGGTTGATAAACACACACATATCATTCTAATTCAGTTTTGCTAAAAAAATATAACGCCACATTTTTGGCTTAATTTCAACCACTTTTTTCCACTGTATTATTACTAACTATTTTTTATGCGTAAATATATTTGTACCTCTCATATCTCTTTCTTATTGTATTGACTTTTACTTTTTTTTTGTCCTTCTTTACTTTCGTGTTAACTTGCATTGTATCCTTTCCAATGATTCTAGTATATAAATATATAATCAATCATTTTTTTATCCTAGTTCTCCTAAATTTGTAGTGTAAGAGTTGAAAATTACATTGTAAATATACGAAATTTACAGTGTAATTAAATACATG
This sequence comes from Oryza officinalis, assembly GCA_008326285.1. NCBI lineage: Eukaryota > Viridiplantae > Streptophyta > Magnoliopsida > Poales > Poaceae > Oryza > Oryza officinalis. The sequence goes on along the minus strand of BDMV01000006.1, from coordinate 44,212,471 downwards.
TTAAAACTTTTGAGTATATGACGCCATGAATATCTCTAGTTTCTTTTAATTTGCAAATTGCTCGTTTTCCTCTCCCCTTCAAATGACTTCTCCATGCTTGCCCAGCACCTTTCGTTTTATGGATCAGAAACCAATTTCACCTTAGACCATGGTCAAGTCATAATTGGTTGGATAACATTCTCTCAAGAACCTGCAAAACTCTCTAATGTTGATATGTTGCTTCCAATGTGTATAAGAAGGAAGCGTCTCACATGATTCTTAGATAGAAACCAGCAGTTTATGAATTAGCATGAACAGTTTATTGAATTTGGTTGCACTTATAAAGTGAACGTGAAGAGACCAGCGAAAGAAGCCCACAAATGACGGAACGGAGCGGTTATTGCTTCTGCCTAGCAAGTGATCTTCTAGTAAACCATTTTTTTACTGTAGGTAGCCTGATGCAACTAATAGAGGCACCATTTGGCTTCCTAGTGGTGAACTCTTAGGAGTTGCTCCAGCCTTTTTACCTTCTCCTCAAAGCACATACGATCTGAAAACTTGTTCACAAGAAAGGAGATTAATCGAGTAGTTAGATCACCTGTTAGGTGAGACTAGGGCTGAGGCGCGCAAGGTGGCGGAGGCAGGCGACGGTGTCTGGCAGCTGGCGGCGGTCGGCAACATCCGGTGGCCAGCGGCGACTGACGGTGTGCGCGTCGTCTGGTGGGCCGGATGACGTTTCGAGGCAGACGGCGTCGAGCTAGGGGTGTTTGACGTCAAGTTGTGGCCAGCGGCGAGCGGTGGTCATCGGCAAGCTTACGAGCATTCAAGGAGCGGTGAAGAACGTTGGTAAGCAGGTTTCTAGGATGGTAAGGTTTAGTTCTGAGGCAGGCTTTGTAAGTGAGCGACCTGGCTCCATGACGAGAGTGAGGCTGCTAGGAGGTGGGGGTGGAGGCAGCCGTAGGCTGATGCTCGCACTGCCATGTGCAAGCCAAAGTTATGGGTCTAAGTTGGTCAAGCGGCGGGGGTGGGTTGCGGGGAGCATGGGTGGAGGTGAAGGTTGGTCTTGAGCTAAGGGTGATGAGGTAGAAGAACAAACAGCGGTTGGTTCATCGACAAGCATCCAATTTGTGGACAAGGAGCAGCTGGGCTCAGAGCCGACGAAGCTCTTTGTCGTGGTGCCTTTATGCCCGTCGTTGCCGACGTTGGGCTCGCGGTTCTGGGCTCTCAGCGGCGAGGAGAGCTCGGACGAAGAGGAGCCGCATGGGGCTGAGTTGGACGAAGTAGTGGAGCTCAATGTACAGGTCAGAAAGCAGGACTTTGAATATGTTTGTTTCGTGAAAAAGGTGATGAGGCAAGACTTCTCAGGGGATGAAGTCCTGAGGGTGGGCAAACAGCTTCTATGCCAAAGTTCGTCTCCAAAAGTGATCTCTTGTCATGTGTCTTTGAAGGGACCAAAGAACGGGCGTCTAGCTAAGCGTTTGGTTGAAAAGCTAGCTAAGAGACACGAACTACCATGCAAACCGTGGAAGGGGCTATTGCCTAAGGAGATTAGTTCGCTGCGAAGGAATTTTAGTGAGGTGTTGTAACACCCCGGCCCAAGGCATAATAAGATTGATAGGATACTCATGCCAACAAGTTGCAACTTCTTTTCCGGAAGCCCATCTCCAAAGAACTCTAAAGTTAAGCGTGCTTGGCCTGGAGAAATCTAGGGATGGGTGACTGACTGGGAAGTCTTTCCCGGGTGCGCATGAGTGAGGACAAAGTGCGCAGAAAAGACTGGTGTTGGTTTGTGAGGGCATTCTATGTCATATTTAAGCTGCTAGGTGTAAGCGGGCCCGGCCTCGTGGAGGTGGGACGTTACAGTATGGTATCAGAGCCGACTCTCGCGTTTTCACGGGCACGTGTGTCGCAGTTGCACAGGCATGGTGTGCATGGCTGGTGTGGACCCACAGTATGGTATCAGAGCCGACTCTCGCGTTTTCACGGGCACGTGTGTCGCAGTTGCACAGGCATGGTGTGCATGGCTGGTGTGGACCCGGTATGGTCACACAGCATGGCACATGCGCTAGCTGACTCTCGCGTTTTCACGGGCACGTGTGTCGCAGTTGCACAGGCATGGTGTGCATGGCTGGTGTGGACCCGGTATGGTCACACAGCATGGCACATGCGCTGGCACTGGACACACGGACGTGGCCAAGAGAGGGAGTTCTTGGCTTGGGGTTGATCGACGAGGACGTCGATCTCTTAAGGGGGTGAGGATGTAACACCCCGGCCCAAGGCATAATAGGATTGATAGGATACTCATGCCAACAAGTTGCAACTTCTTTTCCTTCTTTAAGAGTTGAGTCATGGGTCTGGCCAAGGTAGAAAATCCTTCAATAAATCTCCGGTAATACCCGGCCAATCCTAGAAAACTCCGGACCGACCGGGAAGTTTTGTGAGGGCAGTCTATGTCCTATTTAAGCTGCTAGGTGTAAGCGGGCCCGGCCTCGTGGAGGCGGGACGTTACAGGTGTTTGCGGAGGCATTTGAGAAGTTTAATTCGAATAAGATGGAGTCACTGGCAGGGATTGACGCGAAAGTGGGGATGAACCCAATGAACGCGGAGAAAACTGATGAACATGACCACCAAATAGCTTCTATGAAGCAAGATTTTACTCTATGTTTTAACGATCTAGAAGAATGGCCATTTCTGAAGAAAGCATCTATGGAGGTTGATGTTAACACATCAGCTCCAAGGAACCTTGGTAGAGGTGAAAGCCAGGCGGCTGTTTTGAACCGTCAGGTGTAGTTCGAGGAGCAAAGCGAGGAGATCGAACAGCCAGTCAGGTGGTTACCGATGGATGAAAAAGAGAAAAAGGAAATTAAATTTATGTGGATTGGAATAAAAGAAAATAAAACTCGTTTTAAGTTTAACAATAGTTTAGGCCGATTGTTGGCAAACATGGGCCGGCCCATTTGGGCAGTAGAAGGGTCGTTGGGGGTTTACTCAATCGGCATTAGCGTGAGGCAACATAACGCGCTACTAGGGTTTAGCCTCGCTGAAGAAAAGGAAAGAAACGGCGGCGACAGGAGTTCAGGCGAGGTGGGCGTCGGTGCAAGGAAGGAGGGCGTTGTCCAGGGAGATATGGTGTGGAGGAATAACCGCTGGGAGAGAGGGTACTCTGGCAGACAGAGAGACGTCGAAAGAGATGGGTTCCATGGGAGAGAGGTAGGTTTTGTGGGAGGAAATTTTGGTGATGGTAATTTTGGGTTTCAGCCTGGTTTTGGCTATGGCAGCTGGGGGAGATAGAAGGGGGTGGCACAGGAGTGGATCTCGAGCGGCAAGAGTCAAAACTTTGGAACAAGGAGGATAGGTTTTGCTGGTAGACAAGGAAGAGAGTGGCAGGCGCATGGGCAACACCACGCCAGAAGCTATCCTGGTGGTAATCGGCCGAATTCTGATGGCAGCAAGCAGTGGGGCGCAACCAAATAGCTGATAGGTTCGTCAGTGGTGACAAAAGGAGATGAAGCAATGAGAGGGGGTGGCAGGAGAGTTAAAATAGGTCAGCTCGAGGTTGGTTTGAATCAAAAAAAAGGAGGAAGGAGCTAGAGGTGAGAAGTCGATCGAGAGTGAGGAGGTGGAAGAAATGGAGGTGGATGATGATATTGATTTGCTTGATGATACAAGGGAAGTGGTGAACAAGGGGCAGATCAAGAAGCTTTGTGCTAGGTGCTTCCAGAAGGGACATAGGGCGGGTGTTTGTTCTACAGAAATTTATTGTGATATTTGTGACACGCATGAGCATGTCAATCATCGTTGTCCCTTTTTGAAGCAGCCAAGACCGGTAGCTCATGCGGTGGGGTACTCGGGGGAGGGTGTCGGGTTCTACCATATCCCTCACCCACCACTGCAAAAGAGTAAGAAGGAGAGCAAGTCTTTGTTGATTTACTGCGAGGGAGGACAGATTACAAAAGAATAACTTATTGTGCAACTTAAGAGGCTGTTCGCAGTTAATTGGAGGTGGGAACCGGAGACACAAGAGGATAACAGTTTCGTTGTTCCTTTTCCTTCCAAGCATGAGATGAAGAGAGCTTTTGAGTTTGGATGCGCGGAGGTAAAGGAAAATGGGGTGCCAACCGGAGTGCGGTTGCATTTTGATGTTTGGGATGAAAGGGAGGAAGGTTTCTTATTACCTAAGGTGTGGGTTAGAGTGTTCAGGTTGCGGAAGAAGCTAAGAGAATTCCTCAACTTGTGGGCAATAGGATCTCTTTTGGGAGCAACACAAACGGTGGACATGAAAACCACAAGAGTAACTTTGGAAGGGTCTTTGTTGCTGTCCTAAACCCAAAATGCATTCCAAAATATCTAGACGTAGTAATTGGTGATCATTACTTCGAGCTGTTTTTGGTAGAACAAATGGGTTTTGATGAAAATGGCAATGAGGTGGAAATAGAGAAAGAGGAGGAGGGAGGGGACCAGGATGGGGAGGAAAAGAAAGAGGGTGAAAAACCTAATGAAGAGAGTGAAACCAGGAGAGAAAATAAAAGAGCCAAAGGGGATGACATGGTTGTTGATACAAAAGGAGACGGGAGCTCAGCGGATGGAAAAATTGCTAGTGATGTTGTATCTTATGGTTTGTTTGAAGAAGGGAAGGAGAGGGCTGAGGTTATGGCTGATGAAATAATTGAGATGGCAATGGGTAAAGTGCTAGGCGAGATTAGTGACAAAGTGATGGAAGAGGAGGGGAAAGGGAGTGATGTGGTGGCAAAGGAACACGAGCTGACTGATGGTCGAAAGGAGAAAGAAATGAAGAGCGAGCTGATTGAGAAAGTGGCAAACATCAAGGAGGTTGTGGTCACACCCACCCATGCTAATGCTAGACTAGCTGGGTCAGGTGATGAGCACTCGATGGAAAAGGCCGGGAAAAGGAAGGCAATGAAGAATCTGGAATTTCAGCAAGGTAACAGTTTTGAGCATTCTTTTCTTTCCTTTTCAAATGACCATATTGCTTCAGATTTGCATTTTTTTAGGAATTGTGATCTAGGGGGTTCGGGTAGTAAAATTTCAGATTCCATTGCAAAGCTTAGAGACATAGAACTTAATAGGCGGTTTAGTAGTCTACCAGTTCCTTCTTTGAAGTCGAATGGTTTAATTGATGTAGGAATTGATTCTGAGGAGGAAGGTGAGATAAATAACCTTGTTCTTGGTCACTTATGTGGTGACTTAGCGGAAGAGGTTATGGATGAGGAGAATCACCACCTATGTTGTGGTGCGAAAAATAATTCTCAAAATTTATAAAAGAGAGAGGAAGAATAAGAGACAAAAAGTTAATGTTGCTAAGTTTAATAAACAGTCAACATGAAAGGAATATTTTGGAATAGCAGAGGTCTAGGTGACTTGGCTAAATTTAGATTTATTTCGGAGACTTCGAAAGAGCAAAAGTTAGACTTTATCGCTCTTTTGGAAACGGGCAAGAATGATTTTTTAAACGCATGTTTAAAAAACTTAGGTGGAGGAGGTGAATTTATGTGGCATTGGACAAGACCGAAAGGGAAGTCGGGTGGCATTCTTTTAGGGGTGAATTTGGAGGTTCTTGACATTTCGAGTATTGATGAGGGAGAGTTCTATGTTAAGTTTCATGTCCGGAACAAGTCAGACGGCTTCCAATAGATTCTTGTGGCAGTCTATGGGGCTGCTCAAGAGGAATTTAAGGAAGCTCGTCTTGTTGAGTTGGTGAATGCTTGTAGCAAGGTTTCGTTACCTATTCTGATCAAAGGGGATTTTAATATAATTAGAAACCCTAATGAGAAGAATAATGATAAGTATAGTGACAAGTGGCCCTTCTTGTTTAACGCTGTAGTAGATAGCTTAAACTTGAGAGAAATTAAACTTTCTGGGCGTAAGTTCACTTGGGCGAATGCTTTACCAGTTCCGACTTTTGAGAAGTTGGATAGAATTTTGATGAGCATGGATTGGGAGCAAAAATATCCTTTGGTTACAGCAAGAGCTCTGAATAGAGAATTGTCTGACCACACACCGTTATTATTAGAGTCCGGTACTAAGGCTCAGAAGCAACCTCTTTTCAAGTTTGAGATTGGATGGCTGCTAAGAGATGGTTTTTATGATCTAGTAGCAAAAGTTTGGAAAAAAGAAGACAGAGGGTTGACTAGTATTGTGAGGTGGCAAAACAAAATCCGTAGGGTACGACAGTTTTTGAGAGGTTGGGCAAACAATGAGAGTGGCGAGTATAAAAAAGAAAAAGCTAGGCTGATAGAAAGGGCGGAGGAACTAGATAAGAAAGCTGAAGTGCAGGTGCTCTCAAGTCAGGAGTTAGACATTAAGAATTACGTGAAAGATAGGCTAGCAACCTTGCTAAGAGAAGAGGACATTAAGTAGTATCAAAGAGCAAAAACTAAACGGATCATGGAAGGAGATAGAAATACAAAGTACTACCAAATAATTGCTAATGGAAAGCATAGAAAAACAAAAATTTTCCAATTAGAACAGGAGGAAGGAGTAATTAAGGGTGATGAGCAGCTAAAACAGTATATCACTAATTATTATAGAAAGCTATCTGGACCATCTGAGGAAAATAATTTTTCCCTCAAAGAGTCCCTGATTGAGGATATTCCTCAAGTCACGCTCTTGGAAAATGAAGTCTTGACTAAGGATTTCTCGGAGGAGAAAGTGAAATAGGCCATTCGCCAGATGGAGCATAACAAGGCTTCAGGGCCAGATGGTTTCCTGGCAGAATTATATCAGGTGTTCTGGGAGGTTATAAAAGATGATTTAATGGCCATGTTTAGAGACTTTTATAAAGGAGAGTTACCGTTACATAGTCTAAATTTTGATATAATCACCCTTCTACCTAAACAAAATGAAGCGCGAATGATTCAATAGTATAGACTTATTTGCTTACTAAATGTAAGCTTTAAAGTCTTTAAAAAGATCATGGCCAACAGAGTAGCTCTAGTAGTTCAAAAGGTCGTGAGGCTGTCGCAATCTGCGTTTCTACCAGGGAGGAACATTATGGATGGAATAGTAATCTTGCATGAAACACTACATGAAATGCATAGAAAAAAGAAGAGCGGGGTCGTGTTAAAACTGGATTTCGAAAAGGCATAAAACAAAGTAGATTGAAAGTTTTTGCAACAAGCTCTAAGAATGAAAGGTTTTGTGTCTTAGTGGTGTAGCTAGATTGATTTGATTGTGAGGGGAGGAAGTGTAGTGGTTAAGGTCAATGATGACATTGGGAACTTCTTTTAGACAAAAAAAGGCTTGAGACAGGGAGATCCGTTGTCACCAATTCTTTTTAATCTAGCTGTTGATATGCTAGCCATTTTAATTCACAGGTCAAATGAATCGGGAAACTTTCATGGAGTAATTCCACATTTAATTGATAATGGGCTCTCAATTTTGCAATACGCTAATGACACAATCCTTTTCATGGAACATAATCTAGACGAAGCCAAAAACTTGAAGTTGGTGCTAAGTGCCTTTGAAAGGTTGTCGGGTTTGAAGATTAACTTTCATAAAAATGAGTTGTTATGTTATGGTAAGGCAAAAGAGGTTGAGAAGGAATACTGTTTGTTATTTGAATGTGGAACCGGAATATATCCTTTCAAATATCTAGGGATTCCCATGCATCATAGGAAGATATCCAATAAGGATTGGTTGTTTTTAGAGGAAAAAATCCCGAAAAAGCTAAGTGGTTGGAAAGGGAAACATCTTTCAGTTGGGGGGAGATTGGTTTTAATCAATTTCATTTTAAGTGGTATAGCCATGTTCTTGTTATCTTTTTTTAGGTTCCTAAAGGTATTCTCAAGATATTGGACTATTATAGATCCCGCTTTTTCTGGCAATGTGACGAACATAAGAAAAAATATAGGTTGGCTAAGTGGAGCATTTTATGCAAACCTAAAGAGTGTGGAGGCCTGGGAATACAAAATTTGGAATTACAAAACAAATGTCTCCTTAGTAAATGGCTATATAGGCTTCTAAATGAGGATGGGGTGTGGGAAGGAAATACTAGACAAAAAAAACTTTCACTCAGGTGGAGAAACAACCTAGGGACTCCCATTTTTTGTCAGGGCTCATGGTGTCTAAGAATGCTTTTGTGTCTTGTGGATCTTCAAAGGTTCACAATGGGACTCAAGGGAGATTTTGGGAGGATTGTTGGTGTGGAAACAACTCCTTGGCAAATGATTATCCTAGGTTGTACAATTTGGTGAGAAATAAAAATGCATCTATGGCAATAGTCCTTGAGAAAATATCACTTAATGTCTCTTTTAGAAGGGCTATTTTGGGGGGATAACTTAAAAGCTTAGTTGGAGGTAGTAGCAAGAGTAATACCGGTTAATTTGACAGAACAAAATGATTCCTTTGTCTGGGAAGTACATAAAAAAGATTTTTTTTCTCTGTTAGCTCGATATACAAGGCCATTATATATCGTGACGTGGTGCCAAGAAAAGAAGTGTTTTGGAAGCTAAGAGTACCTCAAAATCTTTTTATGGTACCTAAGAAAAAGGGTCATTCTAACCAAGGATAATTTGGCTAAGAGAGGATGGGTTGGCAGCACTATGTGTTGCTTTTGTAATTCTAGTGAAACAATACAACATCTTTTCCTTGATTGCCCCCTAGCTAGATTTGTGTGGAATGCTTTGTTTATAACTTTTGGAATCCAACCGCCTACTAATATAGCTAGTCTATTGGATAATTGACCTTATGATTTTCATCCTAGGCTTAGAGCTCACTTTCTTGTTGGTGTTGTGGCTTTATGTTAGGCAACGTGGATTTGTAGAAATGATGTGATCTTCAATAGATCCAAAGCTAACTTTTTTTTGTAGGTAATTTTCAGGGGGACTTTCTGAGCACGAGAATGATTCTTGCTTCTTAAAGAGGAAGAGAGCCAACATGTGAAAGATTCTTTGGCCAAAATCCAACTCGATTGAGATTTTTGATGTCATATCCAAAGTATAGCCACCAATCTCCATCATTTTTGTCCTGTGTACATATATATAGTTGTAAAAAGATCAACATGCAAGAATATTTGGACGAGTTACTATTTGAGAAAGTAAAGGCTGTAGACTTAGATATTTTCCTACTATATACAAATTATATTTCTTTTCAGAAAGGCTAAAAAAATGTCGACACATTTTTCTTTAGAAATATGTCAATTCATTAGATTGACTTTAAGACTCGTGCTATTTAGTTGACGAAAATAAAACTGCACTATGCATATGCAAAGAATCAAACCTGGACCTCTAGTTGCTCAAACATCGGCTCTAACCAACGCAGGAAGCAAACTTTCTTTATTTTAGTTAAATTATAAACTACTTACACTTAAGTTACTGTAATTACATATAAGTTATACTATAATTACATCTGATATATTTTTTAACAAAAAAACTGTCAACATATTTTTAGATACACCCTTTCTTTTTAAGATAACGGGGGAAAATTCCAGCCTTCAGCTCAAGAGATTCCAGCTACAAGTTACATACCGGGGCATATGAAAGTTTCGGGAAATAATCAGTTCATGAAAATGTAATTTTATTTATTATATTACGGCAAAAAGATAGCATGTGTTGTGTAGCATACGTTTGCACACACTAAATACAGTCTAGGATCAAATAATCATCAGTTACATTACCTTAAATATCTGATATTTTAGTTTGGTTATTAGCTTGTTCTAATGTATCTCCAGGAGTCACCGGGGCACCGTTTACTGGTACAAAACCGTCAGAGTCCAAGTTAAAGCATCCGGTTTTATTGTAATAATCAGCCTGTATGTCATGCATCCATATCAAAACCTCGTAATTAAAGACATATGCATTTCAAGTGCACAAACAATGAATATAAGTGGACACATACCGTCCAAGATACAAAGAAGTGGGTTTTGCTGTCACCATAGGTGGTTGGATCAACCTACATATGTAGGGAATATATATATATATATATATATATATATATATATATATATATATATATATATATATAAAATAAGGCTCATGGTGTCCGGGCACCAATGTATGAAATACACAAATACACCTAATTTTTTTAAAAAATTGTGAGTATATACTTTGGTATAAGAATTTGATTCATACATATACCTAGCAACAAAATATTTTAAATTCAACTTTATTTCATAATCCATTATTACACACCTAACTAATTATATGTTTGGATGCTATATACCTAAAATCAAAATCTGACAAAAAAAAATGTTCAAACTCAGTTCAAATTTGTTTGAACTAGTCAGTAAAAAAGTAAAATGTTCATACCTAAACATTCATAAAATATTTCATACTCATTCAAATTAGATATATACTTAATTTGAATCTTGATGTCCGGACACCATGATGTCCCAACTAATTTTAATATATATATATATATGCTGATTGTACTACACATCCTCCAAATCCAAATGTTAACATAGACAATTAAGGTTAGTTGTTCACTTACCACCCATCCGGCCTGTTTATCATTCAGACCAGTTTTAGTGGCTTCGTCTTGGTAATTTGAAACTCTAACCATAGCAGCACTTACTTCCATTTTCTTCAAATATGGAAAATTATAAACATCCAGAGTAGCCATGGTGCCGCTATATCCATTTTCAGGGGCATCTGTTGAACGACATAATGCGTGCTAGGGAAAAAATAATATACATATATATGTTATTCTAGTGACATTCGCTATTTGAACATATAGACATTTTAACATAAAGACTAAATAAATACGAATGGATCCTCTCAATGGTTGTGTGCCTAGTGATAGAGGCCAGAGATATAAATCATTTCTATAATTTAAAAAGTACATATGGATTTTTCATCCCTTTTCCAGTTCAGCTGCAGATTCACTGAGTTTGAATAGGAACAATGTATTAAAAAGATAAAACTCAACTTCCAACTTTTAACTAAAAACGTCCCCTCATCACCGACTCAAAATTCAACCTTTCAATCGACAATGTTAAAAGAAAAATATCAACTCATATCAATTGAACAATTATTATTTATCAACACTCATAATTTCAGGAAAAAAAAGCAATTCTATTTCAGTGTCATAAAAAACTGTGCTTTTGTAATTAAACAGAAACACCATGTTTAGAGAGAAAAGATGAAAAAAAGAAGTGCCCCAAGAATATGTATACAAGAACATGCAACTGATTCATAACATTCATATGCTTCACTACGATTTAAGGGAAGAAATGAGGTTGAAGAGCATGCTATGAATTGAGATAAAGTGAACTTACATGTGAGATTTCTTTCAATCCTTTTGTTGAAGCTTTGGCTCTCATTGGGCCAACATCTGGGTACGCGTAATAGGATGATGATAGAGCTAAATGATTTAAAAAGCCCACAAATATAGACAGCATAAGGCACAAATCATGCAGCACTTGCAAGAATAGTTGTGTACTTCCATTTCACTGACGGCCGGTTCAAGCAACATGTTGATCCTGGGAACTCATATTAGTAGTAGTAGAGTTTCCTTTAATGTTGCTTCAAAGAATTTGGTGCGTGCCTACCTTGAATAATATCATTTCTCATATATATCTGGCAGATTTTCTTCCAATGAAGTGCTACATTAATTTGCAGGATTTACATTAATTATCCATCCATGACAGACCTCATAGCATAATTTATTGTCCTGGACTTGCATAGATTGATTGATGCAGTAGGAAGGAAGCATTTATTGGACCAGAAATGGTTTTGATGTATTACTTGTTGAAGCTTTTATCGTCTTAAATAAACGGAAAGCCTATACCGTATCCTTTACTTTTAAACATGTCTTTGTTCTCTTATTTTTCTTCTCCTTTTTAACTAAAGTTTCATGAGGAAGCAGGCATGCGTGTTTAGTTATTCCTTCTACAACTACAGTTCCAAATTGGAGGAGAATACGGAATGTATTTGCGCAGTGCACCTCTTCTCGAAAATTTGTAAACCTAGAGGGAAAAAAAAAGAAGGCTTTAGTGTAGTTAGTGCTAGTGTAGCAGATATTTACGATATAAAGCCAATACAAGTCATGCTTATCGTTGTGCTAGAGTACGTACTACGAGCTCTTTTAGGTACCTCACCTTACCTCTATGATGGTAACTGTAAATTGCATAATACTATATATTATCCCCTTCACTACAAGGATTATATTAATTCCCTACGAAATATATATATTCATCTCCCAATTAATAAAATCAGAGTAAAAGGAAAGCATCAATGCAACACAAATGTAATTTCCAAAGTTAACTGTTTATGCAAGAATCACCAAATTGGCGGTGCTATATCGTATTAAAATGGACCAACGAAAAAGCAAGCANCCCCAAAAAAACCCCCCCCCCCCCCCCCCTCCAAAAAAAAGTATTTGAAACGGTTTAAATATAATTTTTTGAAATATTAAACAAAAAAAAGAAGTTTTCCAGTCTCCAGACAGAGTATATGAATTATGTTATAGACAAAACTTTTAGTAAATGATATCAAACTGATTTACATCTCTAACTGAGTAAAAGGTATATAAAACAGTCTGAGCGTGTAGCTGAAGCAAACTAGAGGCGTGTTAGGCTCGCAAATGTTGAACACTTGGGCTTTCCTCTAAAACAAGAGCACCCTCAGAAAATTAAAAAAGCAAGCTGCTAGTTATGGCAACAGTTCGACGACAATCAGATGGTGACCTCCCCCAAAAAAGAACAACGTCCATGAGCATGTTTAGAAAAGAAAAGGTTTACAAGTTACAACAATCTGTCGCCAGTGGGAAGCTCTCGTAATGTCTACACACAGATTCTAAGCTACATGTTTAGTGTTTTGGTGCTAGCTTTGGATTAAGAATAACAAAACAAAATGTATGATAAGAAACAGGCAAGGCAAAACTGACAGTGATACAGTGACCTATCTATCATCTCTGTGCCTTCTTTCCCTGTGCTTGCTTGTCTCACGGTGCGCACCGTCTTCTCTTCTATGCTTACCAGTATCTGGGCTTCTTTTCCTGTTATCACTTTCATCTCTCTTGTGACGGTCGCTCCTTCCATGGCCATCATCTTCTCTGTAGCGCCGTTCACCTTCATACTTATCCCTGCCATATCGACTGCCACCTCCCGATTGTCGTCTGTAATCATCATTGCCATCCCTATATTTGCCCCTGCTCTCGTGCTTGCTGTAGCCACGATCATCGTATCTATTAGAGCTCCGTTCACCAGATTTATTGTAACAATGGTAGTCCTCGTGCTTCCGAATCCCTCGGTCCCTATCACCTTCTTTACCACCTTCTCTACCATTCTCATCACTGTGAGTTCTCTCCCAGCTAATCCTCTCATGGTCACCCCGAGGTGGCAGCCCTGATTTGCGATCATCTGTTCTTTGGATCTTTCTTCGGTCAGTACTTCCAGGATCTTGCTGATCAGTATAATTTTCACCGTCTTCATCAAAGACAAGATCATAGCTGCAAAACAACAGAAGATTTTCAGATAATGAGACGATCAGGAAATATGATAGATGGGGAAAAGAAAATGACCTTCGACGGTTATTTCCACCACGCTGAGTGTTTTCATCTTTCAGGACATAACTTCGGCCTTTGTTTTTCTGCTCAGTGCCCTGGTCACAGTCTTTGGCTATGTGATCAGGTGCCCCACACTTGAAGCACCCATCTGCAAAGAGAGAATTGTATCATATAGCTTTCATGTGAATTAATTGTAACTCCAAAATAGTAAAAAAGTACGGTCTCACAACTAACTAGAGTTTGAGAGTCCTAGCTGAGAATGTTAAATTCCGCAATGAAGTGGGCATCCGCAATGAAGTGGGCATCTGTGTACACCTTCCTACTTCCTAGTACCTATAGATTAATGGGTTTAGATGTGGTCAACCTAGAAATAATATGAGATGTTTCCTGTCAAAATTATTTCATAAATCAACCTTTTTCTACAGAAAAATAGGAATTTCATGATTTAATATTCTATGCAAAGGTCTCTTATGAGAACTCGGTTCCATGGCTCACCAATTGTGCAAGTTGCTCTAGTAGAGAAATGATCTTAAGCAGCTATGACTATACAGGTCCATTGCTCAGCTCATATTGTAAGGAATAAAACATGGTCTGTTACTCTGTAAGTTTGGTTCTGGAAGAATTAATGGCTAAGTTGAGTACAGGGCTATCTGAAATTGATCATATATTACATATACAAAGAAACCAACAATCTGAGTTTCAGAATGCCTAGCAAATGATGATGATGCTAGGCCAGTTTGCTATTTGCCAAAATCTGAACTGTCCACAGCAAGTGGTTTAGCCAAAAACTGGTAAAATAAAGACTAGTAATAATATATTCTGTTAGGGGCTCCGCAGACTTCTAATATACTAAGACGCAGTATTCAGATCACACTTCTGCCATTTACAGATGAACTCCAGAGAACAAATGCATGTTCAAGACAGAGATATGGCATAAGATACTAGAGAGATGCTAAGGAGAAAGCAAAACATGTTGGAAGTCTTGCTCAGATTGATGTTTACTTTCTTCTGTCCTGTGGCTTATTGGGAACATTGTTGCTATCTTTCACTTGATACGGTTTAACTGTGCTGAATAATGATCAGTACACTTCTCTGGACATCTTCCGCATGGTACAAAACACTAAATTCCTTATAGGAATAAAAGATTTTCTATAGGATACAGGAGGATGCTATAATTATGGTTTGAAAGGAAATTCTTTGAGTGCCACCAAAGTCTAGATGAAAAGAATTTTGATGAAGGATAGATTTATATAGTTCTTTTCCTTGTAGGAAAGGTTAACAGTAGAGGACCTCCCCTACTGCTTTTCCTTAAGAAAAAAGAAAGCTACCTTGCAGATAGATTAAATAAAAAAGAAGCTGAAAACTGCAATGGTATTCTAAGGCCATGGAAATAAGAATACCTTTATTTGCATTTCTTTTGCTTTGTCTGAACTGACCCCACAGTTTTGAAACACTTTGACTAAAGTCAACATGTATTCTTCGATCATCAATCAAACAATTGTCCATCTGCAAGCATATCATTGAGTAAGCAATGCTCCCATGAAAACACTGGTAAAATAATTACAAACAGACAATACTGAATTATCAAGGCATAAACAATCAAGTAACATTCTAGTCAAGGAAAAATATGCTAGCAAAGGAATGCTAAGTAATGAAGGGAAATAAAGTACAATTACAGGAACAAGTTTTATCTGCCACATGAAACAGGATTTTAGGCAACTAACCTTGAAGAATGCCCGCTCACAAGCCTCCTTTGTCTCAAATTCTACAAAAGAGCAAGATAAAATTTAGCATTTTATAATAACATTCAGATCTTGCCAATTAATCCAGGTGGAACAAGAAATTCTTTCTAGGTCATCTACTGGCTACTGCAGTCTGTGCCAAATATCACACTGATACCATAACCCTGAGAGAAAAATTGAGCTATCAAGAAACTTATATTGTTTAATACCTCAGAAGTGTGCAATGGAGCTACTCAGTTTGTTTTCTTAAATAGTTAATGTTTATTTTTGAGGAGATGCAAGTAAACACCATTAGT
This sequence comes from Oryza officinalis, assembly GCA_008326285.1. Taxonomy (NCBI): domain Eukaryota; kingdom Viridiplantae; phylum Streptophyta; class Magnoliopsida; order Poales; family Poaceae; genus Oryza; species Oryza officinalis. The sequence continues at coordinate 44,196,990 of BDMV01000006.1, read as the reverse complement.
CTTTTTGCCACTTCATGCATTTAACATATTTGCTAGTTTATTAAGTATTAACAAACTAAAAGGTGTGCTTTACTTGCTGCAACTAAAGTATATCCATGGCCACCAACATTTGGAACTCAGCCTTACACAAAACACCAGAACCTTGTTGCATATTAGGTCACTCAGTTGTTCCTTACTAGGATAACAGATCTAAGAGGGTAAAAACATGATGTTCAACACGCTTAAAGAATTGGAGGATGAATGCCTGGGAAAGCTATCAATGAAGCTCAAGCGTTAGATGAACAAACTGGACTAGCATAACTCTAGCTAACAACAATCCAATGCTTGATCGCAGAATGTCAATGTATACCAGCTTTTGAGGAATGAAACTCACCAATAAAAGCATAGCATAAGCTATCACCAGTCTTGTAATCACGGATTATTTCAGCTCTGCAAGGAATAATCAAAAAAGTTAACACAAGAAGAAACAGGAAGATATGCACATTAATTGAACTTAGGAAAATGCACTTACGATGTCACAATTCCAAAACGAGAAAAAATTGTATATAAATCTTCATCCTACAAAACGATGAACACTAGCCGTTTAGTTACCAAACAATATTTCAAGCTATATTGCTATAAATTCAATATCTATGACTGCAGCAATACATTGGACATGTGAATCTGTACATAAAAAGGTAGTGGAAATAGAGAACAAAGCCAATCAATTAAGAACAGATACGAACTTGTGTTACTGGGTTGAGTTTACAAACAAATAAAACATTGTCTGGTGGTTTGATCTCAGCATCTGGAATATCTCCCACCTGAATAAGACAAAGGTATTTTTATCAGTCATAACACGATGAATATTAATGAGCAAACTGTTAACTTTTTATTTGGCACCAGGACTTACGCTCTCAAGAATAACAGCATTTGTATGTGCTTCTTTGGAGCGGATCATCTCCTCAAGTTCTTCAGGAGCCACTGTTTCATCCATAGGGACCCAGCTATCCTCTAAGCGCTCTTCTGCAATCTGTACATTGACAGTGAAAAGAAAATATCATGACCATGTTAAAAGGACAGCCCATAGCATTCAGGAGAATCACGACAAAACCACCCTTCTAGGACTAATCTGAAACATGCCCGTCTAGATATTTTAGGGATCGGAATAATTTGTACAGACAGAACAAGGAAAATAAATTACACCTGCACCAGTAGCTGCCTCAACTGAAATTCATATCATACTCTTATAAAAAGATATGTGCACAAATAAATAGTTAGTTTTCAAGAATGTGGAGGTAAAACGAATTAAACAAAAGACAGCCTGTGATTTTGGTGAGTCAATTTTGATTTATCATCTTTCCAACATGAGCAAAATAGCAGAACTCATATTACCTCATCCTGTGGTTTCCCTACAGGAGAATTCTCAGGAATAAGTTCACTGAGCTGAGGAGGATCATCAAAAGGATCATCCAAGACATACGTATGTTTAATCCTGTCCATTAAGCATTTTGAAGAAGGTCAGCAGCTGGAAATAAAGCAGAAACAACGGAAAGTAACACCAGAAAGTAAGTAAATATTAGCAAGCATGTTCTAATTATTCAGTTTAGACTTTTAAAAAAGGTATTTTACCTGATGTCCTTAAATGGTCTCCCTTTATCATCAACATATGTTTCACTAATCTTTGTCAGCGTGTCAAAGCCTTCAGCAACCATGCCAAACACCTATAATTGATAAGGACATACATATGAATCACTGTAGATAAAGTGGGTTTTTTCAAAGAAAATATTCTGTGAATCAATGTAATAAGGTACTACTCACAGTGTGTTTATCATCAAGGTAGTCTACGTCATCCCGCAAGGTGATATAGAACTAATAAAGTCACAGAAACATAAATCAAAGGTTAGAATAGCAGATTAGCAGCAAGTAGTTAAGGACCTCAAAATGGATTATCAAGTACTGGTTATCAAAACAGCAAAGTTCGGTAGGAAGGCTAGGAATTTGGTATCACACCTGCGAGGCATTGCAATTTTCACCAGCACTCGCCATAGCAATAGTTCCCTTTTTTGAATGCCTAAGTTCCGGCCGGATCTCATCATCAAAAAATCGAGCTTGGTCACCATAAAGGAACCTACAGAAAAACAAATGAATCCATTTTCAGGCATGTATTTGACAGTCAGTGGCAGTAAAACATCTGAGCAATTGTTTACTTGTATACAGAATCGCCTCCAGCTCCTGTTCCAGTTGGGTCCCCAGTTTGTGCCAAGAAATCCTTCTCCACCTTGTGGAACAGACACCCATTGTAATACTTCATCCTGGTAAGTCAAATCATAGGAAGAAAGAGAGAATGATTACTCCAATTGCTATAAATAGTTAACTCAGCCATATATTTCATAACCATAAAACTACCATTTCATAGCCATAATACTGCTGTTGTGCATTATTTTGCAATATCAGTAAGCAGACATTCATTTTTTTTTATTTCAATTCAGATAAAAACCCTAAGAATCAAAGAGCAATCCCCTAATTGACCTAATCCTCCCATCCTACAGTTTAATGACTACATACATTCGCAAGTCGCAACTAAAAGTAAAGCATTCACAATGATTCACGACCATGGACAGCAGATTAAATTATAACCAATCTTAACCTAGCACATTCCATACACCCTTCGCAGCTCGAGAATACAACATCAAATCCACAGCCAGTAGCACCCTCTGTAACGCCAAAATTGCCCGCTAAACAGATTTGTGAAGGCTAACCCACCAGCCGCAAGACCCGGGTTAACCCCTAGTAGCCAGATGATCCCGCGCACTGACAGATAGAAAAAGCCCTAGATGCGGGTAAACTAAAAGCTTACTTGCAGAGCTTGAGGAAGTTCTTGGTGGTGAGGGGGCACATGTCGGTGTGGAGGTCCACCTCGATGTCCCCCACGCTGGTCACTATGAGGACCGACATCCCCGCGGCGTTCCTCCACTTCTCGCCGGTGGCAAGCGCACGGCGGCAAGCGCACGGCGCGGGATTCGAGTTCGAGGGGAGACGACGCAAAAAGCACGGAAGGAGCCGCGGCGCCGTATGCTCTGGGAGCTCAGGCCGCTGGTCCGCGCGGTCCCGGACGCTCACCAGCCTCCGCCGCCGCCGCCCAACCCCAACCGCCTTTCTAATCGGTAATCGCCGACGAGGTGTTTTCTTTTTTCTTTTTTTTTTTGTTTTTGACAAAAATGGTGATTTGTGAGCGGTTAAACCGTCTACCTCACTGGGCCGCGTGCTACGGTGCTATACGGGCCGACCCTGTATTATCAGCATGGGCCAGAAAACCATGACCAAGAAATACCTGGGCCTTGCCCTTATACCCTGCACTGTTGCACAGCACTCAGCGCCGGATTACGGCTGTTTCGGCGAGCTTAAAATTCTGGCAATATTTGTCTGGTTGTTAGCCAGTTTATAAGAATCTATAAATACTAAATTTTTCAGTTTTTAATTTTCAGTTTATTTTTTGAATTCTATAGCTATAAATTCTCCTCATAAGAATCCATACTATTTTGTGGAAAATGAAAATCCAGGAGAGACTGTAGCTCCTAAAAACTCTGAATATACCTACGTATCTACTACGTTACTCCATCTGTGGTGCGTTGCTGACATGTGAAATCCAGTCATCGAAATGATTTGATTCCTAAACAAGCACGGTTGTAGTAAAGATCGTAATTTTCATCTTAACGACTTGTGTAAATTTTATAGTAATCAATATCATAGGTGTTGACGTAAAATATGTCTTATCGAGCGTGCCAAAAAATATGTTGACGTAGATCCTGTGTATGACACACGAAGGTCTGAGAGATCTACTTAGCTCCAATGCAAGTCCTAAAATTGATGAGATGCAAGCGTGCCAATCAGTTTGATCCTACAACTGATAAGATATATAAACAACAGATAAAAGAGCCGATCGGCTGACAAATCGATGGAGTAATTCCGGCCGATATCGATACTAGCCGATGTCGATAGAGTTTTGAACAATCAGCTATATATCCAATGTAGATTCTGACACTTGATGTAAATAACGATATAAAGACAATTGTCTAATGATAATATAATAAAACAACAATATAATCTAATAAAAATCATTCGACTAACAATGATATGATAAAATAAACGCTGATCCGAAGGTTAAAGCATGCATCGGCTGGAGGTCCGATGTCATTAAATCCAAACGATTAGATAAACAATGAAACTTTTGTTGTCATCAGCTAAAATCAACTTGTATGTAATCCTTATGAGCCGATGCAACATCTAGATAACTCATCGACTGAAACCCCGATGAAACACTTATTGACAATAAAAAGTAGGCTAGAGATTATAGTTCTAAGCATGACTAGGGCTGATGCAGCACAAAGTATGAAAAGAAACATAATATCTAGACAATCAAGCCTTCAACTAATTTTAAGAGTGGTGGATATATTAACTAATCTAATCTGACAAAGCAATTTAGCCGAGACCGGCAAAAATCCTAAAGCAGATCTCAGCTGATACAAATAAATCGAGCTACCAAACTAGATTAACTAAGATATATGATAAATAGGTAGGGCTGACAGAACGTAGGACTTACCCCTTCACCGGAGATCGAAAGCCGATGCAGTCCCGCGTCAGATGCCAAGTTTCGCCGATTGATAAGTAAAAGGAAACATGGTGACGATGCGCCGAAAGTAGTTGTATTGATCGAGAGATATCTTATATAGATCCCGGGTTTATCTATTTATACCCATGAATAGATACTAGTCTTTATTAGACAAGACACAAATTTTTCTAAAGATAAAGTAAAAGATAAAAGTTCTATTTAGACTCTAAATAATATTTTCTAAAAGTAAAAGGAAACTAATTGATTTTGTCTAATTAATAGATAACTTGTCATGCTGCATTCTCCTTGAACTTCGTCTCTTCTAGATAAGTTTTTTTTTAATTGATTAATTTTCTTAACCAAATCCATCAAAAATCCAACTGCTGATAACTTGATATGTTCATCGGTTCATCTTAGGACTCTGAAGCCGATACGATTCCTAAGCTGATGATGACTTCGAGGCTTACCAAATTTTGACGTAACAATAGGTCATAGAGAAAGAGGTCAACAACGCCTAGATATTATATCCATGTTTTTTTAACAAAAAAAATTGTCAATCGTCGAGCATAGCGCTGGCAGCAGCATTTCATCAACCTATACTCACTATGTATGAGTATGAAGTACACTTAGGCTGTGTTCGGCAGTCTTCATTCCCCGCGCGCACAGTAAACACGAAAAACGAAGCGGTCATTAGCACGTGATTAATTAAGTATTAGCTAATTTTTTTTTCAAAAATAAATTAATTTGATTTTTTTAAGCAACTTTTGTATAGAAACTTTTTGCAAAAAAATGCACCGTGTAGTAGTTTGAAAAACGTGCGCGGACGAAAAGTACTGTGCGCGACTGGAAATCCAGCTGCCGAACACAGCCTTAAATAACAATTTTAGACATTTTGAAAAACAACACTGCAAACTGACACTCCCTTCATTTCAAAATATAATCATTTCGTATGTAAATGCTTATATTATGTAACAATGCGAAGTATGCTCTATAATAGGAAGCTAGCAAGTAATCCAGATCTCTCTGACAACCAGAGTATGCTGTGGTCGGGAGAAACTCATCTCACGCGCTTGTAAAACGAAGCGACGTATTTTCTTATAATTAATTAAATATTTATTATTTTTTTAAAAAATGAATTAATATGATTTTTTAAAGCAACTTTTGTATAAAATTTTTTTCAAAAACGCACCGTTTAGTAGTTTGAAAAGTGTGCGCGTGAAAAAAAAAGAGATGAGTTGGAAAGGTAGGGTGAAGAATACAGCATAAAATGGCTAGCAAATATAGCACATGTATGCATGCACGCCATTCTCAATCAGTTCGCAGAAGATTCCATCAAAGATCAAAGGTGTGTCCCAGACTCCAGAGGATGAAATTAAGGTGAGAGATTCAGCTGAGAAGGCTACACAGGAGAAGCAAAAACTGTCAAAATCTCTATCACCTGTCTTCCTCTGAAGTCCCCGTATATAATCGAACGAACAATAACAGAAAGAGAACTGTATACAAAATATACGTGAGCTATCTTAGCTAGATCTATCATCTCTCTGCCTTCTTTCCTTGTGTTTGCTCATCTCACGGTGCCCACTGTCTTCTCTTCTATGCCTGCCAGTATCGGGGCTTCTTCTGTCATCACTTACGTCTCTCATGTGACGGTTTCCCCTTCCATGGCCATCATCTTCTCTGTAGCTTCGTTCACCATCATGCTTATCCCAGCCACAGCGACTATCACCTCCTGATTGTCGTCTGTAATCGTCATCGCGCCATCCCTATATTTGCTCCTGCTCTCCTGCTTGCTGTATCCACGATCGTCGTATCTACTAGAGCTTCGTTCACCTGATTTATTGTAACGGTTGTAGTCCTCATGCTTCTGATTCCCTTGGTTCCTATCACCGCCTTTACCATTTTCATCAGTGTGAGTTCTCTCCCGGCTAATCTTATCATGGTCACCGCGAGGTGACAGCCCTGATCATCGATCATCTGTTTTATGGATTTGGTAACGTCGAAATTTGGTAAGCCCCGAAGTCATCATCGACTTAGGAATCGGGCTTCAAAGTCCTGGGATGAGCCGATGGACATATCAAGTTGTCAACAGTTGAATTCTTGATAAATTCGGTTAAGAAAATTAATCAATTAAAGAAAACTTATCCAGAAGAGATCGAGTTCAAGGAGGATGCAGCATGGCAAAGTTATCTATTAATTAGGCAAGAGTTAATTAGTTTCCTTTTACTTTTAGAAAAGATTATTTAGAGTCCGAACAAGACTTGTACTTTTTACTTTATCTTTAGAAAAGTTTGTGTCTTGTCCAATAAGGACTAGTATTTACTCATGGGTATAAATATGTACACACGGGGTTTATATAATTTATCTTTGGATCAATACAACTTTCGACGCATCGCCACCCACTTTCCGAGGTTTTACTTATCAACCGACAGAACTTGGCACCTGACACGGGGCTGCATCGGCTTTCGATCTCCGACGAAGGGGTAAGTCCTACGTTCCGTCGACCCTACCTATTTATCATATATCTTAGTTAATCTAGTTTGGCAGCTCGATTTACTTGTATCGGCTGGTATCTGCTTTAGGGTTTTGTCGATATCAGCTAAATTGCTTTGCCAGATTAGATTGGCTAAGATATCCACCACTCTTAAAATTAGTCGAAGACTTGATTGTCTAGATATTATGTTTTCTTTCATACTTTGCGCTGCATCAGTCCTAGTCATGTTTAAAACCATAATCTCTAGCCTGCTTTTGATTGCCAATAAGGGTTTCATCGGGGTTTCAGCAGATAAGTTATCTGAATGTTGCATTGGCTTATAAGGATTACATACGAGTTGGATTTAACCGATGACAACAAAGATTCCATTCATTATCTAATCGTTTGGATTTAATGACATCGGATCTCCAACCGATGTATGCTTTAACCTTCGGATCAACGCTTATTCTGTCATATCATTGTTAGCCAATTGGACTATATTATTGTTTTATTACATTATCATCAGCCGATTGTCTTTATATCGTTATTTACATCAAGTGCCAGAGTCTACATTGATATATATAGTCAATGGCTCAAAACCCTATCGATATCGGCTAGTATCGGCATCGGCTGAAATTACTACATCGGTTTGTCAGTCGATTGGCTCTTTGATCTGTTGTTTATATATCTTGTCAGTTGCAGGATCAAACTGACCGGCATGTCTATATCTCATCAATTTTAGAACCTACACTGGAGCTAAGCAGATCTCTCAGGCCTACATGTGCCACACGCAGGATCTACGTCAACACATCTTTTGACACGCTGGATGGGACAGATTTTGTGTCAACAGGATCTTTCTTTGGTTAGCGCTTCCGATATCTTGCTGACCATTATAGTTTTCACCATCTTCAAAGACAAGATCATAGCTACAAAATAATAAGAGCATATTATCAGAGAGTGAAAAAGATCAGAAAATATGAGTGACGGCGGATGGGAAATCACCTTCGACGCTTATTCCCACCGCGCTGAGCATTTTCATCTTTCATGACATAATTTGGCCCTTTGTTTTTCTGCTCGGCCCCCTGGTCACAGTCTCTGGCTATGTGATCAGGTGCACCACACTTGAAGCACCCATCTGCAAAAAGAAAAAAATGCATCATATAGTTTTCACTTGAGGATTATTAAAGCATGTTTGTGAAAGAAATGACAAAAGACATTTTGTTGTACGGCAATTCAAATAAGACATCAGTAACAATCAACTATGCAAGAACTAAAAACTCCCACATGATAAAATAAGTATAAGGTCTCACAACTAACTCAACTTAATACAGAATTCAGGTCCATTGCTCAGCTCATATTGTAAAGAACAAAACATGGTCCCTTCGGTTCGATTCTGGAAGAACTTATGGTTAAGTTCAGTGCAACGCTATCTAAATGGATATACAAAGAAGCCAACAATCCGAGTTTCAGAATGCCTAGCAAATGATGATGGTAGGTCAGTTTACTATTTACCAAAATATGAACTGTATGAGTTTCGCCAAAAACTGAAAAAAATAAACTCATGTAACAATTAGATTCTATTTGGGGCTCTTCACACTCACTGATACACTAAGACGAGGTATTCAGATCACACTTCTATTTACAGATGAACTCCAAAGAACAAATGCATGTTCAAGCGAGAGATTCAAGTAAGAGATACTAGAGAAATACTAAGGACAAAAAACATGTTGAAGTCTTGCTCAGATTGACGTGTACTTTCTTCTTTGTTCCCTGACTTATTAGGAACATTGTTGCCATTTTTTCACTTGACAATATTTAAAGGTACTAACTACTGACTCGACATCTTCAGCATGGTACATTCCTTATAGGATTAAATAATTTCTATCGAACACAGGATGCTACAGTTATGGTTCAAAAAGAACATACACATATTTGAGTGCCACCAAAGTAAGTCTAGATGAAAAGAATATTGATGAGGGATAGATTTGTATGGTTCTTTTCCTTATAGGAAAAACTAACAAGTAGAAGACCTTCCCTACTGCTTTTCCTTGACAAAAAAGGAAAGCTTATCATGCAGTTAGTTTAAATAAAAAAGAAGCTGCAAATTGCAATGATATACTAAAGCCATGGAAATAAGAATACATGATTTGTTATCTTACCTTTATTTGCATTCCTTTTGCTTTGTCTGAACTGACTCCACAGTTTTGAAACACTTTGGCTGAAGTCAACATGTATTCTTCGATCGTCAATCAAACAATTGTCCAACTATAAGCATATCATTGAGTAAGCAAATGCTCCCATAAAAAGACTCTAGTATAGTTACAAAACATAGACAGCACCAAACTATGCAGAAACAACTAGGTAATGTTTACTAGTCAAGCATAAATAACAGTATAAAAATATGCTAGAAATGCTAGGTAGCAAAAGGAAAAATAGAGTATAATTATATGAGAGGAGAAGTTTTATCTGCCACTGGAAACAGGAATTTAGGCAACTAACCTTGAAGAATGCGCGCTCACAAGCCTCCTTTTTCTCAAATGCTACAAAAGACCAAGATAACTTTTAGTATTTTATAACAACATTCTGATCGTGCAAATTAATCCAGGTGGAACAAAAAATTCTTTCTAGGCCACTTCAGTCTGCCCCAAATATGTCACACTGACACTGTAACCCTGAGAACAATTGAGCTATCAATTAACTTCTATGGTTTAATACCTCAGAAGTGTGCAATGGAGCCACTCAGTTTGTTTCCATAAATCATTAATGTTTTTTTGAGGAGAAACAAGTAAACACCATTAGTCTTCTTTGACAATTCATGTATTTTATCCATTTGCTAGTTTATTAACAAAATAAAAGGCGTGTTTTACATGCTGCAACTAAAGCATATCCATGGCCACTGGCATTTCGAACTCAACCTTTCAATAAACACCAACAGGTATTGTAGGTATAACAGATCTAAGAGGCTGATGTACAACACAACTGAATAACTGGATGATGAATGCCTAGGAAAGCTACTGATTGAAACTCAGTCAAGCATTCGATGAACAAACTGGACTCAGGGTACTCTAGAAATAGCAGGACTCTATCTAAATCCAATGCTTGATCAAAGTATGTCAATGTACCCCAGCTTTTGAGGAATGAGACTTACCAATAAAAGCATAGCATAAGCTATCACCAGTCTTGTAGTCACGAATTATTTCAGCTCTGCCATGAACAATTAGAAAGTTAACAAGAGAAGCAACAGGAAGATAAGCATATTATTTGAGCTTAGGAAAAGGCACTTACGAGAAAAAATTGTATATAAATCTTCATCCTACAAAACAATGAAGTTTAGCCCTTAAGTTACCAAAAAATATTTTTAAGCTATTGGATACCAATTCGATATTTATGATGTCCAAAATAATATGTAATATAATCACAGCAGCATTAAAAGAAATGTCTATACATAAGAATCTGTATGTAATGCTACCAAAGCAGGATGGATACGCAAAAAAGTTAGTGGAAGTGGAGAACAAAGTCAATCAATTAAGAGCCGATACTAACTTGTGTTACTTGATTGAGTTTACAAACAAACAAAGCATTGTTCACTAGCCATAGCACCACTCAGGAATCTGGAGAGCGAATAGTTTTGGATGTGAACAAAATAATGAAGAGAGAGAAAGACAAGGAAGAAGCTGCAGCCAGGAAATCACAAGATGCAGACGATAAGGGAGAGAGAAAAATTAAGAAGGGGAAAAGGAAAAAGGGAAATTAAAGAAAAAATGGGTTAATCTCACCAGTCTAAGGTACAGGATTACCTGAGCCAATCCTATCCTATTCTATTCTCCAAACCAAACACTGGATTGGACCATTCCATCCCATCTCGTCCGTTAAACCAAACAAAATATTGAACCATCACATTCTCCCAACCAAAAAACTAAATGAAACGATTCTATTCCACCTTATCCCTAGAACTAAACACTACAGGCGACAACTAGCTACTATAAGCACCCATTAAGGCAGGCAATTTGCAGACTCCACGGAGGCCGTAGTCTTCCGCTTCCGAAGTCAACTTCTGGCTCTTCTAAATTGTCTCCACAGCTGCTTTCATCTATCAGTAATCTGAGAGAAAATAAGATGTCTACCACAATATCGACATCCCTCACAAATCAACGATTAGTGGCTTAGCTAGCAATAATATTCTACTCATGTTGCAACAATTACAAAAGAAGAATTGGAACAATTCCGTATTGCAGTTGAAACAATTATCCACTAAGGCTGAATTTCTCGCTACAATCACAACAATGGCATGTTCTAGCTGAAACAATTGTCTGCTGCAATTGCAACAATTAGAAGCTCCAGTTTAAATATTTGTTCACTCCACAAAAAAAATTCCACTACAAATGCAACAATTCCCTACTATGGGCTACGGCTGCAACAAATACATGACAGGCAGAAACATAAAAACCGTTGCAAGAAAAAAAAACGTCGTATAGCAAAATCTGATGAAGCATGTCGCCATGTTGCAACCAAGAAAAATAAATAAATCATGCAAGCACTGGGTGAATAACGTTGAAATTATCCCAAGATTTGTACAGAGATAGTCATATGAGGAGAGGCCCAGCCAATTGCTACCAGCAGTTCAATGACCTTGTAAGATGCTACTAAGAAGTTAAACGCATTTGCAACTCGAAGTAACACTGGAATAAGAGCATTCACAATGATCCCCAACGATGTAAAAGCTTCAACTAACCAAACTTAACCCCAACATGCTGCGCACACCCTTCGCAGCCTCCAGAATACAACGTCGAATCCAGACCCAGTAGCACCCACTCCAACGCCGAAATTGCCCGCTCAACTTCTTCCTGAAGGCTAACCCACCAGCTTTACCACCTAGTACCCAGATGATCCGGCGCATTTACAGATAGAAAAGCCCTAGATGCGGGTAAACTAAAGACTTACTTGATGAGCTTGAGGAAGTTCTTGGTGGTGAGAGGGCACAGGTCGGTGTGGAGGTCCACGTCGATGTCCCCCACGCTGGTCACTATGAGAACCGACATCTCCACCGGAGTTCCCACCTCCTTCCCGCCGGCGGCAGGCAGGAGCACGGCGGATCGCCGACGAGGTTTCTTTTTCTTTTCCTTTTTCCTTTCGAGAAGATGAGCGTTCGATTTGGTTTCTGGGCTTTGTGCATTTGTGGGAGTATGCGTGGAGGGATCGGGAACGAACTGGACTCTGGAGGTGGCTAGATGGGCCGTATTACCCGTGTAGCCGGGCCGGCCTAGTACTGTGGGCCAGGCCCGTTTGATAGTGCCACGCTTTTGGTGCGGACTTCTGGGCTGACCTGTTAGGCTGTTACAGTCCGTTTCACCTATCCCATTAATGGAGTCCGTCTTCTAAGGATAAGAGAAAAGCTAAATTTGGTCCCATATTGTGGCTTTGGCTCAATTTTTATCCATCAACTATAAAATTGGTTACTATTGATTCATCAACTCCCAAAACGATTCGTATTTCAGCCATGGACTCAAATCAAGTATGGGTGGTTTTCGATCATGTAGCACCACATGGCATGGGAAAATAGCAAGGACATTATTGGCCATATCAATCAATAATAGTAAAGAGTAAATTTTACAAAACCTCTGGTTTGGAGACACTTATAACGCAAAACTCTAGCCATTATGATTTGTTTCAAAGAACCCTAGTTTTTAGGGCAAAATATTTCAAGAAACCCCATGTTTACATCAAATACTTGTAATTTCATTATTATATATGATGTTGTTAGTATATGTTCAGATTAGTAGACTCAAAATACATATCCTAATTTATCTTGCTCATTACTCTTGCATCACACGATTGAAAAAACATAGCACAACCTGACTAGTAATGACACATTAACCAATTATACATGTAAACAATCATATTATCAATAACCGACTCGTTAAAATGAGGCTAACATGTATATGTACCCAAGAATATCTTTTTTTCAATTATTATGGATAAATATATTATGAAAAACAACGATATAAGCTTAAACATGAGGTTTCTTGAATTATTTTGTCCCAAAATCTGGGGTTCTTCAAAATAAATCTACGAGCCTAGGGTTTTGTGTTATGAGTGACTCAAAACCTGAGGTTTTCTAAAATTTACTCGATAGTAAATATTTTCTCTATTTCATCTGTTTCATACTATAAGTCATTTTTGACTCTTTTATAAAAAATCATTAAATCTATAGAAAAATTGAGCAACATCTACAACATTATATTAGTTTCTTAAATGTAGTATCGAATATATTTTTTATAAATTTGTTTAAACTTTAAAAAGTTTGACAAAAAAATCAAACCAACCTATAATATGAAACGGAGGGAGTAATTAATAACAGAAGGAAACAAATTAAGAAAGTAATGGAACCAACATTTCATCTCCACCGTACCTCCTTTTTCCCCTTTTTTCCACCTCATGCATTCTGTTTATTTTCATTTGCCATATAGAGGATGTTGTGTGGGAACATTAAAAACCACACCTGTTTAACCTCCGGGACAAAATATGGACGTACGGTTTTGATCAAGAGTTGAGGAACAATAGTAGCAAGTTTCAGTGTTTCACAAGTGACGGGTGAAAATCAAACCAAGGCAATATATAGTTAATGAACCAAAAGTAAACTTTTCTCCCTTGGACAAAAGGGAGAGCTGCTATGCGTACGATTTTTCACGTATGATAGTCGTACGACTAATGTTTCTCAGCGAAAACCCGTAGCGTCGTTTTATGTAAAAAATATTTTTTTTAATTTTATTTTTAAAAGATAAATAAGATACGGCACTCCACGAACATAAAAAATCAAATTCAAATTATACAAGTTGAATAAAATTAAAAAAATTGACTATCAGTAGCACACACTATTCATAGTTATTTTGTTGTTTTTATTTCTTATAGCTCGAATTTTCACTTGCCTTTTTTTAAAAAAAGGTTTTTGGCTGACATGAAAGGATATCTCCTCTAGCGTAATAACTTTCTCGGAAGATAGTGTATCATGCTAGTGCTTTGAGAAAATAGTGTCTATTGTTAGTTCTTTATATGATATGACAAACGTGGGTAGCTAGCGCTAGCTCTGGATACTATGCATCGTGACAGGGTTGTACATATTGGCATGTGCAGGGTGCCTAGCCTTACAAGGCCCCAAATTTTTAGAGGGTCCTAAATTGGTCCTCCAAGAAAAAAGAAAGAGACATAGAAAGAGTAACAAAGCTCAATTCAAAACATTAAAACGAAATCACAACTCACTACTGCAGAAAAAATAATTGTTGCCGGTTAAGAACCGATCATAAATGCCGGATTTTCCAACCGGTACCTAACAGATGGCACCAATGACTTTGGTCATTGGTGCCGGTTGTAGAACCGGCATCTATAAATAATTTATAAGCGTCGGTTTTAGCCAAGAACCGACACCTATAAGAAAAAACGAGGCAAAAAAATGTTGGCTCGGCTCGAATCAAGCCGATTCGAGCACATCAAGAACATATCAAGAACATCATTCATCGAGAACACATCAAGAACATCATTCATCAAGAACACATCAAGAATATCATTCAAGAACCATCTCCTCGCCCTCCGCGCCTTCTCCACCACCGCCGCCGTCGTCGGATGGAGAGGAGAAGGAGGGCGCCTTCGTCGCCCGATGGAGAGGAGAGGCGAGACTCCCCTCCTGCTGGATGGAGCAGACGGGAGGGCATCGCCGTCGCCGCCGCCTCCCCTCCCACCAGATCTGGAGGAGGAGAGGGCGCCACCATAGCCGCTGCCGCCTACCCTCCCGCCGGATGGAGCAGAAGGGAGGACGACGCCGCCGCCACCTCCCCTCCTGCCAGATAGAGCGAAGGGGAGGGCATCGCCGCTGTCGGGTCGTCGCCACCGAGCTTCCCGCCACCGCCGGGTGGTGCGGTGGAGAGAGAGGGAACAAGAGAGAGAGAGCTGAGAGAGAGGAGGAGGCGGAGAGAACAAGAGAGGATAAAGGGAGGGGTAATAAAAAGGGAGAGATAGAGGTGGAAAAAGGTTCGACTCAATCGGCCCCGGCCGGTTTTCTTAATAGGTGTCAGGTTTTTTTTTATAAAACTGGCACCTATAATATAAATATAGGAGCCGATTCTTAAAAAATTAAGACCTATAGTATTATAGGTGTCGGTTCTTCCAAAACAACCAATACTAATACTATAGATGTCGGTTTTTATTTAGAACCGACACATATCTCTTTACAAAGGTGTCGGTTCTGGCCGATGATGTCCCGTGGATGCGCGTTTTGGGCGGAAAAAACACTATAGGTGTCGGTTTTAGCATTTCCGGCACCTATAGTGCCGACCTGTATGTCCATTTTTGTAGTAGTGACTATCTCACGAAAAAAGGGTCTCAAGCAGTGTGTTCATGGTCACTCCAAATATAGGATTTTCGGAATATACTCTTGAAGTGAAGAGTAGCTTTCCCTTTCTGTGCGCAGAGGTGATAGATTGATCCTTGGCGCTTCTATGAAGTTTTCCTTGTCTCCAATTTCATAGATGAATGGATGACTGAACTCACTTGTGTTAGGTTTTAATTCAATTCAATATGTTCTACTCCCTAAGTCTCTTTGGGTTTGTCATAAATCAAACATTTTTAAGTTTGATCAAGTTTATAGCAAAATGTAGAAATATCTACAACATCAAATTAGTTTCATTAAATCCATCATTAAATATTTTTATTGTATATTTATTTTGTGTTCAAAATGTTGCTATATATGTTTAAACTTAAAAATGTTTTACTTAGGACAAACCCAAAGTAACTAATAGTATGAGCGGAGGGAGTAATATATTTGAGAACAATCTCATCTTTTTTTAAGTTTCACTTCTATTCCTTCCCTCTAGCTAGAACGGGCTTATTGTTTCTTAGCTTTGAGTGTTTGATGATAATCGTAGCCACCTCAAATACCAGTAGATCATGACAATGATTTGGACACGGGTTTCAAGGGCTAAGATTCTATTTTTCAACTTCATAAAGACAGTAGAATCATTTGCATTAGGCAATAGATTCCATTATTGTCACGTCCCGATTTTCATTCGGGATTAAAAATCATTTAATAAATCATTTCTAGAATTGATATTAAATTGTAAAGCAAATTAGCAAGTGAAATTTAGGAGGAAATTAAAATTTTCCTTTAAAAATCATGGCCAAGAATATTTTGTAATATTCTCCATGCCCTGTACACTAGAATTTTTCATGAATTTTCGAAGCTCAAAAAATAATTTTAATAATAGAAACATCATTTAATCAATTAAATAAATTGAAAACAAATTAAAATCCTCCTCCTTGGCTTCGGGCCGAATCCGGCCCATCCTTTTCCCCTCACTCTCTCTCAGCCCAGTTCGCCACTCAAAGTCCATTTTTCCTCCTCGCCACCACGCCCTCCCGCTAGGTCGGCCTAAGGCCGCGGCCCAGCCCCGCGCGCGCCTTCCCTTCCCGCTGGGCCGGCCCAAGGCCATGGCCCAGCTGGTGCCACCCCTTTCCTCCTAGGGTCACCGACAGGTGGGTCCCACCTGTCGGGCCCGTCCCTATCCTCTCGCCACCGCCGTATCCGGGCCACAACCACCGTCGCCTTTTCCCCTCCACCCCGTCGCATCCAAGCAGCCGCCGCCCTCCTATCTCGTTTTCCGCTCGAGTCGTCCCTTCCCGTGCCCTAAACCGTCGCCGTGCCGCCGATCTCCGGTCGCCGCTAAGAACCGCTAGCACCGCCGCTACCACCGCATTCGCCGCTGTCGGCCGCACCCCGTCCGCCGTCGTCCTCCGTGATTCCCGTCGCCGTCATCTTCTTCCTCTCCGGTCGATTCTAGTGAGGATTTCCTCCCCCTGTTCTCTTTCTTTTTCCTCTTCTTCTTCCGGTCGTGCGCCGCCGTCTTTCGCGTCGCCGGTGGTCGCCATCGCACGCCATGGCCGGCCAGGTTAGCTCGGGCCGCACCCCTGCCCGGTCAACGGTGCCTCCCAGCCGTCCGATCTGCCACGCAGTAGATCGGGGCCATTCGCCCGCGTGGCCGCCGCGTCGGCGCCACGTGCACGCCACGTCGACACCATCTCCTCGCGGCCGGGTCGCCGTGGCCGCCACATGGTGCGCCCGTACTCATGCTCCCCGTGGCCTCGCTCCACCGTGGGCCGGCCACTCCCCTCTCGCTGACATGCGGGGCCCGTGTGTCAGTGGCTCAACCCTCTTTTCCCCCTCGAGGGCTAACATCATAAACCTTGTTTTTCAGTTCAAAAATAACTAATAATTACGTCATAAATCGGTTTAATTTTCAGAAATCCATTTAAATTGTTCAAAACTTCTAAAATTCATAACTAATTCATACGGACTCCAAATTGAGCCATTCAACTTGGAAAATTCATCTAAAATTAAGCTCTACATGTTTGTTTACTTTTCCTGTACTATTTATTTCATTTTTATTAGAGTTTTTCTCATTTTGCGTGCCATCGTGTTGATTCTGCCATTTCGGAAGATCGCGCTAGCGAGGAAAAGTCTTCGGAAGATTTTTTGAAGAAGCAAGGCAAGTCACACATTCCTCCTTGAGCTTGTTGAACCTAATTTATGAAATGTTTTACCGTTTGCAAATAAAATTGCATGTTTTGCTAATTACACAGGAATAGGGTTTACCTCTCTGCTCGCTCGTGCCTTGTTTCCTTGATATTCGTCCTTTGCTAAACTTGGGTGATAATTTGACCAGCTTGTGTCAGTTATCTTGACTTTACTAGAATTATGACATGCTTAGCCATGTTTAATTACCACTAGCTCATTTAATGGGATAATTACATTACTTACATTTAGCATCTTGTTGAGCTGTGAGCTTGAGACACTTGGCCATGTAATATTGGTTGTAATTACCCAACTAAAATATGGCTTAATGGCAGGCTGTGGGTGAATGGTTTTGCCAGTCGCACCCATGACAATTAAAGACTAGTTCACGGGGAAATCTTAGAAGACTTACCGTGCGTACCACAAGCCAGCGTGGGCAACGGCTGAACATCGTTTTCACCGTTGAATGCTTTCATCGCCGTCGTCGACCGGCTTGCCTTCGTCTCCATCGACTGGTGTCCTCGCCTTCACGGTTGGCTTACGTCGTCGTCGTTGATGGACATCTTCGTCTTCACCGCCGGCTTGTCTTCGGTTGCTGCCGACTGGCGTCTGCGTCTTCACTGACGGCCACTTTCACCATCGCCGACTGGTTTCTTCATCTTCACGGCTACACATCTCCGTCACCGTTATTGAGCAACTTGATCTTCACAGCCAGTCGCCTCTACTACCGCCGACTGGTGTTCTCCCTTTTATGGTTATGCATTTTCACCGTCAGTGTAATTCTGTTACCGTCGACTGGTGTCCACACCTCCAGGTCTATGCAACTCTGCTACCATTTTTTGGGCGACTTCATCTACATTGTCTTTATCACCAGCAACCTATGCTGCCTCTACTTCGTCAGCTTCGCTACTTCAATAACCTCGACATCTCCGAGAACTTCGACATCTCGGCATGTGCCACCAGATACGACGTCACGTTAATCTATTACAACAAGTGGTGCTCCAATCCTCAAGATTTTTACTCGGACATCCTCAACACGTAACTTCATTCAAGCAATGGCTACTCGATGATAAGAAGCTACAATTTTTTGACTCTATGTTCAGTTGTTCCCCAACTAAGCATAGAGTCGAGGGTTGCACAAATACAAGACTAAAATTCGATAGGCAATTAACCAGTCAACTTCGGAGTCATTAGCTTCGTCTTCACTCCTGAGCAAGTTTTCACTCATCAGCAACTTTGGCTCTCAATTGATGCTGCAGTTTATTCCAAGTTTCTTAAGTGTCAAGTTCAAGATTTAATCTACATATCATGGTCAAATTTAACACTGCCCTCTGGAGTCCTATCCGGATATTGCTTCAAGCCTCCCAAGTTCGACCTAAGGAGTTTGGAGTCATCAACCAATCAACTCAGATTTGATGAGTTGATCAACAATATCAACATTTACTTTCCTCCACGTGAAGCATCATCAACGACTACGACACCAAGTTCTATTGTCATCGCCAAGAGTCATTGCATCAATCTTCGCCACACACACACTAATGTCAAGACAACTACTCGAGCTTGGACATCTTCTCAACAGTTTATTACCATTGACGTCATCTCCAGCACCATCGTCATCAGCATTACCTTCATGTTCGGCCAACTACTGTCAACCAGGTTCTTTGTTTCAGGAGTTTGGGCTTCGTCGACACTAAAATCTGACTGGATCACCAACATCGCCATCTTCATCAACATCTTGCCATGCCTCTTCGGCCTAATCTACTCTGTCACCGTTCATGGGAACTTCGTCACTGCTGGTCGTATCTGCTATCACCGGATGATTTCTGCGCTTCTACGATTGGTGGATTTCTTTAACACCTGTTGCCTCTATCTCTACAACCGACTGCCTCTACTGCTATCGTTCGTCATCACCATTGGTTGTGTCTGTCACAATTAGTGGCTTATTACATTGCAGCTGATAAGCATCTTCGTCTTCATCGTCCGACTATCTCCGTCGTTGCCGACTGGTGGTCTTGCTGTCATGGTTGGCCTACTACACCGTTGATTAATGTGCAACTTCGTCTTCACAGTCGACTGCTCTTGCTGTCACCGATCGTCATCACCACCGGTCGAGTCTGTTGTCAACTGGTTTCCTCACCTCCACGGTTTATGGACTTCGCTGCTACCACTAATGGGCAACTTCGTCTCCGTCGCTGACGTCTCCATCGTCCTTCATAGGCAACTTCATCTTCATCATTGACTACCTTCGCTTCGCTAAGCACTGATTTCTTTGCTACCATCGACTGATGATCTCGCTTCCATGCCAATCATATCAGCCACCACCAATGGGTAACCTCTCGACGGCGGTGACAGAAGGACAAGCAACATGCTCAGGGGCTTACCAGCTCTAGCACGAGGCTCATACCTTCACTTTGGACTTATTCCGGATACATGCGGCATGAATTCATAGCCATGGGCTTATCTCCTATGCTCAAGGTCTGGATCAATCATTATTTCCCATAAGGATCATCATCTGAGAACTTGCACCAGTCAGGATTTAAATATCATATTTACTTTGGTACACCCCATAAGGGATAATCACTCGGATAAGAAACCACTCAGATGAGATGCGTTCAGTCTACATTACCCGGGTGTTAACACCAGAATTTGGTAAGCCCCGAAGTCCTCATCGGCCCAGGATCTATATCGGCTCAAAGCTAGTATCGGCCTAGAGTTCTACATCGGCCGATGGGGGTTATCTCAAACCAACCACCAATAGCAGTCGAATTCTTGTTAGATTCGGGAAGATCTTATCCAGAGAAGACCGAATTTGAGGAGGATGCGGCTTGTATCTTTTAATTAGGATAAGTTTGTTAGTTTCCTTCTTATCTTTAGGAAAGTTTGAGTCGTATTCTGTTAGGATTTTTGTTAGCCTATGGGTATAAATATGTAAGCTCGTAGTTCATGTAATTTTTATCACACAATCAATACAACTTCGGCGCATCGCCAACCTTTTTACTTTCGTCTTCTTCGGCGAGTTCATGCCCTTCTTGCGAGGGGTAAGTCTCGTTATGGTTGCCTGCGCTGTCGGGGCTAGGGCTTCGACATTCTGATCTCGTCAACGTAAGCACCTACTATCATATATCTTAGTCAATCTGGTTTGGCTTCTTGATTTCGTCGTATCGGCTGAGATTCGCTTTAGGGTTTATGCCGGTATTGACTAAATCACCTTACTAGATTGGATTGGCTAAGGTATCTACCACCCTGAAAATCAGTCAAGGGTTTGATTGTCTAGGTCTTGCGTTTCTTTTCATACTTAGTGCTGCATCAGTTCGGTTTGACCTACTAAGTCGTGATTAGAACCGTAATCTCTAGCCTGCTTGTTGGCTGCCAATAAGGGTTTCACCGGGGTTTCAGCCGGTGAGTTATCTGGACGTTGCATCGGCCCAAGAGTTTTACGTATAGATTGGATCTGGCCGATGACAACAGAGTATATATTGTTTATCAGCTTATTGAGAGTTTATGCCATCGGACCTCTGGCCGATGTGTGCTTTAATCTTCAGATCAATATTTATTTTATATTTGGATTATGCTATATCACATTGCTACATCATCATGTTATCGTCGGTCGATCGCCTCTATATAAATGTTTGCTTAGTACACAGCCGATGGTTCGAAACCCTAACTACATTGGCTGGTACCGGCATCGGCTGGGATTGTGCCATCGGCCCATCGGCTGATCGGTTGTTTCTACCCTATCGGCTCATCGGCCGATAGGCTGTTTTTGCTATCGGCTGATAGGCCGATACGCTATATGTTCTGCTATTTTGCATATCTTGTCAGTGGCAGGATCAAACTGACTGGCACGCCTGCGCTTCATCAATTTTAGGACCTGCACTGGAGCTAAGCAGATCTCCCAGGCCTTCGTGTGTCCGCACGCTGGGTCTTCATCGGCGGTACAGATTTGGCGTCAACACCGGGAGATTTGTTACTCGGGAGCATATTATAGGAATGCTATACACGTCATCTTTTAAGGGTATTGGTGGGCATATTTTGGGTTTAATCCCAATGTCTGCAGTCCATATTCCCAGGTGTGGCCTGCCACGTGTCTTTAAGGACTTAAACTATCTTAAAATCCTTTTATACAGCTATTACACAACTTTTTAGGAGTTGGTACAATGCAATTTAAAAGGTGGCAAACAGTGAAGCTTCATATATAGCTGACATTAACTTCTTTATATAGAAGTTAAGCACTGTTTGGTGTTTTTGCAAAGCAATTGATTGGATACTATATCATTACTTTAAGCAACATATATGTGCATCCTTATAAAAGACCAATATTATAGCTTAGGCCAATTATATATTTTGGTCGCTTTCAGGCGGTTGGTAAATCTATTATGGGTTTTATTAACTCAGATTTTATACCACAAATGCCATATATTTCTAAGGATGGTGACATTGTGTGTCTTATAGGGATTTAGACATATTTGCTTTGGCAATATGTGCACAATATGATACCAGTATCTATATTCACTATGCAACAAGCTTTGTTATTAAGGTTATTTGCTATGTGATTTTCTCAAAAGGCTTTTGGCTTTGGCTAAGCATGTTGTTTATATAAAACCACTTGGATGATAAAATTATTAAGTTCTTGACTATATGCTTAGTTTGTTCAACTAATCACATAATCGGGGGCTACACCTAATTAGGTGCATCTAGTCGATGCACCTCGGTATATATTCTTGGTTATTCTTAAAATTTTTCAGCCCTTCACAGTCTTTTGATTTGGTAAAAGCACTCGGGAGACTGACGAAGATGATTGAAGCACTTGGCTTTGGATTAATTTGGTTCGATAGAATATTATCTTTTCGATTGTGAAGGTCTCAGGGGCTACTATGGAGAATACGGGTACCCGGTACCCACACGGTCTTCATATTCGACTAAAGATAAGAGGAGCGCTAGATCCATATAATATGTAATAGAGTAAGACTCGGTCATGATATTGCCTTATGTTTTATAACATGACTTAGAGTCTTGATTGAGTACTACCATATAGTAGATTAAGAAACTGATGCCGTGTTTGGCTAGGTTTTTCTCTTTGTAACCCTGCCTCCCAACCTATATAAGGTGGGCAGTGAGCCTTCCAGGGGAATGATCACAAACATAACCACAACTCGATCGTCAAATCAATATACACCCGGCGGATACAATCCCCAAACAGGAGTAGGGTATTACCTCTCATTAAGAGGGCCTGAACCTGTCTAAATCCTTATCTCCATATCCATCCACTTTTAGGTCTCGTGCGCTACCCCCTTTTATTATTGCCGAATTTCAATTTTGACAGTTGGCGCATCAGGTAGGGGTTGCGCTGTCACGCCCCGATTTTCGATCGGGATTAAAAATTACCGAATAATACATTTTCCAGAAATTTAATAAAAATTTAAAGCAATTTAAACAAGTGAATTTAGCAAGGAAATCAAAAATTTCCTTTAAAAATCATGGCCGGAAATATTTTTGTAATACTCCCCGTGCCCTAAAGTACTCTCCAAAATTTTTCGTGAATTTTTGGAGCTAAAGAAATAATTTAAAAGTCACAAAGTTCATTTAACAAATTAAATTAATTGAAAAACAAATTAAAAGGTCCCTTTTGTTTTGGGTCGTTTTCGGCCCAAAACTCTCTCTCTCCCGCGGCCCACGGGCCACGTCCCTCCCTCCTTCCTCTCTCCTCGGCCCAAGGCGGCCCAAGCCGCCACCGCCTCCCCGCGCCCCTCCCCTTCCCGGCCGGCCCAAGCCGAGCCGCCCCGGAAGTCCGCGTCGGCTCCCCGCGCCGCCTATGCCGCTGCCGCGTGGGTCCCGCAGCCGAAACCGTCAGCCGCCCGGCCGCCGCCCGCGCCGCCGCGAATCCCGGCGGGATTCCTGGCCGCCGCCTCGCTCGGCCTATTTATTTTTCCCCCCCGAGGCCTCCTGCTCGTTTTCCCCGCCGCTGCCGCCCCCAAACCCTAACCCTAGCGACGGCCGCCGTTTCCACCGCCGGTGAGTACCGCCACTGCCCCATTTTTCCCTCCCGGCCGCCGCCGCCGCGCGCGCCGCCCGTGCCGCCGTCGCCCGCGCACCGCCGCTCCGCCGCCGCCCGCGTGCGCCGACCGTCGCATCTGGCCGCGACCACGCCGCGGTTTCCCGACCGCGCCTCCAGCCGGACTCCGTCGCCGTTGCCGCCCGGAGAGCTCCTCTCTCTCCCGTTTTCTTCTTTTTTTTCCTCCCCGGTGCGCCGCACCCGTGTGTGCGTGAACTTGGTCCATCCTGGATCAGCCACCCCTTGACCCGTTGACACGTGGGACCCGCCGTTCCGGCGCCGATTCCCTTTGATGATGTCAGCGTAGTCCTTTCCTTTGTAAAATTAATTAATAATTGCGCAATAAATCGATTTAATTTCCAGAAATTCATTTAAATGGCTCAAAACTTCTAAAATTCATATCTAATTCATACGAACTCCAAATTGAGCCATTCAACTTGCAAAATTCATCTAAAATTGAGCTCTACATGTTTGTTTACTTTTTATGTACTGTTTACTTGGTTTTTATTAGAGTTTTTCCTCGTTTTGCGTGCCAGCGTGTAGATTCCGCCGTTTCGGAAGTTCGCGCTCGCGAGGAAAAGAGCTTCGGAAGATTGTTTGAAGAAGCAAGGCAAGTCACACATTCCCCTTGAGCATGTTGTACCTATGTTACGAAATGTTCTACGTTTGCAAATAAAGTGCATGTTTTGCTAATTACATGGGAATAGGGTTTACCTGTCCGTCTGCTTGTGCCATGTTTACTTGTTAACCGTCCTTTGTTAACCTTGGGTGATAATCTGACTAGCGTGAGTCACTTATGTTGACTTTGCTAGAATTATATATGCTTAGTCATGCTTAATTACCACTAGCTCATTTAATGGGATAATTACACTGTTTACAATTAGCTTCTAACGAGCAGTTCGCTCGAGACACCCGACCGTGTTTTATTGGTCATAATTATCCAAGTAAAATATGACCTAATGGTGGGCTGTGGGTGCATGGTTTTGCTGGTCGCACCCATGGCAATTAAGGACCGGTTCATGGGAAACCCTGGAAGAATAACAGTGCTTACCACAAGCAAGAATGGGCAACTGCTGGACTCGTAGTATAGCTCTTTCCTAGCCGACGCTCCCCGGAAAGGGTGGGCGTGATGGAGTCGGTTCGGCCGGGGATATACCGGTTGATCGGCTGCCGGATTCACCAACGCACGAGGGGGGCTGCACACTGCCTTTTGAGGGGTGGGGGCGAAACCTGCGGTGTGGTGCGTTTGGTTAGGAGTTATGCGAAAGGTCTTGTCACGATTTCCCCCTTTGCAGTATCGTGGTGATACTTCGGGGCATGGTAACATGTGTGGAATCGTGTCTTGTGGGTACAGTTGCGCACCTCTGATCAGAGTAAAACTATTCGAATAGCCGTGCCCGCGGTTATGGGCGATCAACCAGATTCACCGTGATTAGTCCCACATGTTTAATTAATTTGACTTAATGAACTGGTGTAGTTCAGGTGGAATGGTTGGGCCTGTTCAACGTGGTTGTAGCGTTGTTCAGTGGAGATTTAATATTGCTTTAATTAAACAACTGTTTTACTGTTTTAAAATGTAAAGGTTTTCGACCGCTTTTCTGCAAATAGCCATAAGCCTTCCTTTGTCTCCCCTTTGCACGTTTGCATATTTGGTGTGGCTTGTTGAGTACGGTGGTTGTACTCAATCTTGCTATTTTTTCCCCTTTTCAGAAGTTTAGTACTTCTGAGTTGAAGATGAAGTTAGAGGATCAAGGCTCAGATGGAGTGGAGCTAAAGCCCCGCTAGGATCGTTTCTTTCCGCTGCTGTTTTCTTTTCGGTGTGAGGACTAAGTGCCTCTGTTGTAAGTATTTATCGCTTTATTTACGTTTGGATCTGTTTATTGATTTGTCGTTTTATGTACCCTGGTTGATGCCTGCACAGGGACTTAATACACAAAATGGTCTGGAAATTTGAGAAAAATTTCTGGGCGTGACAAGTTGGTATCAGAGCCATCTTGACTGTAGGTTGAGCCAAATGGTCAAATCCCTAAGGACAAGTTTTGCGAAAACCTTATCTGCGAAAATGTCTCTTCTCTCCCTCAGGAGTTCTTTGCAAAATGGTTTATCAAATTTCTCTACTCTTTAGTGGTTCAGACGGAGCACCAATTGAGAGCTTCTCGAAAAACAAGCCGAGAGTCGAGCTCCAAGCAAGGATCAAGATAAGCTGTCCAGAGTCGGCGTTTCTCGAAGTCGAGCGAAGTTTTCCCGGAGCTTACCTAAACCCAATCCTTCCTGGAAGAGTAGTATCGGTAGTCGTTAGATCGTGTGTTGTTTGCTGTGTGCAGGTGTATGGTTTACATCATTGGTGGGGATGTGACCATACTAGGTTGTTTGCCTAATCAACTTGAACAGTAAAAGTGTACTCACATCAGATCAGTAGCTGAGTGGGTTAAGGTCTTGCCTTTAGTTCAACCATTCTCACTTCCCTCCTCTACCTGCAACAGATGGTCAACGTCAGAGACAATGGCAGTGGATCAGGATCGCAAGAGTTTCATGGAGTAATCCCAAGCAACCCCATGGACATTTCGCCTCCACCATTCGGGGACCCAACCCTAGCACAAGTGGTGGCTAACCAGACGCAAATACTGGCTATGATGATGCAGCAGATGCAACGACAGTATCCGCAACAACAGATGCAAGCTCCGATACAAGCCCAGAGTCTGAATCAGAGCCAAAGTCAGTATTTTCCAATACAAGCACCTACGCCTCCTACCGATATACTGCTAAGATCCCACCAGACGAATGCACCTCCATCACTCTCATACCGGAGAGAAGCTAATGTTATCTGTGAGGATTGTGAGGAACAAGGTCATCATGCGACAAATTGTCCCTGGAACGTGTATACCAGGACACCAATTGACGATAAAGCACAATGCCCAAGAGAAGAGAAACGTCCAAGTCAACTTGCCTACAGGAACTATGGTGCGCCACCATCAAACTCTAAGAAGAGGAAGACATTAGTATGGAAGATGGACGATGGTAGGAACCTGACCATCACTGGTTCAGAATTTACTCCAGAAGATGCGGCAAAGATACCTAGGCGTCTAAGAGGAAATACCTTTCATGGTGCCCGTCAGCTAACTCAACACCTTAGGCTGTATGGTCCGCCTAAGCCCGGTACGGATGGATTCGAAGAAGTGTCCTCTGATGATGATGATGAAGATGATGGTGAGATCCTTAAAGGTGAAAAAGAAATGGAGTTCAAAGCATGTACTAGATGCGGAGAAATTGGACATATTACTAACGCATGTTCCTACACTTGTCCCTGTGGTGAAGACACCCACTCGCCAGATGAATGCCCTACAAGGAAGATCACATGTTTCTTGTGTGAGGGAACAGATCATGTGCCTAAGAACTGCCAACTGGATGTGGTCCCAGCTAAGATCAAGGAAGATCAAAGGACGCCCCTCCAACCTGTTCGTCAATCTATGACAGTCGCGAGCAACATCACCGCCCCTGATCTCCAATCAACTCCAATTCCGGTTGAGACTATTAGCAGTAGCAGGAGTGCTACCAACAAGGTTCACGAGTCTCCACTCACCCCTGTCCCAGTTGCGAGTGTGCAGACCCAAGAGGATAAGCAGTGTGATCAACCCAGAGTAAACTGTTACAACTGCCTTCAGCTAGGACATTACCTTAATAAGTGTCCATTCCCGAGACCAAAGAAATTAGTCCATCGTTGTTTCAACTGTGGAGATGCAAGTCATTTATCCGATGGTTGTTCAATGCCAAAACGTCAATACCTTCAAGGTACCGGCCCTGTCTGCGATACCCTAACTTCCCCAATTGCCTCGGCCTCGGCACAGCAGGGTCAAATCCAGCGAAGGAGTGATAAAAAGAAAAGTGAAACCAACCGTCACCTGAATGTGCAACCCCCACCACGGCGAATCATTGTTAAGGCTACCAAAAGGAAGTCTCCAGTTTCATCGGCAATCGTCCCAAAGCTACAGAGCCAGTCACAGCAAGGCAAGCAATGCCAGGACAACGACAACCTGCTCAAACCGCAAGAAGATGGAACAATCCGTACACAGTAACCTCAGCAAGAGTCCCCAGTACCAGTTCGCGTGGCGGGTAACAAACCAAGCAATGCACCCCGTGTTGCTCCGATCCCGATGGCCAGCAACCAATTGCAGATTGGCGACATCTCACGCAAGGAGGTCCTACCAACCGCAGCTACCAAGAAGGTTGTCACCTTCCCAAGGAATGTCTGCAAGAAAAGCAGTGTTACCGTTGAAACACCAGATAGTAAGCGAGGACAGATCAAGACAAACCAGCCTGAATCACAGAAGTAAAGTCCGCACTAGTCAAGGCTTGCAACGGTTTACAAGTGTTTGTTCTTCAAGTGTTTTTCCATGTACGTAGAAACTTCATCGCAGTTATGTAATAAAAGAAGGATTATCGAATAAGGTTTATGTCAGGCAGTTTTTCCCTTTTCGTATGGCTCATCTCGTTTATCCAAAAGGTGGATTCACTTGTGTACCTGTCAATGTCATAAGGTACCCAGAAGTCTTGTGGCAGTCAGGTAATAAGAAGGGAATATTGAGTAATTCAATCCGCGTTTGGATTGTCAAGATGAATTATGACAGGTGAAGATGTGCATCTAACAACGTCACTAAGAAACCTAGAGTTTCTTTTACCAGCTCATTACAATTTGGTCAGACCCTCAAGACGTAATCGCTAGCCGGGAAAAGAAAATAATCAATCCAGGAAATGACAAGTCGGTCAAGTTGGTCAGACCGTAGTAACACTCGACATGATGAGGCCTTTTCGAAGGACAGTATAAGTGGCACCTCAATAAAATGAGAAGAATGATGAAATATTTGGTAGTGACAAGTTGACAAGTTGGCGTCAGAGAAAAATATCCATCCTCTCAATCTTAGAGGTCCCCAAGAGAACAGTAGATGCAACTGCACCCTAGTGGTGAATAAGGATCAAGAATGGTTACCTTCAGTTCAAGACAACCGTTGCAGTTTTCGAAAACTATCCCAATGTTTCTAGGAAGAGGACAGGGAATTGTTCCGCTACCTCTGCTTAAAGTAAGAGAATGCAGACGTCGAGCCAAAAGAAAAGGAATACATCACCAACAAAATAGGTGGCAGAGAAACTCGCTGGATAGATCGTCTCTACTCAAGGATTGAAAGTGAACTTGCGCGATCCGAAAAACAGAAACCCTTGGTAACATCAACGTCAGTTTCAAAGTTTCAGGAACAACCCCACCGGTTTCAAGTCAACGAAGTCGATTCTCAGCTCATCAAAAATTGTAAACGTCAACTACGCAGTCCAAAGTAAGCTTTATGAATAACTGCAACCCAGATCAGGGTCAGAGCAGACAGAACCAACCAGTGCAGTTTTGGCCAAGAAACGGAACATCGAGCTGGATGCCAACAGGGTCAGTCGCTCAAGATGGGTTAATCAATCAGCTAGGTCAAAGTCAGAAAGAAGCCGTGGAAGTCTGCAAGCCAGTTCAACACCGCCCACACCCTGCTTTCTTTCTAGCCATCCCCGAATCTCGCGACGAGATTCCTGTAAGGGGGGTAGATTTGTCACACCCCGATTTTCGATCGGGATTAAAAATTACCTAATAATACATTTTCCAGAAATTAAATAAAAATCAAAAGCAATTTAAACAAGTGAAATTAGCAAGGAAATCAAAAATTTCCTTTAAAAATCATGGCCGGAAATATTTTTGTAATATTCTCTGTGCCTTAAAGTACTCTCCAAAATTTTTCGTGAATTTTTGGAGCTCAAGAAATAATTTTAAAGTCACAAAGATCATTCAACTGATTAAATTAATTAAAAAACAAATTTAAAAATGTCCCTTTTGTTTTGGGCCGTTTTCGGCCCAAAATCCTCTCTCTTTCCCGCGACCCCCTCCCCTCTCCTTCGGCCCAAGGCGGCCCAAGGCCGCGCCCCCTCCCCTTCCCGGGCCGGCCTGAGGCCGAGGCCCAAAGGCCGCCCGGAAGTCCGCCGCGCCTCCCCCGCGTCGCCCGGTCGCCGACGGGTGGGGCCCGCGGCCGAGTCGTCCCCGACTCGGCCGGCCGCCGCCGCGCCCGCTCCGCCGCTTTTCCCGGCGGGATTCCCGCCGCGCCGCCCTTATATTTTCCCCTCCCCGCGACCGCCGCCCCTCGTTTTCCCCTCCGCCGCCGCCCCAAACCCTAGATCGGAGCCGCCGCCGCCTCCTTCGTCACCGCCCGGGTGAGCTCCGCCGCCACCCCTTTTCCTCTTTCCTTCCCGGCCGCCGTCGTGTGTGCCGCCCGTGTCGTCGCCGCCGCGCGCGCCGCCGCTCTGCCGCGCCGACCGCCGTATCCGGCCGCGGCCACGCCGCGGTTTCCCGGCCGCGCCTCCGGCCGGCCTCCGTCGCCGTTGCCGCCCGGAGAGCTCCTCTCTCTCCCGTTTTTTCTTTTTTGTTCCCCCGGTGTGCCGCCGCCGGCACAGCGCCTCCGCCGTCCTTGCGTCGCCGCCTCGCGCCGCCGCCTGGCCGCCGCCGCGCCCGCTCCCGCGCCCGCGTCGTCGGCTGCCGCCGGTGGCCGCCCGCCGCCGCACCGCCGCCGCCGTGCCCTCACCGGGTCGGCCTAGGGTTTCGGCCGAACCCTAGCCGCCCGCCCCGGCCTAGAGGCCGGCCCTTTTTTTTTCCGGGCCGGCCCACCGCTTCCTCCGGCCCAGCGGCTGTTGGGCCGTTCGGCCCATCTCTCTCGCGAGAAGTCCATGTTGGCTCCCTCCTCGCCTCCTTTCTCTCTTCCCCCTTCTCCGTTAGGCCGTCGGCCCAAATGGCCCATCTCCCTCGCAAAAGTCCACTTCACGTCCCTCCCAGCCCTTTCTCCTCTATTGGGCCGTCGGCCTATTATCCTTTCTCCACACAAAAGTCTACTTTATGTCCCTCGGCCCTTTTAACTTTTTCCGAGGAAGTCCAGTTCACCTCCTCAAGTCCAGTTTACCTCCCTCTCAGTCTTTTTTTCCCTTCCTCCTGCAAGTCCAATTTACCTCCTTTACCTCCCCGGTTCGCCGACTTTTATGTCGCCGACACGTGGGCCCCCTTTGTTTACTACAATCCACACCCAGACCACGTGGCCGCCCGCGGCTTCGCCACGTTGGCGTCCACGTCGGCGCTACCTTCTCCCTTTCGTCCGCCGTGGTCGCCACGTCTGTGCCACGTGGTGCGTCCTCACCCATGTGTGCGTGAACTTGGTCCACCCTGGATCAGCCGCCCCTTGACCCGTTGACACGTGGGACCCGCCGTTCGGCGCCGATTCCCTTTGATGATGTCAGCGTAGTCCTTTTCTTTGTAAAATTAATTAATAATTGCGCAATAAATCGATTTAATTTCCAGAAATTCATTTAAATAGCTCAAAACTTCTAGAATTCATATCTAATTCATACGAACTCCAAATTGAGCCATTCAACTTGCAAAATTCATCTAAAATTGAGCTCTACATGTTTGTTTACTTTTTATGTACTGTTTACTTGGTTTTTATTAGAGTTTTTCCTCGTTTTGCGTGCTAGCGTGTAGATTCCGCCGTTTCGGAAGTTCGCGTTCGCGAGGAAAAGAGCTCGGATGATTGTTTGAAGAAGCAAGGCAAGTCACACATTCCCCTTGAGCATGTTGTACCTATGTTACGAAATGTTCTACGTTTGCAAATAAAGTGCATGTTTTGCTAATTACATGGGAATAGAGTTTACCTATCCGTCTGCTTGTGCCATGTTTACTTGTTAACCGTCCTTTGTTAACCTTGGGTGATAATCTGACTAGCGTGAGTCACTTATGTTGACTTTGCTAGAATTATATATGCTTAGCCATGCTTAATTACCACTAGCTCATTTAATGGGATAATTACACTGTTTACAATTAGCTTCTAACGAGCAATTCGCTCGAGACACCCGACCATGTTTTATTGGTCATAATTATCCAACTAAAATATGACCTAATGGTGGGCTGTGGGTGCATGGTTTTGCTGGTCGCACCCATGGCAATTAAGGACCGGTTCATGGGAAACCCTGGAAGAATAACAGTGCTTACCACAAGCAAGAATGGGCAACTGCTGGACTCGTAGTATAGCTCTTTCCTAGCCGACGCTCCCCGGAAAGGGTGGGCGTGATGGAGTCGGTTCGGCCGGGGATATACCGGTTGATCGGCTGCCGGATTCACCAAGGCACGAGGGGGACTGCCCACTGCCTTTTGAGGGGTGGGGGCGAAACCTGCGGTGTGGTGCGTTTGGTTAGGAGTTATGCGAAAGGTCTTGTCACGATTTCCCCCTTTGCAGTATCGTGGTGATACTTCGGGGCATGGTAACATGTGTGGAATCGTGTCTTGTGGGTACAGTTGCGCACCTCTGATTAGAGTAAAACTATTCGAATAGCCGTGCCCGCGGTTATGGGCGATCAACCAGATTCACCGTGATTAGTCCCACATGTTTAATTAATTTGACTTAATGAACTGGTGTAGTTCAGGTGGAATGGTTGGGCCTGTTCAACGTGGTTGTAGCGTTGTTCAGTGGAGATTTAATATTGCTTTAACTAAACAACTGTTTTACTGTTTTAAAATGTAAAGGTTTTCGACCGCTTTTCTGCAAATAGCCATAAGCCTCCCTTTGTCTCCCCTTTGCACGTTTGCATATTTGGTGTGGCTTGTTGAGTACGGTGGTTGTACTCAATCTTGCTATTTTTCCCCCTTTTCAGAAGTTTAGTACTTCTGAGTTGAAGATGAAGTTAGAGGATCAAGGCTCAGATGGAGTGGAGCTAAAGCCCCGCTAGGATCGTTTCTTTCCGCTGCTGTTTTCTTTTCGGTGTGAGGACTAAGTGCCTCTGTTGTAAGTATTTATCGCTTTATTTACGTTTGGATCTGTTTATTGATTTGTCGTTTTGTGTACCTTGGTTGATGCCTGGACAGGAACTTAATACACAAAATGGTCTGGAAATTTGGGAAAAATTTCCGGGCGTGACATGCGCCGAGTTTTCCGTCGATAAGTGCAATCGAACCAATCACGACGCCAAATTCGCCAAGCTCGTTCTTTCCGTCTTGGATTCAATCCAGCTGGGAAAATCAATCTCAGCGAGTTTGACGATTTAATCTCCGACATCACCAGGTTTTTTCTCTTTCAACTTATCGTTGTTTGTTAGATTGACTTCTAATCTCAGATTAATCTCTCGATGTTCTTTGTTGTTCACATATAATTATGTGGCACTACTGAGGCGATTCATGTCGGTCATGGGCTCGTGGCGTCGCTATGCGGTAAACTAGCCACGAGCCTACTCCACTGCCGCGTTGTTGATTGCGACATCATCTTCACCGTCGGTCACCTCCATTGTTGCCGACTGGTTTTTTCACCTCCATGGTTGGTGTACTCCGCCGCCGTTGTTGATGGCGACATCATCTTCATTGTCGGTCGCCTCTACCGCTGCCGACTAGTTTCTTCGCCTCTACGGTTGGTGTACTCCACCGCCGTTGTTGATGGCGACATCGTCTTCATCATCGGTCGCCTCTGCCGCCGCCGACTGGTTTTCTCGCCTCTACAATTGGTGAACTCCGTCGCTGTTGTTGATGGCGACATCGGCTTCATCGTCGGTCGCCTCCATCGTCGCCGATTGGTTTCTTCGCCACCACGGTTGATGGAATCCATCGCCGTTGTTGATGGCGACATCATCTTCATCACCAACCGCCTTCGTCGTCGCCGACTGGTTTTTTTACCTCTACAATTGGTGAACTCCACCGCTGCTGTTGATGGCGACATCGTTTTCACTGTTGGATGCTTTCATCGTCATGTCAGTGGCTCAGCCNCCCCCTTTCCCCCCCCCCCCCCCGAGGGCTGACATCATCAACCTTGTTTTTCAGTTCGAAAATAATTAATAATTGTGTCATAAATCGGTTTAATTTCCAAAAAAGCCATTTAAATGGCTCAAAACTTCTATAATTCATACGAACTCCAAATTGAGCCATTCAACTTGAAAAATTCATCTAAAATTGAGCTTTATATGTTTGTTTACTTTTCTTGTACTATTTATTCAGTTTTTATTAGAGTTTTTCCTCATTTTGTGTGCCATTGTGTTGATTCCGCCATTTCGAAAGATCGTGCTCGCGAGGAAAAGTTTTCAGAAGATTTTTTGAAGAAGCAAGGCAAGTCACACATTTCTCCTTGAGCTTGTTGATCCTAATTTATGAAATGTTTTACTGTTTGCAAATAAAATTGCATGTTTTGCTAATTACATAGGAATAGGGTTTACCTGTCTGCTAGCTTGTGCCTGATTTACTTGATATTCGTTCTTTGCTAAACTTGGGTGATAATTTGACCAGCTTGTGTCACTTATGTTGACTTTCTAGAATTATGATATGCTTAGCCATGCTTAATTACTACTAGCTCATTTAATGGGATAATTACATTACTTACATTTAGCATCTTGATGAAATGTGAGCTCGAGGCACTTGGCCATGTTATATTGATCGTAATTATCCAACTAAAATATGACTTAATGGTGGGTTGTGGGTGCATGGTTTTGCTAGTCGCACCCATGGCAATTAAGGGCCGGTTCGCGGGAAAACCCTGGAAGACTTATCGTGCGTACTACAAGCCAGCGTGGGCAACAGCTGGACTTGTAGTGTATCTCTTTCCTTTCTGATGTTCTTAGGCAAGGGTGGGCGTGATGGAGTTTGGATGGGCCCTGTGACGGTCTATGCGGCTTCCGGATTCACCTAGGCACAAGGGGGTTGCCTACCTTGGATGTAAGGGTAGGGGCGAAACCTGAAGTGTGGTGCGATTGGTCAGGGGAAGTTATGCGAAGAGTCTTGTCACAATCACTCACCATAGTGACGTGTCCGGCCGGGCACGATAACATGATGGTGGATTGTGTCTTGAGGGTATAGTTGTACACCTCTGATCGGAGTAAAACTATTCGAATAGTCGTGCCTGCGGTTATGGGCGATCAACCAGATTCATCGTGATTAGTCCTATATTATTAATTAATTAATTTAACATAATGAGCTGGTGTAGTTCGGGTCGTTTGGTTGGGGCCTGTTCAACGTGGTGTAGCGTTGTTCAGTGGACATTTAATCTTGCCTTAATTAATAAACTGTTTTACCGTTTTCAACTATAAATGTTTACAATTGCCTTTATGCAAATAACCACAAATCTTCCTTTGTCTCCTCTTTCACGTCTGCATCATTGGTGTGGCTTGTTGAGTACGATGGTTGTACTTAATCTTGCTATTATTTTCCTTTTTCAGAAGTATAGTGTTTCTGAGTTGATGACGAAGTTAGAGGACCAAGGCCTATATCCCAGTTGAGTTTTGCCTGTGGAGTGGAGTTGAAGCCCCGCTAGGATCGTCTTTTCCGCTGCTGCTGTTTTCTTTTCGGTGTGAGAACTAAGGCTGTGTTTGTTTGGGTGCGTTGGGAACTCATTCCCTTCGCACGAAAAATGAAGCGACTCATTAGCATGATTAATTAAGTATTTACCAATTTTTTTGAAAAATGGATTAATATGATTTTTAAAGCAACTTTCATATAGAAACTTTTTGCAAAAAACATACCGTTTAGCAGTTTGAAATGCGTGCGCGTGGAACACGAGGGAGTGGAGTTGGGGAAACAGGGTACCGAACACACCCTAAGTGTCTTCTGTAAGTATTTACGCTTTATTTACGTTTGGATTTGTATATTAATTTATCATTTTGTCTACCTTGACTTGATTTCTGGACAGGGATTTGTACACATAATAGTCTGAAAATTTGGTTAAATTTCTGGGTGTGACAATTATAGATTTAGCATCAGGGCCTCCAATTTGTAGGTACGGGCATGCATTGGGAGTGCCCTAACCACCGGTAACTGCCAGCTTTTGAATTCAAAATTTAAATGTAAACTTATGATTGATGTACTTGAGAATTTGCACCAAATGTCCCATCGACATACAATGAAGTTTGAAGTACTGCATGCATAACAAGAGTAATTCTGGAGAACACACAGCAGAACTACTAACTGATATATTCTATGTAGGGGGAGAAGTGTGTGAATAACAAGTCAAGATACACCATCTGACAGCCAGAGTAAAATGGCTAGCTAGCTAGCTACTCCCTCCGTCCCAAAATAAGTTAGCTACGGGTGTATGTCCAGAGTTCTAGTACTAAGATATATCTGATAGTTGAAGCCCACAATAATGATAACTCATCGGCTAGAACTCCAATGAATACTACATAAAAACTTATCGGCTTACTAAAATTAAACTTATTAGCATCAATCTAATAGATCAGATTTAACCAAGACAATACAAGATTGAAGACAATAAAAAAAAACCTATTTAGTCGGTAGATATATATAAACGTGATGGATATATAAATCTATCCAAAAAAACAATATGATTAGAGAAACATCAACTTATTCAAAATATCGGACCTAACCGAGACAATCCTAACTAAGCTGATACGACTCTAAACAACAATACAATTAAAAATAGAATCAATATATCAGATAGACAACGCTTGTGTCAACCTAGATAGAATATCGGACTTAACTAAGAAAGTTCTAGCCACGTCGATACAAGTGAAGTTGACGGAACTTATTTCCTCGCCGGAGATCAAACTCAACCGATGCAACTGTTAACACCAAACATTGGTACAATTTTCTTAGTGGATTCGGTTAAGGAAAGAAGCCAATTGGTAGATGGAAATTTATCTAGAAGAGACCGAGTTCAAGAAGAAATTGTGAAGACCGCGACATGGCAATTTAATTCTATCTATTAATTAGACAGGATTTAGTAATTTTTCTTTTATCTTTAGAAAGTTTGTCTAGTGTCCGATCAGGACTTATATCTTTCTTTTTATCTTTAGGAAACATGTATCATGTCCGATTAGGATTATATCAACTCGAGGGTATAAATATGTACACCCGGAGTCTTTGTAAATCATCTACACAAATTAATACAATTACTTTCGACGCATCGCCACCCTTTTATTCTGGCAAGTTCTTAGTTTCAAGTTGGGTTGCATCTGTTGAGTTTGACCTTTGATGAGAAGTAAGTTCCGTCAACTTCGCTTGTATCGGCGTGGCTAGAACTTTCCCGGTTAAATCCGATATTCTATCTAGGTCGACACAAGCGTTGTCTATCTGATATATTGATTTTATCTTTAATTGCATTGTTGTTTAGGGTTATATTGGCATAGTTAGGACCTTCTCGATTAGGTCTGATATTCTGGCTAAGTTGATATTTCTCTAATTGTATTGTTGTTCTAGATAGACTTGTTATATCCATCACATTTGTATAGATCTATCAGCTTATCTAGTTTATTTTATCAAACGCAATCTCGTACTATCTCAGTTAGGTCCGATCTTCTAGATTGCTGCCGATAATCTAAGTCTTGCTGAGCCGATAGGTTTATGCAACGTTCATCGGAGTGTTAGCCATTGTTATCATTATTTTTGGGCTTCAGCTATTAGATGTATCGGTTAGTTAGCCGATATACACTTTAATCTACTTACATCGGATCTCCAGCTAATGTATGTTTTAACCATCGAATTTACATCTATGACATTATATCAGTTTTGACCAATTGGTTTGCCTTATATTATCTCATTGCCTAGTTACATCAGCTTATACTCAAACTTGTATAATCTTTAGTTAAATTTATCTTTATCAACCTTAATCTTATATTGTCTTGGTTAGGTCTGATCAATCAAGATTGTCTTTATGATTAGGCATAGTTTAGTTCCAGCCGATGATAATATAAATCTTATTGTTTATTTGAATATACATCGGATCTATAGCCAATTGATCGAAACCCTATCGACATTAGCTGACATCGCTACATCCCATCGGCTTATTAGCCGATCGACTCCTTGATCTTATACAGATAATCTACCTATCTTGTTAGATGTAGGATCAAACTAATTGCACGGCTTGAACCCGATTGATAGGGCCTACACTGGAGCTAAGCAAATCTCCTAGGCCTTCGTGTGTCAAGACGAATTTCACGTCAACAGCAGCCCAACTTGAAACTGAGAACTCGCCGGAATAAAAGGTGGCAATGCGCCGAAAGTAATTGTATTGATCTGTGGAGATGATTTACAAAGGCCCTGGGTGTACATATCTATACTCTCAGGTTGATACTAGTTCTGATCGGATACGATATAGGTTTCCTAAAGATAAAAGAAAAAATACAAGTTCTGATCGAAAACTAGACAAAACTTCCTAAATATAAAGAAAAATAACTAAATCCTGCCTAATTAATAGATAGAATTAAATAACCATCTCATAGTCTTCACGATTCTTTCTTGGACCCGGTCTCTTTTGGATAGGCTTTCATCGGCTAATTGACTTCTTTCCTTAACCGAATCCACTAAAAAACCGTAACAAATTTTGGTATTAACACCCATCCCCTCCCTGTTCTAGATCTGGTCGGAGGGGAGGAGGCCGTGGCGGCAAAGAGGGAGGTAGCGGTTGCGGCGGCCGGCAGCGACAAAGGGGAGGGGTTGCACAGGTGGAGGCGGTGGATCCAGCCGTGAAGGCGATGGATCCAGCCGTCCAGTCGACGACCGCTGGCTCCTCTATCTCTCTGGCGTGGTGATGGCGCAGTGAAGTGGCAGATCCGACGATGCGGTTCCTCCACTCCCTCTGCCTTCCCTCTCCCAGATCTAGGTACATACCCTCGCTTCCTCACTTCCTAGTCTCTTTGTTTCCAATTCATGGATGCATTGGTTAGTTATCTATCTCACAGGAGATGACAACATCGTTGTTGCTGTGGTTGAGGAAGCTTGCAGATCGTTGTTTGTTGTTTAATGTAGATTGGAAATTTGTGAATGCTGCAAATCTTGTCTCTCGTTTTTCTGGTTACTCATTTGTAAATTTGTGAATGTTGTAAATGCTATAAATTGTGGTGCTTAATGAATTTGGTCATTTAAGATTCACTTTTGTGGATTTGGGAATAGTTGCTCTGCATTGGATCTGATCTGGCGGATCGAGAAGCAGCGTCAGCTGTGGATGTGGATGGAGCAACGCCGCTCCATCCGCTATGATTTTTTTAGCGCTGGAATGATTTTCACAGGCAGACGGTATAATTTAGTTGCTTGTGAAAATTGATTTTTTTCACAAGCGGCCATCCGCCCGCTTGCGAAAATACATGATTTTCACTTGCCTTTGATTGCAGGCGAAGTGGCTGGCTGCCTGTGTAAACGTGTTTTGGCTACCTGCGAAAAATCCTTTTTTATAGTGAAATACAGCAAATGCATGCACGCCATTAGTTCTCAATCAATATAGACAGTAATGCGCAAACAATTCGATCAGAAATAGGGACTGTCCAGATGATGAAAGGTGAGAAATTCAGCAGAGAAGTCTACCCAAGAGAAGCAAAAACTGTCAAAATTTCTCACCCGTCTTCGTCTGAAGTCCCGGCCTCTAATCGAACGAACAATTAATAATAGAAAGAAAACTATACAAAATAAACGCGTGCATGCGCTACTGAAAAACCTAAAATTGTGACGATATGAATAACCCTACAGAAATCTCCAAAATATTACTACACTCTAAGATCATCTCATCAGGTAACCTGCAATACTACTAGCCTGACGCTCTCTCTCTCTCTCCGCGTTATTTTTGTACACATATAACTACATATATGCACAAATATAATGCAGCTATACACAGGCCCATCAACTGAATGATCATATGATCAGGACAGCCAAGAAGATGAAATGGTCAGGTCCAGGTTCAGATCAGTGGTCAGCATATTGCTCTCCTTCTTCGCACAAGCGGCGGCGGCGGCGGCGAAGTGGTCATCGGCCGAAGAGACGAATACTTCGTCCCTCGACGGCGCGGCGACCTCCTCGCTGATCGTGCTGGAGCCGTCGGCGTCGCTGCCGCCGGCGTCCTCCCACAGGCCGATCGACAGCGTCAGGTCGCAGTCTGTCTGCTGCTTCAGAGGCTTACTGTAGTTAGTAGTCTGACGACTTGCTCTAGTTGCCTGCAAAGATATATTCAACGGCACATATGTTAATTAATCTACGTTTCAGTGTTAATAAGCTTTCTGAAAATGTATATGGATTGTAACTTAATTTGTAAGCATTTCAGAGATAGTTTGGATAGTTCATGGTCTGGACCATATGCATGCAGAAGCAGGCATAAACAGTCAATACACGGCAGTATGGTTTGCTAGTTTGGCAGCCTGCACCTAATGCATGTTTCCAAAACAAAAGCTTCTAGGGAATATATAGTACA
Source organism: Oryza officinalis (assembly GCA_008326285.1). NCBI lineage: Eukaryota > Viridiplantae > Streptophyta > Magnoliopsida > Poales > Poaceae > Oryza > Oryza officinalis. The sequence goes on along the minus strand of BDMV01000006.1, from coordinate 44,157,096 downwards.
TATATGGAAGATGGATTCTTTAAGTAAACTACGTCTGAATTTGTCCATAGCTTTTCTTTTTATCTCTCCATATATATTGTGTATATCTACATGAACAGGAATACAGGATATATATACACCAAGACGTTTATATGCTGAAAACTCAGACAAATGTCCAACGAAAAAATACAAATATATATATATGCAATTAAGTGATATTATTTCATTATTTGAGGAGTAGCTAGTGTATTTATGTAGTTTTCCAGTGAGGAGGAGAAAGGCACCTGTTCTGTTGTAATCACGTTGGAGTTCCATGGAAGAAGACGCCCTCTACTTTGTTCCCAGTTTCTGAATATTTCTTCTATTGATGGCCTGCAAGTAGGTATAAAATCAATATATTGCATAAAATGCACTTGGAACAATATTGAAAATTGATTAATTAACCGGTGCCTCTCTCACACTCACATTGATGAGCGGCCGCAGCGGAGTATGGTGTAAGTATTATTGTCTGAAGATACAGTGTTTCTATCCTCTGACGCATAAATGCAGCGATCTTCACTATTCACAAACGCACGTTTGCTAATGTTGTTAACAGTAGCTGATGTCAACTTCTGGAGGGTGACAGGATGATTGCTGTTGCTAGAGCCTGATCTGTACATCTGACCATTATTTAAGAGAGAAGAAAAAAAGGTTGAGCCACGGATCAAATCTCTAGCTAATATTGGCATACAAATTAATCTGAAGAACATGCAGCATATATAGCAAGATGCATATATACATGCATGTATCAATTATTTGCTGGCATATGGAATAGGAAAAGTGTCCTAGCCTCCTAGGTGTACAAAAACACATATATACCTGAAGGTGGCTCTTGATATGAGATATGCTAACTCCCTTCACGCCCATCAACTGAAGAATTCGCTTCGGTGTTGCTTCTGTCAGACAAAAGCGAGAAGATATAAATTATCAGCAACTCTGAAGAATGATCTACAAATAAATATCATCATGAATTCATGATGCAGTACTGCTATTCCATGGTCCAGGGATCATGAGACCAAAAATTAAATTATGTCTCCCTCAGGACAGAGAAAATTAGTCGATCGGGCAGCTTTGTATGGCTGGACCGTGCTGGATAAAGCACACAATTACGATAATGTTAAATGAAGTACTGGAAACTTTGAAATATTTTAGTTTGCAAATGAGATAATAACTCAGTAGGCTGAGTAGTACATATGAAAATGGCTGTTAGTACTCAAGGTACATGCACGATAAAAAAAAAAGGGGTAGAAAAAGAGTAAAAGATCTACGTACGAACTGATCTAATTAATTTGGGAGGAAAATTAAAAATAAAAAATCGTCAAGAAGAACAGATATTGAATTTTGGAAAAAGATATATATCTGGCTAGTCCAGGATGAAAGTGGCTCCAATTGATAAATTATTGTGCTATAATGATATTCCATCTAACCAATTAACTCTTATTAAATTGTATGTTTCAGTCTTAATTATCCATAGAAAATCTACAAAAGAGAACGGGAAAAGGAAATAATTAATCTCGTGGGTGTTCATCGTGCATATGCACATATAATATCACGTGTCTTTATTTTTCTTTAATTATATTCCTGCTACGCTGTGTCCGTTTTCAAACTCCTGCCTAACCGACACCATCTAATAATTAAGGAGACCAAACTTTCTAAACTAAAAAACAAACAAAAAAAAAAGAAAGCACTTTGTTTAGTCAGTTCCCTTGAAAAACATGATAGCTCGATCTATACCTAGCAAAATCCCAATTAATTTGATCATCAAAGCGAACTCCATGTCCATGCAATTAAGCACATGATGAATATAATCAGCAGCTTGCATGATCAATATCTGCTCATAGCTAGATTTGATCAAGACCATGCATGCATCCATGGTTGGTGTTTCAGCTAGAAACTCACCGTCCTGGCCGCCGAGGCACTCGACGGCCTCGACGAACTGCCGGTGCAGCTCCTCCGTCCACCGCATCCGCGGCACCTCGGACCGGTTGTACTGCCGAACTCCTCTCCTCTCAAACCCACCCATGATCACGGATCGATCGATCTCGCCGTCGGCAGGTAATTCCTTGTAGCGCTATAGCTAGCTCTATCCTTCTGAAAATTATCTCTATGCTTCTGATAAATACAAGAGCTACCTCAAGCTAGCTAGCCTGATGGTTGCTACAAAGAGAAGTAGCTATATATATGCAGAGAGGGAGAGAGATAAAGATGGTGATGATGATATATGAAGAAGAAGAAGAAGGAGAACACCCCAAGAAGTATATATATTCAAGTACTTGTTTGTTGCCTACCGTGCAGAAACGTACCAAATCGAATGTGTGGAGAGTAGAGAGAGAGAGAAGGCTGAATTTTCTGACCTAGTCCGGTCAAACATTCATGCTCACTTGCTACTTTACTGAACACACAGATAAGAAAATTTTTTTAAAAAAAGTATAGGAACCCCAGTTTGTGAAGAGTTTGGGCGCTGTCCCTGTTCACGAGACAGCGAAGTATGAGTTCAAGTAGCTCATGCATTTCCCATTGGGATCGACATGTACTGTTCATTGATAGATTTGTCTGGGTCTACATACAATGACTACTGCTAGTGTGAATAGTTCTCTCTTTGACAAACTGAAAATGAGATATTGATATTTCTTTGAATTTTTACATTGTTCAACGGGAACATTAATTAGCCATCTTGTTTGTCTGGCTAGTATGTGTTTGACAAAATTATTCAAGATATACTATACTAGTACTAATGTACTAGTGTGTCTACGTACGTTTTCAACTTGATATGTACGGGTTAATTGTATATATATTGGTTGAGTTCAGAAAGGTAGACTTCATGCAAAAGTTAAATATATATTTGAGGTCAATTCAACTCTCTCTTTGCTCTGGATTTTCCCCAATAAAATGGGAAAGGGATATGCATGCAGCCATCGACTTATTAATTAGCTGCATATATATGATATATATGAATATATATCTCAATATCATGACTTATGTCTGACGACAAGTATGTATAGCTAGCACCGGCAGCATGTGTTCAAAAGCATATGTGAAAGCATGAACTTAAATTAAGATCGACTTGAGCATATTTATATATATTCCTTACAAATTCCATTTGCACGACTCACTTGTGTTAGCTAGTGATCGAGTTCAAATTGATAACTTCATATATTATGTGTACGGTGTACCTTGTATTATATTAGAAATTAGGAAGAGAGGTAGCTGGGGAAATATCTATATAGTTAGCTAGGTAAAGAATTTTCTCGACCGTTAATTAATAATAGTCATAGTTGATAACATAATATAGCCAGAGAATTTAAGTTCCTATTTTGCTTGATATATATGACGACTTTGGCAACAGATTAAATCACATTGCATGCATCATTTAATTTGAAATATTCAAAGAGATGCTCATAATTTCTCCTCTTGGATATGCACATGTCGCTGGTGATAAATTGATAAATGCGTGTTTGATCGGGGTACAGAAGAAGAATTCTGTGGCTGGCATAGGTACCTTGCATGATAAAATGCTTTCTAAGTCAAGGTAGTAGTTTGCAATTACCTATCAAGATTACAACAATGACATCACGGGGAAAATGAAAGGACGAGCAAAAGCCAAGCATTCGGTACGTATGGGAAATGAATTGTGGACTTTGGACCACATTCTTGTCCAGGGATCGGATATGCAAATTAAAGGGAAATAAAAAAGGTGAGAAAAAGATGCATCTCTCTATCAACATCGATCCTATCCCAACCAATCCAATTTCATGGATGCATCCTCAGTAGTACACTTTAACTTGGTCATGGATAGGGACATAGACACGGTCTTTTGAAATTCTCTCCATGCCATTAATTTCATCTAGCTAGAAGCTTGGACATTTTTAATCAAGACGAAAGACAAATGTATCAATTTGTATAATTAAGTTGCAAGAAAGTTTCCTCCAGAAATTAAAGTTTCATCTAGAAATTTTCATTGTACGTGTACATCATGCACAAGAAACAATGCAAGTTCTCTACACATTAAAATCTTGAAATTGTCTTTTCAACAATTTTTTTTGTGAATGTGGAATATCTAATATACATCTAACTCCATCTCTTTAATTAGCTGTATGCTGAAAATTGCGTAGAACTGAAATACACTTTATAATACAGTGACAAGGGATATGTAATTTTAACCCTGAGATCACATGTTCAATCCTTAACACGCTCACAATTTCTTCTTTAAAATGTTTGGAGGGACGTCTCTCCCTCCAAATCACTTTTTTTTTGAAATTGCGTAGAACTTACCAAAAAATGAGCCAGAAGAACTATAGATGTATAAGTATATAGAGACGACAGTAAAAAATATCTATTCAGAAAATTTTCAAGATCAAACCCACTCGTACATGCATCATACTTGCATGTCAGCAAGGTTGAAAAGGGGTGAAGTTATTGTATGTATTTATATATATATATATATATATATATATATATATATATATATATATATATATATATATATATATGGATGTATTAACATTAATATAATTTCCATATTTTATCATCTCAATGAAAATATTTCAGAACTATCAAAGGTTTCATAAAACCAAGGTACGTACATGAAGAAGAGGGGGTATATAATATATTTAATTACAGAGCAATTATTTATTTATACTATTAATTCCTTCCATCTTTGTGATATATATTAAGTAGGAGTATTATTGAAGCTAATTAAGTAATGTGGCCCCTTTGGTGTACAAGGAATGATTAAAAAAAAAACAACATGGCAAAACACTCACCGATTAAATCAGGTGGTCCAAGCATGCAGACGAAGGGCTTTGAAGTTTGACCTTGCAGGAGTACGTACGTACGTACTTGATTTGTAAACATTTCTATTCCCTACGTTACATCGTTTTGATTTTTCTACTTAAACTTTTGTAAGTTTAACTAAATTTATAGAAAAATTTAACAACATCTAAAACACCAAATTAGTAGTTTCATTAAATCTAACATTAAATATTTTTGATAATATGTTTATTTTGTGTTGAAAATGCTACTATGTTTTTCTATAAATTTGATCAAACTTAAATAAATTTATCTTTAAAAAGTAAAAACGGCTTATAATATAATACAGAGGGATCATGCATATAAATAGATTTCTTGTTGAAAATTACTTTCATCAGCAGGTTATTTTGTAAAATTTTCATACACCGACAACTGCAACGTAAATACTTAAATTGTTCCATTATAAGGGGCCAAAAGGTTATTTTCATGCCTTAAAAATATAAATAATTAAAACATGTTTATGTTTAAAGATTATTCTAAGTTTGACTTGAAACATTGCAAAACATTTGCGATGTTTCCGATACGATGAAAAAATAGCACACTGATTTGACTATAAGCTCTTCATGTTCTTTTGCTTTCCAGATAATTGTACTAAAACTGCAAAAGAAAATGAGTATATACTTTATTTAAGAAAAAAGTCCGAATTACCCCCTAACTATTGCGGTAGTTCAAATTACCCCTAAACTCTAATACCAAACACCTATGACCCCACATATCAGTGATTCTCCAATATTTATCTCTTTCCCGGTTCAACTCTGGCACACAACAACGACAAGGGAGGGTGCTGCCACTGTCGCCCATATTCCTCTCTTCCCCCTCTCACTAAGATCTCAGCAAGCGAGGCGGACTCTGGCGAGTGGGCGTCATCTGCAGCCGCCCCTCCTCCTCTTTTCCCTCGGATCGACCTCGGGAGGTGATGTGGACTCCAACGAGGCAGTCCTCACCGCTGCCGCCTATCTTCCCCCGAAACGATCTCCGGAGACGATGCGGACTCTGACAAGGCGGGCCTTAGCCGCCGCAGCCCCTCTTTCCCTAGATCGACCTCGAGAGGCGATGCAAACTTCGGCGAGACGGGGCCTCAGCCACCACCACCGCCCCTCTTCGCTGGCGAGGTGAACTGAGCACCGGCTCAAGGTCCTCACTGAACGCGGGCTGCCTCCATTGTTATAGGTGACGGAGTTTGAGCTTGTGTAGTGACGGCCTCGGGGAGCAAAAGAGGAGCTTGTGCGGAGGCGGCGGCAAGCTCCTGGCTAGCGAGCGCCATGGCACCCTCCTCCTCAAGCTCTCGCCACTGGTACCTACTCGGTGCTCTCACCCTCGAACCACCACTGACCACCCCTTCCAGCGCCTTCCCTGAGCAAGGTTGAGCTCCATCGCCAATCGCCATTTGCATCACCCTCCCGAGCAAGCTCTGCAGTTCCGCTACCAGCCCCACCTCCAACACCCTCCCCTAGGAGAGCTTGAGCTCCGCCGATAGCCACAGCTCCCCGTCGGTCGCCACTGACCAAAGCACCCTCCCTGCCACACCTGCTGCCGCCTAGAGCACCCTCCTAGCCAAGCCTGCAACGCCAATAACAGATAGGAGGCAGAGAGAGGTGTGATACATGACATGTGGGCCCTATATTTATTTATTTATTTTGCTGATTGGATTGCCACGTTGATGTCGCGTAGGACCAAAACCGCGTTGATTAAGTGAGGGGATAATTTATCCGGTTTGAGAAGTTTGGGATGTTAAATGTCTGGTATTAGAGTTTAGAAGGTAATTCGAACACGACTATAATAATTAGAGGGGTAATTAGAACTTCTTTAATTTACTCTTCATATATACGCTCCTATATAGAGAATGAGAACATACTTAGATACATACCAAGAATTAATCTTTCCCCACGACAATCAAGAAAAGAAAAGGAAGCTAGCCATCATGCGTGTTGGTGTTGGCTCTTTACATTCGATGTTGATCGATGGACAAACCATGCATGCCGTGAGAAGCTTCGCCACTGAATTTGTTGCCGAAATGGTCGACATGTATTATATTGCATCTACACTTGTCGCGTTAGCAATGACAGTTTGAATTAATTTCCATGCACATGCATGTACGCAAAAGATTTATTCAGCTTTTAATTTAGACTGTTCCAAGAAAACAAGCAGCAGGACCACTCCCAAAAGCAAGCAAAACTGAGACGTTGGTTGTTAGAAGACAAATGCATAATGCTCCATATAGATTTGCGCACATGAATACATTTCTATTGAACAAGTAATTACGTTATTAATAAAAGCATTCGCGGCTTCTAGACCAAAATGTACACTTTGGCAAAAACACAGAAGATACTCCTCCTCCTCCTCCTCCTCCTCTTCTTCTTCTTCTTCTTCTTTCCTAGATCGACTAGCTAGCTAATCAAAATTAATCTAGCTAAGTTAAGTTGTAGCTATACTAAAATTCAAAGGCTTGGCAGCCCATGCGTGGAACAACGGAAATGCCATGAGAATATTGCAGGAAGGAGCTAGGGAATCGTAAGTCATCAAGGCATAAAGCTAGATTTTTATTGATCTCCATATATACTGTATCTCACAATATTTGACAAGCACAACAAAAGCTACGTACTACTAGTTGTACTGTTGCCGTCGCCCTCATGCTAATTAAAGACGGTGCCGACCTCTTAAAATCGTATGGACTTGGGGCTCATCTATATATGCTGCTGCTGCCGTGTTCTCTACACTAGACAAATTCTTCATTCTCTTGTACATATACTAACATAGTCACACACATGAAAGCATATATGTCGACGTAGTAAATCCCCCTCCACGAAAAATATATGTTGTATGTACATTAGAAAATAATTTGCTTCATTAATTATCGAAAATAAAATAATTAAATCACTGTGTGGGCCAGTGATGATATGACATGAAACTGCCAGTACCATTCTCTTTCATAGCTATTTTACGATGGTCTCTATTAATAGGAGTATATATTTATACCTCAAATAATTTTTTTAACTATCAAAAGTGAGTATAATTGTTTATACTGATAGTAGACTACTACTAATTGAAACCATTCTAAAAGCATATTTTCTTTGAGTTATTTACATGTAGTTCACGGAGTACAAAGAATTTAAGTATTTTGTTCATAACATTATTGCGTGATTATGGGAGGTACATAATGGCAACAATTGTAAGGGAAATCAAGGTTCCCTGTTGTTTGATCTACGATTGATAAGGCGTGAAAAGTAAACTAAGTAACCATAAAATATTTTATGAAAAAAGCTTTTTTATCTATGTTTTTGGTGCTTTAAAAATCAATACTGGAAAATTTACTACAACAAAAAAACCCTCAAAATTAACTTAAAAATAAGTTTTAAAATTCAGATTTTAGCTACGGCTAATAAGATATGACAAGTAGACAATAAGAGACAGCATGTGCATTAATATACATTTCAAGAGGCGGGAAAAAACTATGTTTTCTCGTACATTTTAAATTCCATGTGGTGATTATATGTCCTTAATTTGGCCTTATGGGAAAGCATGTGTGAAAAATTGTTTATTGGTATTTTTAACATAAAAACTTATCATATTTTGTTGTTGTAAAGAAGAAGCTAGCAAACCATGTATGGATATGGAATTATTTCTATTATCTAAAAAAGAAAAATCATAGATCATATATATATATATATGGATCCTCTACCTTTGAAGTCACATGACTTTGTCACTGACATGTGGACCTGATAAATCCTGAATTCATATGTTAGTGATAAACATATGTTAGTGATAAAGGCACAAAACCCATATGTTAGAACACAACTCCCAATTAATAAAAGGTAGATGAACAATGCACGCATCATAATTAATTCGGTTTGCTTAATACTACTCTATTTTTCTGATTGATAGATACACAACCCTAGCCTAGCTAATTATAAGGAGAGACTTCAATTCCAACGTTCCACCTTTCCTGAGCCTAAATGTACGCAAACTTAAATTAGCACGCTCACCACACGTCACAAATTAAAGTTTCTCCAAATAATGAAGTAGTGTATGACGTATACCCCTTCAAAGTTGCATATGAGCTGAAAAAGGCTAAACTCGGATATGTACCAATTTTTTAATAAAGGAACCTTTATATCTCACACAATTATTATATATCGAAACGGTATATACACTAGTACACAAACAGCTATAGGTGCCGGTTGGGAACCGGCAATAGATGCCGGTTTCCCAGCCGGTACCAATTGGTCGGCACCAATGACACTAGGTCATTGGTGCCGGTCGTAGAACCGGCACCTATGTGCTCTCCCGGATTCAAAAAAAAAAGAAGCCGGCTCCTAGCTAAGAAAATGCTTTCATAGATGCACTAACCGTCGCGAGGTCGTCGCCGAGGCCGTCGCCGGCCGCCGAGCCCCTCTCCGTGTCGAGGTCGTCGCCGGCCGCCGAGCCCCTCTCCACGCCGAGGTCGCCGCCGGCCGCTGGGTCCCTCTCCGTGCCGAGGTCGTCGCCGGCCGCCGAGCCCCTCTCCGCACCGAGGTCGCCGCCGGCCGCTGGGTCCCTCTTCGCGCCGAGGTCGCTGCTGGGGTCCCGAGCTCGTGGGGAGGCCGCTCGTCGCGGGGCGACGCTGCTCGCCGGCTATGAGAGGGGGCGCAGGGAGAGGAGGAGGGGAGGGTGAGGGGAGAGGGAAGGCGCGGCGGACGGAGGAGGGGAGGGCGAGGGGGAGGGGGAGGGGAGGCGTGGCGGACGGAGGAGGGGAGGGCGAGGGGGAGGGGAGGCGGGTGCGGAGGACGGAGGCGCGGCGGACGAAGGGGAGGGGAGGCGCGGCGGACGGAGGAGGGGAGGGCAAGGGGGAGGGAAGGGGAGGCGCGGCGGACGAAGGAGGGGAGGGTGAGGGGGAGGGGAGGCGAGCGCGGCGGTCGGAGGCGCGGCGGACGAGGGGAGGGAGGGGAGGGAGGCGCCGCGGTCGGAGGAGGGAGGGCGAGGGGAGGGGAGGGTGTAATAACCCGGTCCAAGACATAATAGGATTGATAAGATACTCATGCCAACAAGTTGCAACTTTTTTTCGGAAGCCCATCTCCAAAAAACTCTAAAGTTAAGCGTGCTTGGCTTGGAGAAATCTAGGGATGGGTGACCGACCGGGAAGTCCTTCCCGGGTGCACACGAGTGAGGACAAAGTGCGTAGAAAAGACTAGTGTTGGTTTGTGAGTTGTTAACGCCAGAATTTGGTAAGCCCCGAAGTCCTCATCGGCCCAGGATTTATATTGGCTCAAGGTTGGTATCGGCCTAGAGTCTTATATCGGCCGATGGGGGTTATCTTAAACCAACCACCAACAGCAGTCGGATTCTTGTTAGATTCGGGAAGATCTTATCCAGAGAAGACCGAGTTCAAGAAGGATGCGGCTTGTATCTCTTAATTAGGAAGAGTTTGTTAGTTTTTTGTTTTATCTTTAGAAAAGTGTGTTAGTGTTCGGCAAGGACTTTATTTGTTTCCTTTTATCTTTAAGAAAGTTTGAGTCGTAATCTGTTAGGATCTTTGTTAGTCTATGGGTATAAATATGTAAGCCCAAGGTTCATGTAAAATCATCTCACGATCAATACAACTTCGGCGCATCGCCAACCTTTACTTTTCGTCTTCTTCGGCGAGTTCATGCCCTTCCCGCGAGGGGTAAGTCTCGTTATGGCTGCTTGCGCTGTCGGGGCTAGGGCTTCAATGTTCTGATCTCGTCAACGTAAGCACCTACTATCATATATCTTAGTCAATCTGGTTTGGCGTCTCGATTTAGTCGTATCGGTCGAGATTCGTTTTAGGGTTTACGCCGGTATCGACTAAATTGCCTCGCTAGATTAGATTGGCTAAGGTATCCACCACCCCGAAAATCAGTCGAGGGCTTGATTGTCTAGATTTGCGTTTCTTTTCATACTTAGTGCCGCTAAGTCGTGATTAGAACCGTAATCTCTAGCTTCCCTGTCGATTGCCAATAAGGGTTTCACCGGGGTTTCAGCCGGTGAGTTATCTGGACGTTGCATCGGCCCAAGAGTTTTACATATAGATTGGATCTGGCCGATGACAACAGAGTATTTATCGTTTATCTGCTTATTGAGAGTTTATGCCATCTGACCTCTGGCCGATGTATGCTTTAATCTTCAGATCAATGTTATTTTATATTTGGATTATGCTATATCACATTGCTATATCATCATGTTATCATCGGCTGATCGATTGTCTTGGCTATCGGCCTATCGACCGATAGACCTTCCGTTCTGCTATTTTGCATATCTTGTCAGTGGCAGGATCAAACTGACTGGCACACCCGCGCTTCATCAATTTTAGGACCTGCACTGGAGCTAAGCAGATCTCCCAGGCCTTCGTGTGTCCGCACGCCGGATCCACATCGGCGGTACGGATTTGGCGTCAACATGAGGGCAGTCTATGTCCTATTTAAGCTGCTAGATGTAAGCGGGCCCAGCCTCGTGAAGGCGGGACGTTACAGTATGGTATCAGAGCCGACTCTCGCGGTTTCACGAGCGCGTGTGTCGTAGTTGCGCAGGCATGGTGCGCATGGCTGGTGTGGACCCGGTGTGGTCAGACAGCATGGCACATGCGCTGGCACTGGACATGGGTGTGTCGTAGTTGCGCAGGCATGGTGTGCATGGCTGGTGTGGACCCGGTATGGTCACACAGCATGGCACATGCGCTGTCACTAGACACACAGATGTGGCCAAGAGGGAGTTCCTAGCTTGGGGTTGATCGACGAGGACGTCGATCTCTTAAGGAGGTGAGGATGTAATTACCCGGCCCAAGGCATAATAGGATTGATAGGATACTCATGCCAACAAGTTACAACTTCTTTTTCGAAAGCCCATCTCCAAAGAACTCTAAAGTTAAGCGTGCTTACCCTAGAGAAATATAGGGATGGGTGACCGACCGGGAAGTCCTTCCCGGGTGCTCACGAGTGAGGACAAAGTGCGCAGAAAAGTCTGGTGTTGGTTTGTGAGTGCAGAAAAGTCTGGTGTTGGTTTGTGAGGGCAGTCTATGTCCTATTTAAGTCCTATAAAGTCTGGTGTTGGTTTGTGAGGGCAGTCTATGTCCTATTTAAGCAAGCGTGCTTTTCCTGGGTGTGTGAACGAGTGAGGACAAAGTGCGCAGAAAAGTCTGGTGTTGGTTTGTGAGGGCAGTCTATGTCCTATTTAAGCAAGCGTGCTTGGCTTGGAGAAATTTAGGGATTGCTTTTCCTGGGTGTGAACGAGTGAGGACAAAGTGCGCAGAAAAGTCTGGTGTTGGTTTGTGAGGGCAGTCTATGTCCTATTTAAGCAAGCGTGCTTGGCTTGGAGAAATTTAGGGATGGGTGACCGACCGGGAAGTCCTTCCCGGGTGCGCACGAGTGAGGACAAAGTGCGCAGAAAAGTCTGGTGTTGGTTTGTGAGGGCAGTCTATGTCCTATTTAAGCTGCTAGATGTAAGCGGGCCTAGCCTCGTGGAGGCGGGACGTTACAGTGCACCACACATATTATAGACTTAGAGAGTGTTTGGATCCAGGGACTAATTTTTAGTCCCTGTCACATTGGATGTTTGAGTGCTAATTAAGAGTATTAAACATAGACCAATAATAAAACTAATTGCATAAATGAGTGCTAATTCGCGAGGTAAATTTTTTAAGCCTAATTAATTCATAATTAACATGTGTTTACTGTAGCATCACATAGGCTAATCATGGATTAATTAGACTCAATAGATTCGTCTCGCAAATTAGTCCAGGGTTATAAAATGGGTTTTATTTTTAGTCTATGTTTAATATTTGTAATTAGTGTATAAACATTCGATGTGATAGGGACTAAAAGTCACATCCAAACACCCCTTACTACATGCACCCTTTTAAACGCGCGCGTGTCTACTGGATTTGGGGGTTTCATGAAAATTGAACTGAATATTAATTATTACAAAAATCCTATATATTAAGTTCAGCATTATATTCTAATGCGTGTCTTACTTCCAGGAATAGGCTACAGATAATACTCAGCAAATGCTCTCTTGATCTCTCTCTATATATACATATATTAGGTCATATTTTCAAACAAGACCATATGGTCACATGAGAATTAATATTAATTCCTTTCAAAAGAGATCTAACATTAATTAATCCACATACCTACATCATAAACCCCATGCACAAAAGACGTAAGTGAATGGACTAACAGTAGTACTAGATAAGTTAATCTATCCAATTAAGACAAAGATAGAATGTTATATAAATATGTTAATCTCAGATAACTTAACCTCTATGAGGGCAGTCTGTAGACTATACGTGCCCTAATTAGCTAGCTAGCTTGTCATTCCATGCTAGTATATATATAATTAATAAAATAATTAACCTCACATGGTTTTAGGGTGACAATGGCCGCTCTTTGCTAGCTTTTCGGCTGTCATGCGCTTTTCTACAAGTCCCCAAAGTCCAAACGTGTACCGCAATTCTCTCGAGCTGCATGATTCGATGGGCGATCGATCGATCCACCGATGATTAGACATCATATATATATGCCTTTGTACCTTTTTCCTCTTTCAATTATTACTAGTCCATCTAATTAAATTAATCTACTTACGGAAACTAGTAACACTTGCACTGAACTCATTAGACTAATCTAGATTCTAATCATCAAGTTAGCTAGCTATAGTTGTTCGTGCAAACACGTAACTTGCATTTGATCGGGTTAATTACATTTGATCACAAACTTTTCGAGTTGCACGTGCACGTGTGTGGTAATATATTTGTCATATTGATCTCACCAACCCGTGTGACTTTTATCCTAGCTGCCAAATCGAATCGAAAAATATATACGGCCGGGTGGTACGTGCATGCGTGCAGTTGCAGGGTCCAAAAGGCAAAAGTGGCAGCTAGCTACCTACAGGGCTATAGCCCGCCAAAAAGGTCGTAGTGCCGTACCGGCATCTTGCACGAACGATGACCTAATTAAGCTAGCTAAACTCCAATTAAGTATAAGCTTATTCGGCGCCGTATTACATCGTACTCTCTTCCTTTTATATTATAAATCATTTGGTATTTTATCTTTTTTTAAATTTATTAAATTTTTAAGTAAATATAGTAATAATTTTAATATGAAATAAACATTGTATCAAAATATATTCAATGTTAAATTTAATAATAATTAATTTTATGTCGTAGATGTTACTAATTTTTTTTATAAATTTAATCAAACATAAAGAATTTTGAAAAAAAAAGTCGAACAACTTATAATATAAAACAGACGAATGATGATATAAAACAAAGAAAGTAATGTGCCTATTTTTCGTGTGCGTGCATGGCGTTAAGGCTGAGTTTGTTGGTGTGAGTTGAAAACTCATCTTCCCGCACGCAAAACGGAGTGGTTCAATAGCACATAATTAATTAAGTATTTACTAATTTTTTTTGAAAAATGGATTAATATAATTTTTTAAAGCAACTTTTATATAGAAACTTTTTGCAAAATACACACCGTTTAACAGTTTGAAAAGCATGCACGTGGAAAATGAGTGAGGTGAGTTGGGAACGTTGTGAAACGAACAAAACCTAAATGATGCTTGATTAACATTCGGTTTTGCATCCATCGTGTGATACACGTGTACATGTGCCGTACGTGTGAGAAAGGTGCATTTGCACTCGTGTAATATTTTTGGTTCTGGATTTGACTAAGCTATCTAGGGCTGCGAGTGCGAGAGATGAGACTGGTTTGTTAAAAAACTAGGCGGCTATTTTTTTTAGAAACACACACTACATTGACTAGAAGTAATATTAATCATCGGTATATCGATTGGGTTAATTTTCTTTCGAGTGTTTATTTTGCTTTCTACTATTTTCATTTTGATACTCTTTCATATCTGTAAGATTTTTCCAATTCTAAACCCGAATATAACTTTTCAATTTTTTGACTTATATTTATTCTAGACCTGGAGAGAAATCAACTATTTTAGATGAGCGAACAAATAATGTTCACTCATAATAGTAGTAGTAGTAACAACAACAACAACAATAAGCTTTATTTCCCATGCAGGACTATAGAGGATTCCATATTGATATAGATCGATTATGTGAACCTTGATGTAGATGTATTTTTTCGTTTGCAATTCGGAGATATTTTCAGTACGTTTTGCTATAGCGAATGGTGCCAAGTGTTTAAGTGACTCGATATGTCTTTTTTCCATGTTTTTACAGAAAGGTTGGAATTCAAATTAATTAGTACCATTTATTTTCTGGTTTATCTCCTGATATCATTATGTAAACTTATTTGCAAATTAACCATGTGTGAAATGTGTACACAGTGCTGACCAGGGCGTACGGCAAAATTACCTGCTAGGCAGCTTGCTACATTTTCAACGGCCTGTTAAGACAGTTGCCCTGAACAACAGCAACAATCCAATTAATCCTTTCAGAGACTATTCACCATTGCCCCTGGGCCAGTTATTTCTTCAAACCTACAGCTACACTATTTGCTATTCCTTGGTCAAAACTGATCAATCAAGTACAAAAATGTCAAACCCAATCTGAACATTTGATCGAGTGGACAAGCTAGGAGCAAGTCAACCAGACGTACACCCGAAGCTAATTAATTTTGCTGTCGAATTCTTCCTCCAATTTTCATCAGTTCCATGGCATGTGAAAGGGATCGCGGCTACTACTGCATGCTTTGTTGCTTGTCTAATTTGCATGTACCTTTTCGAAGTTGGAAGAATCTTTCTCCGGTTTGGAAAGTTCTCTGCAAGCTCCGTCAACCGTGTGTGCATTCATGGCGCTCTAGCTTAATTAGCTTAAGTAGAATGCATCCAGCTCCAATTCTTTTCTGCCTTTAATTTGTGACGGCGATTGGAACTGATCTTCATTCTCTTGGCCTCACTAGAGCTGACCATATGATATAATTTTCAATTCAATTAAAAAATAAGCTAAAACGACTATATATATATATATATATATATATATATATATATATATATAGCACACGTAGACACACGTCTAGCCCTAAATATATTGTCCTGTGCAGGGTTGTGCTGCGTCGTTACTAGATCGAAAAACACACCTTCATTAACAGATTCTTGATTTTGACGAAAAGGTTGAAAACAACTTGTGAAATTTAGAAATGATTTACAATAAAATTTAGTTTTTTTTAAAAAAATACTGAGCAGATTGTCATCTCGAGAAACCATGCCATTTTCATCGGTTTGGTAAACCCTATCACATGTCCCTCTTTTCTGCCAGGAATTAACAAATAGTACAAAATATATCGATGAAAATTTCATATTATTTGCAACGCGCTAGCTAGGAATGTGAAATATGGCCCTGTTTGAAAGTCCTAAAGACAAAGATAAAGACGAAGATAAAGTGTTTCACGTAAAACGAGATGATAATAACGTGCGATTAATTGAGTTTTAATTATTACAAACGTAAAAAATGGATTAATCTGATATTTTAGAGCAACTTTCATATTAAAAATTTTTGCACGAAACGTACCGTTTGAGAGATTGAAAAGCGTGTCACGAAACTTTATCTTTTATCCGCACTATTTTAGAAGAAAAGAACAGGGTCATAATTTTGTTTCTCTAGTACAGTTCGATGATTTTGACACGGATTAATTTTGGTTGAGTTCTAGACCATGATCGGTCACAGTGTGTGAGAGATTCAATGAATCAATGCGAAGCTGTACACGAATTCTCGTCGATGAATTACCACAGCCGCAAAACTACTTTGGAATCAACTGTGCAGGCAGTGAGTAGCGTGCGTGCTAGCGTCATAGCGTGTGGATCCACCACCACATCGATCAGAAACCGCGTGCTACACATGTAAATGCAGCGGAGGAATCAGCACGACATATCGATCGATCGATTGCTGGTGCCACAAATGTCAATGTGGCGGTGCCTAGCTAAATTAGCTATAGCTAGCTAGCCAAAGCATGCATGTGTGTGCACGGTGCATAGCCTCGTTTCGTCGCCGGCCATGCTTGTCGCGGAGACGATTTTGTTGGGAATCATCGAGGCGAAAAGTCATTTCTTGGAAACTTTCTCGCGGAGATGCAGTGTTGTGTTGTACAGTTGGCAGATGGATCAATTAAAGACGCGGTGGTCTCTCCAATAATCCAAGCTGCCACTGTAGGAGATCGCGACCTCGTAGAGGGCCTGGCCCTAATTACGCGGATGGAGCAAATGGTCGAATCCCTTTGTATAATATTCATATATGTACACATATGGTACGCATGGATGCTCCTGCATGCAACTTCCCGGAGTAACATGACGCCGGATAGATTGTTCAATACATAGGATGTGTTCGGCAGTGGGAGTTGGGAGTTTATTTCCTTCGCACAAAAAACGGAACGACTCATTAGCACATGATTAATTAAGTATTTGCTAATTTTTTTTCAAAAATGGATCAATATGATTTTTTTAAAGCAACTTTCGTATAGAAACTTTTTTGTAAAAAATCATCCCGTTTAGCAGTTTGAAAAACATGCGCGTGGAAGAAGAGAGAGGTGAGTTAGGAAAGTAAGGGGAAGAACTCACCCTAATAAAACTATATCATGTTAATAGTTTGTATGTATTAGACTTTCGGTAATTCCTATTCTGAATTTGTCACCGTGGGTATGTTTTAATATATAGGAATTTTCAGGAGGTAAGTGTGTGTACATGGACATAATTAAGAAATTAAGGACTATCTAAAAAATCGCCGTAAGTTTTTCGAGTGAAAAACTTTCAAAATAATTCCACCATAACTATACTATAACTTGTATATAAGCATTTAAAAAATATATGCAACTTTATACCTAAGTTATATATCTGTTACAATATAATTACAGATAATTATATTATAGTTACAATGTAGTTAGAATGTAACAGTAGTATAATTACATTGTAACTACAATTACATTGTAACTGCAATGTAACTGTAGTGTAATTATATTTGAAAGTTTTTTTCTAAAATACTTGCGACTGTTTTATTAGCAATTTCGTTTTACAATCTGCTCGAAAGTCAAAGCAGCATATGTTCTCGGAGAAAAAGAAGAAAGAGTAAATTTTATAAAGCCCCACCTATTATGCTTCAAGTTACACAAAACCACAAGGATTATGACAAATGACACATAACCCCGAGTATTATAGTGATAAAGTTTCATAAAACCATGCCGTTAATCAAATTAACATATTCCTATATCAAAATTTTAAAAAATTTTACTTACATGGACTTAACATTTATATGATGGATAAATAACTCATAAATTTAAAATATGATTATAGGACTTAAAAGTATGGTAGATCAAAATTAAAATGATCAATAGCGTGGTTTTGTAGAACTTTATGGCCATAATATCTGAAATTATGTGTCACATGTCAAAACCCTTATAATTTTGTGTAACTTAGACCATAATAAATTTACTCAGAAAAAAAAACAGAGGGAGCAACAAGGCTGAAGCCCAAACAGTTTTTTCTATGGCCCGTTCTGTTCACAAATCTGACTTAAAAGAGGCCCAACCCATTAATAGTTTGGGCTGAAATCGCGAAGGTCCGGCCCATCAACAATCCTACCGCTGTCCAGGCAGCTTCCTCCACTTCCTGTGAAAAGAAAAGGCTTCCCTCCTCTCCCCTTGCCATTTCAAACAATCCCCTCTCCTCCCCTTCTTCTCCCCTCCGCCCCCGCCTCTCCTCATCGGCGGGAAGGCCGCGGCCACGATGTGCCGGTGCGCGGCGGCGATCGCGAGGGCGGTGGTGGAGTTCCTCGACGCCGTCCTCGTCGGCTGCTTCCTTTCCTTCTTCCGCCTCCGCCCCCGCCCCCACGACCGCGACGACAGCCCCGGCTCCGGCCGCGGCGTAAGGGACCCCTAAACCCTAGCCCCCCGTACACATATCCCTCCCTCTTCGTTGCCGGACCTCGTGTTCGATTGTTTGGTTTTTGGGGGGATTTGGATTGAGGTGGTGATTGTTCTCTGGCGTTTCCGATGCAGGATTCGCTCGCGCACAAGGATCGGCTCGGGGAACTGCTCTCGGACGATGAGCTAGGTCTGATTCGATCGATTTTAAATTTTGTTGTGTGGTTTTGTGTGGGGTAAGATCGTACGTTGTCCCCATCTGTGTGTTTGTGGCATTGTTTAGGATTCGGAGGAAGGGGAGGACCTCATGAGGATTCGGCTGATGATTGTGGCAACGCTGAGGACCTTCGGTCCGAGGTATGCGAAACGAAGCGCTGTCGAATGATGGTTTTTTTTTTCGTAAGTGCGATGTAATTTATCGGCATATTATTTACTGCTTCAGATGGCTATTGTCAGTGTCGCATTCTAGTTTGAGGTTGATAGTCTGATTGTGTATATGCAACCTTCAGCTTTCCAGAAAATAGATCTCAAGTGTTTGTGATCCCTTCTTGTGTTTGTCGACTGTGTGGCTAATAGAATTAGCTTTATACCGTGCCTTCCCTCGATTTACTGGCAGTAATAACTATTGCATAAATTCCATGAAAAGTGCTAAGCTAAGTTCTGTTGTAAAGCACTAGTGTGTGCACCTAGAGAATTTGTTGCAAGGTTCTGCAGAACATTTATCCATATTTGTTTGGTCGCGCACCTAGTAGAGATTAGTGAATTAGGAGCTATATACATCCTAGCTGGCAATTATATGACCTGGGAACCCTTTCCCTGTATACTCCCTCCGTCCCATAAAAAACGAATCTACGAATCTACTACGAGATGTGACATCTCATAGTAGATTCGTTTTTTATGGAACAGAGGGAGTATGTTCTAGTAGACATGTTCTTAAACACTGATTGCTGGTTGGATATATCTTTTATATTGGTGAGAAAATAGGGAGAAATCACAAGGACTACTATTTTTGGAAGGAGAATGGAGATTTGGATTCATGGTCTTGACAGCCACCACCTTATGTTCTATAACTAGGTCACATCACCTCACAATTATGTTACTCATAACAATAATCGGTCGGTTGTGGAATTTCTTGAGTTACGGTGTATGGTTGAATCAGTTTTCAAATGAACTGTAGTAAGATCTGTCCTGTAAAAAAGAGTTTTATTTTTTGCCCTGTAGTTGAGTAAATGTTTTTATGGGCTTATGAGCATTGCACTTGCAGATAATATGTTTATGTTCTATGCTTTGGGCATATGATTTTATTCTGAATTTCCATCATATATAGGATTGGAAAGCTCAGTGATGGTACTCCTGTTTTGATTATATTGGTGTACATGTGTTATCTGCATTTTTTTTATCTTCTGCAGTTTTTCCTTTTGCTCTCCAAGTCACGCTCTTATCCAGTACCCTTTTTGTTTAGACCTTGTTTAAGATGGTAAATTGTTGAGTTCTGAGCTGTTGAGATATAGTCTACTAGTACTCTTTAACATATAGTCTACTAGTACTTTACTGTGAAGTTGAATTTTTCATGGCACTTTTTAACTCTACACAGGCAAATTTCCTCAAGTTATGTGGCACACTATCTGAAACACCAGCTGAACTCCATAACATATCATATCAAATCAATATGGAAAGTTATATGGAGGTGAGAAGTGCATTCCTGAATAATTTGTTTACCAATATTCATTCTCTGATACCTTCACTTCTGATATGTAGCATGATAAAATTCCCACAAATGTACTGGTAGTGGAAGCAAATCCAGCATTTGAATCTAAATCATCTGAAGGGTAAGAACTGCCCTAATTTCCATTAGTGTCTGAAGTTTTTTAATATATTATCATGGTGAGATATTTAATTGATGCCTCATTTTCATACTATGCAGCTTTGAATATGGGGAGGATCATATCTTGACGCCTCAACTTAACACTGAATATACTGAACATCTTCCATTAGTTGAATCAGTTTATCAATCAGCTGTCCGAGGTGACTCCCCATTTCAGAACCTCGGTGCCAGTGATTCACCCTTTCCTACTCCTCTAGTTTTGAGAGATGACATGCAGACCCCCAGAACGGTTTATACTTCACATAAAGGGTCATCTGGAAAGTGTGTGCGGACCCGCAAACAATTCGTATATCCCATCATTAGACCAACAGAGAACAAGCTTCAGCAGATGCAACTTTCAGATTCTATGAAGAAGCCACAGCAGATCTCTGCAGAGTCAGTGGTTAAAGGAGAATCACTCAATTCTTCACCTCTCCCTCTTGAGGTATCTAAGTATCAGCTCGGACCCCAAAGGCTATTGGATGTTGGAGAGAGATCAAAATCCAATTCAGATGAAAATTTTGAGGTGTGCAGTCTATCACGCTGGCTTAAATCTTCACCCGCAGGAAACGAGAATCAAAGTCATGTTGAGTGTCCAGTGGGGGGTCAAATGTATGATGAGAACAATCTTATCGAAGAGGGACATGCCCTTATTGCCTCTGAGGATAATTGGGATATGGAGAATCATACTCCAAGGTTGTCCAAGGCTTGGGATTGCCATGGTATTCCAAACACTACTAGAAAGTACGGAGAGGTATTATCGATATCACTGACTCATCTAGTGATTTTCTTAAGCTGAGCTTATATTTAAATTCACCACTTGTTCTGAACTTCTGATGATTTACTTTTGTTAGGATCAACATGTCAGCTGGCACTCCACACCCTTTGAGGAAAGGTTGATAAAGGTTTTATCTGAAGAGAAGGTGCCCCCTACAAGGTAACTTAGACGAAATTTCTCTACCCATCTTTTACAAAACCTGTCATACATGGTACTAACTGTGAAACCATATGTTTCAACACAGGAAACTTGTCCCTGGAAGGCTGCTCTATCTTGATGAAAGAGTTTGAGCCCGAAGAAAGAGCGATGTGCTGATATTTGAGCTCGAATGTGGATAAAATCGTATTGTCGAACTCTGAAGTTGTGCACTCTAAAGTGAAGTACAAACTTACAATACTGTATTTTCTCTTGCATCACCAATCACCATATACCTGCCACGGAGCTTTTGCTTGCTCCCTGTTGTTGCAAGACGTGATGTTATGTACATATGGTACGGGCTATATCTGCTATGAGTTCTTAACTGCTCCTAGACCTTTAGGTTGACATTACTTAGTGTCCTTTAGTTTCTGGAGCCATTTCCACGTCAGGTACAAGGGATCAAACTCAAATGGCGTCGTGTAGCATAGAGCAATCTGACCTTCTAGTCAAGGCATTTCATCGTGTATGCAACATGCCCTCACCTCTCCTTGTTCATAAATACTGTCACATCCAGTTCTGGACTTGCTATGTAATCATTTGCGTAATTCTCAAGGCCTGATACCACACTTGGTTTGCGAATAGTATTCAATAGTGTACCAAGATTGCTAATATGACTGATGCCTGTGCACGGAAACAGTAATCATGAGAATGTCTGAAATCTGAACCATTTCCGCCTGTACATTTTTCTTCACAATCATTTCGTTTTGTCTGAGGTACGGCTTAGCCTTTGAGCCCCTTGTGTGTATATAAAAGCATTTTGAGAACTATAGTACATATGTGATACATGTGAAGGTATATTCTGTATTCACCTAACTAAACTTGCTCCATCTTATGTATTGGAAAATACGAAAATGCTTTGTATGCCCACATGTTCTGTATACGTAATAATCATCAGTTATCACCGAGGTCGCTGCTGATGCAACTGGCAATTCCATATATGTACTCGAGTCACTCTGTGGAAGGGTGCACTTGTTGCCCCACTTGGAGCCATCTATCTGCAACGATCTCATTTTCCCCCTCCATAATGTCTTCATAGTTTAAAAGGATGCCGAACAAAATCTTGCCCTGGTCACGTATGAAATGTGGATCACACATGACTGAAGAACAAGTGCAGGTTGGCCACTGATAAAAAATTTGCATGTCAACTTACCTTTTTCCGTCTGTATGACGCTAAAGTGGCCAATGGTTCCTTCGATTTGAGCACCTGCCCGGAGTCCAGGTGTAGATTGATCATCTGACAGCGATTGCATCCTCCCATGGACTGCACATAAGCCATCCAGAATGAATGAAATGAGTAACTCAGCGATTGCAAAAAAGCCAAATTATGGTCTTGTAGCAATGGGATCTTAAGGGTTATAAATGTATACCGTAAAACAGGCCTCTCCGATATGAAGTTTTTTCCAGTAATCCTCACTGTATGGACTCGACCCAGAGATAACAAGGTTGGGACGGAATCTCGTTGCATCAACAGGCAACTTTTGCTTACAGTCCCCTTTGCCTGGAAAATATATAACTACAGAATAAGTTCCAATAACAAGGTTATCCCAAGAAAAGAATGTGCAGCTATACATTGCGTACTGACTGTTGAATCATAGCCAACAAGGAATGATAAAGTTCAATTAATTCTATGATTGAGTAGAGGACCTTTTGCGGTAAAAATGAAAAGAGCAGGAAATGAAGGAGGTAGGATACCTGAACTTAGCCGACTATTGAGGTCAGAGATGCTTTCTTCTGATATTAGTAGAAGTTGTCCTTCATTAACAAAATTAAGTTTGCTTTGAGTATCCCTACATGGACGATCTCTCAAGCCAGTATATGTGCAGGAACGGTACTTGGAGCTTGAGCATCTCACCAAGGTACAAGGACGTCTAATAGCTTCACTGAACCATGTATTTACCCTATCATCGTAACTTTGCACCTCGTACCTAAAGCATTTTGCAGGAAGCGATCATTAATGACCATTCTAGAGTAATACTGTCAAATAAAATGTAAAATAAATATAATGCCCAATGCTGTAGGAATCCACCCATCACTTTTATATGGTTTACATTTTTGTGATCAAAGTACAATGAGTGCCAGAGGAACTTTGTGAAGAACAAAAGATGGTGGATCAGCCAAATACTCAAATGGGTGATTCGTAAGGTTGCTCAACATGCATCCAATTACCCAATCATACCTCTGACCAAATACATCTACTTCTTCACTTAGATCAGCCAAACTCTCAAGAAGAGAGAGTTGCAATTTATCCCTGCGCGTGGGAGACTCTACTAAGAGTTTCCCAAGTTCCAGGTCTATCAATGTGCGGATTGAGCCCAACTCTGGCACCTGTAGAATATAGTCAATGCATTAAAGGGAAAACGTGAGGACACATTGGCTAAATAATTTTAAACAGACTATCCTTCACCATATATTAAATGTTTTACTTGATAAGGGAATAAGACATCTAATAAATAAAAGAAAGGTTGCAGACCTGCAGTGTCAGTATAAAAACACCATATAAATAATACCAGAAACATTTGTAGGCTCTCCACCACAAAAAAATAAATGCATACAAGTTGCGCCCTCATAATTCATAAGGCTTAACAGATACACAAAATAGGAATCGCTCATTTACCTTTTTCTGTGTCAAAATTTCACCTCCTGACCCTTGGAGAAGCCATTCTCTATCATACATTAAGCCTAAGTTTAAAACAAAACACACAATAACTTATGAACTGTGCATATAAGGGAACCAAAATAAGTTAAAAATGAAATGATAAGTCAAAGGTGCAGAATTTAGGCATACCACCAGTGGTTAGTGGCCAACTCTTCACACTGAATCCTTGGCATGATTTCACAGGATAAATAGTTATGGATTTTAAGTGAATATCTGAAACAGCCTTTTGACTCGAATTATCTGCAACTTACGAAAATATATGAACTTTACTGGTACATGCATAAAAAAAGAAATACATCACTGGCTTCATATTATAAGGTAATTACCTATTAAGTTAAGACTGTTCAGATTCAGCATGTACCCGTTGTTGAATTGTACTGGTAGGGATACAAAAGAGGACTGCAGGAACTTCAGGAATTTCTACAGGGGAAACATGAGATTAGCGATAGCTGATAACTACTTAAAGTTAAGTTTGCATGGAAATTTAGATATGCCCTTAAAACAAATAAAATGGACTAATTTCACACCTCTGCATCTTCATATGTGGACATGTACCCAAATGATATCCTGACAGCACCAGTTGGCTTTCCATTTATTATGTCATTATCATCCCAGCAAACATGCCCAGCCTGATATGTATACAGTGCATTCGCTTTATTAAGATGTGAAACATCTGAAGGTATAATGGTATGCTTATTGTTGTGTTGATAATATAAGGTTGTGTGGTGTAGTACCTCAAAATTAGAAACTAAATCTGAATGGGACAGTCCAAGATACTTAGCACAAGCACCAGGGTTACAGAAGCAGCCAGTCTGGAAAACGACAGAGGCAAAAAATTGGCCTGAGCAATTGAATACTCTGGTGTTGATTGGGCAGAAGTTATGATCAGTTTTCTTGTGTGGAAAGATATATGATTGAGATAAGATATACATTAATCTGTACAAGCTAAGCACCACAATGCATAATCCATCACCTGTAACAGGACTTGCACAGCACATGTAACTGCTTGTTCATAAATCTACAAGTGCTGCTGTTGCATTAACTACGGATGCAACTCATAAAGAAATATTATCATTCATAAGAACATAGTTGGATTCTCATATTTTAGAACCTTCATCCTCACAGCTCTAATTTATCATGTAATGCATGGGTAAAATTTCACCACATGAAGATGCTCCAATAGAGATGTTAAAAGAGAACCTTAGGAAAGCGGAAGGATGAATTTTTGTGCTCTTACACGCAAATGTATTCCAAACAAGGAAGCAAGCTTCTCCACCTCACGGTATCCAAACCAAGAGCCATCTTCTCTTTTCAAATTGAATGTGATTGTAGGGCCCATCTTCAGACCTTCCACCTAAAACATAATGCATAGAAAAGAATAGATAAGTGCAGAGAGCTAGCAGAATTCAAGTGGGCAGTTCAGAATATCTTATTCATAATGGCTTGTTCTTATATGGATGACAAATAATCCATACCAATGGAAGAAAAGTAAATACAGCAGCAGTAATCTTCTATCTATTAACTTATTAAAGTAATAGAAAAAGGAGCCTCCACGTTTGCTCTCACGGCCTAGAAATTCTCATATTAATCGGAGAAAAATAAAAAAAAAAGTCCATGTAGAAATACAATTTAAAAATAGCTGAAATTCGGAATTAAAAAATAAGGAATATTGGAAGAGGAGACTAGAGTCCATTAGGTATACAATTTAGAACTAATTGAAATTCGGAATTAAAAAATAAGAAAATTAAAACTAGAGGTTAGAATTCATATAGACATACAATTTAGAAATAACTAAATTCGAAATTAAAAAAAAGAATATTGGAATAGGAGTTTAGAGTCAATATAGGAGTACAAGTTAGAAATAACTGAAATTCGAAATTAAAAAATAATAAATATTGAAAGATGAATTTAGAGTTCATATAGAAATACAATTAGAGATAACATAAATTCGGAATTAAAAAATAAGAAATATTGAAAGAGGAGACTAGAGTCCATACGGGTATACAATTTAGTACTAATTGAAATTCGGAATTAAAAAATAATAAAATTAAAAGTAGATGTTAAGAGTCCATATATGAGTACAATTTAAAAATAACTAGAATTCGAAATTAAATAAAATATTGGAAGAATAGTCTAGAGTTCATATAGGAGTACAATTTAGAAATAACTAAAAATCGGAATTTAAAAAATAAGAAATATTGAAAGAAAATTCTAGAGTCCATATAGAAATACAATTAAAAATAATGGAAATTCGAAATTAAAAAAATAAGGGATATTGGAAAAAGAATCTAGAGTCCATATAGGAATTTAGAGCCAACTAAAAGTCAGAATTTAAAAAACAAGAAAAAAATAAAAGTATAGTTTAGAGTCCATATAGAAATACAATTTTGAAATAACTAAAATTAGAAATTAAATAAAATAAGGACGATTGGGAGTAGAGTCTAGAGTCCATATAGGAATACAATTTAGACATAACTAAAATTCGACATTTAAAAATAAGAAATATTGAAAGAAGGGTTTAGAGTCCATATAGGAATAAAATTTATAAACAACGAAACTTTGGAATAAAAAAAGAAATATTAGAAGAAGAGTCGATTCTACATAAGAATATAACTTAGAAACAACTAAAATTTAGAATTAAAAAATAATTAATAACTATGACGTATAGACAATACAATATGAATATTATACATTGGTTAGTTTGGTCAAGTTAGTATAGAATTTAAAATCATGTTGCCATTTTAATATATTTTAATAATAAAATATGAAAATATATATGCTATTATATGAGAAAAATATAACGATGCTAGCTGCGCAATTTGCACAGGCCACCATGCTAGTTCTTAATAAGAAGATAGAAATATAATGAGATATAACTTAGTCATGGAACCTTGGAAGACTGTTGTCCATATATTGTGCAAACATTTATCTCATTGTTGTGCTTCAGGTCCAGCATTTTGTTTCTCACATAAGTAGCTAGGGATGCAGTATGCCTACAAAAGAACATCAGGGTGTTAACTATACATTAAGGACAGGGTGCTATGACCCAAACTGTCTTACGTACCGTTCAATTGCAGAGGTAGTGAGCATTTCAATTATCTTAAACCCATGTCGGAGAGAAGCTATGTTCAAGAATGAGATTGTTCCGTCCTCTAGAACCTGTTCGATATTCTTTCTTTTTTGAACGAAGTCAATGTCAGCAATTGAAGCAGCTACGGTTCCTAGAATTTAATAATAATTCCAGAGGTAAGTTAAAACCAGGATATAGAAAATAGAGTACTCAAAACCAAGTATAACAAGCTGTGACCACAAACCTCCACTAAAATATGTCTTGTTCAACAGATTAGCAGCCTCTGCCATAAAATGGAAAATATAGAAGAGGTCATTAGAAAGGTTATCACTCCCTTGCAAAGAATAATGTTGGCAACGATGTACAGATTGCTGTTGTAAGTTAATTTATCTTATCCTATCCAATGTAGCTTAGATTATAACATGTGAAAAAAGAAAAAAAAATACTATCATGCTAAGTTTAGTGATAATTGCTTGTTGCATACCATTTTTTACAATTAGAGCACCAAGGCCAGTTGGATAGCCAAATATCTGCAGGTTTGCCAAAGATATCATTTGGTGACATCTGTAGGGCCAAGCATTTCAAAACACAACAGGTGCATGTGGATTACCTTGTAGAAGGAACAGACAACAAAATCAGCAGGATACACAGTTAAATTCGGTGGTTCAGTGGCACATCCTTTTGCAGCATCTATCAGAACCATCCATTTACCCCTATATTTAATGCATTTAATAAGCATGCTAAAGACACTGGAGTCCAAGGAAAACAGGGCGATGATCCTGCAAGACAAATTCAATGCATCTTACTGCTGCTGCAATGGGATTTTTCCTTCCTTGATGAGCTTAACCAAGCTCAGACTGATCTTTTGTCCTGAAAAATTGCATTCTGATGGGAATGCAAATATATTCCAATTGTTCCCTACAGAAGCAATGAATGGGGAGTAAATATTAAGCATCGCACTGGAATTAATCTTCCAAATGAGAGCAAACCAAAAGTTTTGCTATCAATATTTCTAGTTATGCATGTTCATTCCACATTGCATGGTCATACAATATGACCATGTCAAATCAATTAACCAAATAAACAAACTTTCTTAATGAAAGATCCCAGGAATGATAAATGTGTCCCCAGTTAACTCCCTCATAAAGAATAAAAGAAAGCTAGAGAAAACTGAAAACATCATTAATAGATAAGAAATAGGACAATCAGATTATGTGTGAACTGTAAATCCTACAACATTGATCAATAATTGAACCTGATCAAGAATATGTTATTCAGCCATGGTAAAGGACAAAAATAAAAATCATAAGGAGCTGACCTGAAATATCTGAAAGACTTCCATTCTGACAATTGTGTGAAAGCACATCTTTGCCTCTTCTTTGGTTTGAGCGTCTTGAAATCTTATACAAACTATCACTTCCATGGTTTTTTGCCAGATCAGCAACCTCCTCAACATCAACGGCCAACACAGTAGCCCCTTTACTCAGAGCATATCTAGAAATTTGCTAAGGGAAGATAAATTTTACAAGACACTATGAGCCAATGTGAATTTCATGATCCTACACATAGAGTTACAAGAATAAATGGAATTTTGAGAAACTGCCCAGGAGAAATTCATTGCCTCATGTTTGTATGCAGAACACATTACTGAGCATACTGATGAAGGTATCAAGATATCAAGCTATGTACATAAACGAGCTGTATATCCCATTCCACTAGTTTAGCATGTATGTGCATAGTGCTGTATGCTTTGACTAGTCAGAGAATAGAGTTATAATGATCTGAGAAACGTTTTGTGGTAGGATACTCTCTTATCCCAAGCACACTATTGTGATTCTCCATTGTGTACATGTAGCAGCTTTCTCTACTCCATGGAAAACATTCACCAACAAGTTTCAGAGCTGCTGTTGCCCCAGAGGTAAATATGCACTTGTATTCTCTGGGAGATGCATTGAAGTATGTTAAAACCTGTAAAAAACAGGTCAACATCACTACCAAGAAATTAGCAGATGGCAAAACTTGTAACATGTGCATAACTGGATATAGTAAAGATGTAGCTGTGCAGGCACCCTGTTGCAGTACCTTTGAATCAAAACAATTCATGCAAACCTTTTGGGCACAAATCGTCGTAGTAGATAAGAAAGTAGCAAAACTAGGGCATAAAATGAAAAAAAAAATGTATGCAGGATGATCCTCATCATGCAATGTGCCAATGTTGAGCATTGGCAAAGCAATGTCGAGTATTCCCATTTGCTATTTGTGGTTTGCTAGCACAGACGTAGACTGATAGAGCTTAAATAATATTGCCATGAGGCAGCCTAAATTCACTATTCCCCGGAAGTAACTGTTCTGGAAAATTAACACACAGTACCTGATGGCGTGCAGCAGTAACGAGGTCACTTGCAGCCATGCTTGAATCACTCTGACTATCTAATAAGCATGTCAAGGAACACATCCCCAAGAATCTGCAGTGCAATGATCTACCAAAGTAACAACAATGAACACTGTCTCAAAGTCAAAGGATACGTGGGTTTCCATATACATTGGATGTAAGGTCTTTCAAGACATCTGCCATCTGTGCCTCCGAATACAGCGTCGCACCGGCATGGTCCAGGTACACCATCCCTGCTCCTCAAGATCAATAAAGAAAAAATAAAAACCTAGAAACCTGCTACAAATACAAGCACATTTGTTTCTGTAGATAATGGAAATTAACCCGGACTTGCTTTATAGAAGCTATAGCCAATTATTACATAGTTTGCAGCTCACACTACTGCAGTTCATAACATCAAAACAAGCACATTAGTTGAAGCTTATGTTGCAAAATTCGGTAGGATGCTAGATTCTCACTCCGCAACAACAAACCTAATAGCTTTCTCGATACAGCAGTGAGTTACAGCAAGAAACACGGTCATCTGACCGAACGCCACCAAGTTCCTATCCATCCTTTTGTTCTCACAAAACACTAATAAAAATTCCATTTTTCCTCTCCCCCCAGAATTTGGCAAAACTGAATTGACAAGGTCGAGATTAGGCGCACCTTCAAGCCGCTTGAACTCCGCGGCGCGCATCTCGTCGACGCCCTTGGGCGCGCCGGGGTAGCCATAGTCGCCGCCGAACTGCCTCAAGAACTCCTCCTTGCTCAGCTCCATCCCTCCCCCCTCGACTGCAAGAATCTCGTCAGCTCAAACCGCGTCCGGCAATCCAATCAGCACAAGCCAATCGAACATGACTCGATTGAGAAGAGGAGGGGGTTGTCCAGATTTGCGGGATTCCGCGAGATTGCGATTGATTGATTGATTTGATTCTTCTCCTCCTCCCCTCGTGCTGGGAGCCTGGGAGACGTGGAGTGGAGCTGGAGAAGTCAGCGCGCGGGTGTATGTGGGATGGGGATGGGTCTCGTCTCTCCGACTCCGAGGATTAAAAAATTGAGGCGCGCGTGTGGCTTCGGCGACGGCGACGGCGACGGCGACGGCGAGAGGTGAGCGGCGCGAGCTCGACGACGTAATGGCTCACGCACTCTCGGTTTGGTTTTCTTCGGTTCTTCGAGATTGTGTTTTTTCACAGGAAAAAAATACAAACCGGATTAATTTCTGTCGGAAAAAAACAAAGAAAAAACACGCAGGCGGCGCCGTAGTGCAGAGGGAAGGAGATGGAAGTAAGATGGAAATTGGGAACGGCCGAGGTGAAGTACTTCAACCTGAGTTTATCTGGTTTTGTATTCTGGAGTACTCCCTCCGTTTTATATTACAAAACGCTTTAATATTTTTTAAAAAATATTTTTAGGTCTGATTAAAATTTAATAACATCTACGACATCAAATTAATTTTATTAAACAATATTAAATATATTTTGATATTATATTTATTGTATGTTGAAAATATTACTATATTTTTCTATAATTTTAATCAAATTTAAAAAGTTAGAGTGTCTCATAATATTAATTATAAGAGATATTCTAGTGTGCTTACTTAAGAACGAAAACTAAATAAAAAAATGTTCAATCATTAGTTCTTCGGTTTATTTCTGACCACCTACAAGATGCTTCCGTAGATTAATGACGTTGAAACTGTTTATTAACCATGTAAAAGGACATGCAAACACGTATGCCACGTGCACCACCTACGCGTGCTGCGTGCACGTCTCACACATATGCTTATCAAATGGCGTCAAAATTGTTTGCAACATTCAAGGACACGCGCGCCGCATTTGTCCCGCTGGCAGTGACGTGATTTCGCAGGGTTCTATAGCAAATGACAGAAAACTAGTACTACCTCCGTTTGTTATTATTTAATATCGGTTAATTTAATTTTGGGCTAACTAATGTAAAAAAAAATCCTATAACAAAATTTGTCTTCCAATTACGATCGATATTCGAACCGATGAAAATCGGTGAAATTAGACAAGTTGTGTTAAACATTTGAATTTGTTGAAGTTGTCTCATTAGATGCTGGGACTAGTTTGATTCCCCCAACTCCATAAATGTTCTACCAGTATTAGAGCCCCTCATTTGTTCTCTACCATCTTTTGTCAACGTTTGATGTAAACTCATTACCACAACTCGCTTCATTTTGGTATAACTCTGTCACCGTGTGTCCCATTAGAGCTCAAGGTTTACAAAACCATACGATTATCACGCGCAGTAACCTTATCAGTTTTTAAAACCACGGTGTACCTCGTGATAACCGTATATTTTCATTGTAATCATCAAATCGGGAGATGACGGTAACCTCACTAAAACGGTTTGATAAACCCTATTAAAGATCCCCACAAAACGCTTGGCAACGGTGTTGAATCTATGCTTTAAGAACATACACATACACCATACAAAAAGTACAAATGCCATTGACTTTTAACACGACATTTCATCATTCATTTATTTAAAAAAGTATATAAATATTATTTATTTGTTGTAACATGTTTTATCAAAACCTTTAAGTATGACTTATACTTTAGCAGATTTATACTAATTCTTTGAATAACACGAATGATCAAATATCATTTCAAAAGTCAACTGAATCAATTATTAAAAAATGACATAGTATTGTTTTTACCACAGAGAATTTCAGACTTCAGTTTAGCAAAACGATCTTTGGAATTCGAGAATTCAACCGAAGCTTATATATGTGGTAAAAATCTAGTCAGCTCACATGATGATTTTACAAAGTAAGCACCTGGATAGATCACGATATACTATGCAAAAACAAAACTACATCTCGCCGGGTAGAACATGGGACTCATGAATCAGAAAGTTGCACAGTTCCAGGTGTTGTTCCTTGCGAAATACTACTGAAAGTTAAACTGTACATAAGCTCTTCTTCAGGTTAGGGAATTGCAGTGCTGGCTGGGTTGCCATGGTAGTAAAACTAGTAAGCCCCACAGATGCTGCTAACTTGAAGGGAAAAGAACTGCAGCAGCAGCAGCAGCAGCTCAAGGAAGCTCGAGGTGAGACGCCCTAGAACAGCCAATGCTTCTTCTTGGTTTTGCGGGTTAGGAGATCTGCAGTGTACATAACAGGAGCACATTCAGAACTAACAATGCAGAATATCATAGTAGGAATTGTTAAAATTTAATGATGTAAGAATCGTAAGCGCAAATTCGATGTTCACAAGGTCTAAGAAAGACACTCACCGTCAGTTGAGTACAAGGAATTGTAGTGCACTTCACACCAGAAGCTTAGCCACAGCTCTACAAAATGCGGGTCATGCAAGAATCAGATACAGTCGGTGAGATAAAAAGCGTCGCATGGAACTACGTATGTGATGATCGGAGCAGCACAGCATCCCAGTTCTCACCCCTTGTGGGAGTCACGTCCCTGGGGACTATCTCAATTAGGCAGGTGTCTCTGAATGACGTCAACAAACAAATTTTGGCACCGAACTGTGGACAATGGGAGATACAAAAGGGTGTTAGGCTGAGTTCGTTAGTTAGCTTTCCCAACTCCAAACAGTACGCACGGAAAACGGAGCATCCATTAGCACGTGATTAATTAAGTATTAGCTTTTTTTTCGAAAATGGATTAATTTGATTTTTTAAGCAACTTTTGTATAGAAACTTTTTGCAAAAAAATACACCATGTAGTAATTTGAAAAACGTGCCCCGGGGAAAAACACTGTGCGGCGTTCCCAGCGCACGTACCGAACTCAGCCTTGGATGACCTAGAAACACAATATATAATGATAGGATTTCCAAGGTGACAGGCTATGCGTTCATCTTGAATAACAGTTCAACTGGGGATATATGAATATCAATACAAATTAAAACCTGACTGGCCACTTCTTTATACGGTTC
This sequence comes from Oryza officinalis, assembly GCA_008326285.1. Lineage (NCBI taxonomy): Eukaryota > Viridiplantae > Streptophyta > Magnoliopsida > Poales > Poaceae > Oryza > Oryza officinalis. The sequence continues at coordinate 44,123,601 of BDMV01000006.1, read as the reverse complement.
AATCAAACAGTATGAAACAATGATATGATATCAAACAGGGAAATTGCAGGTATCTTCCTAAGGACTGTGCAATGAATGGTTACCAGCAATGAGACAATGATAATAAATATATGCATTTATCAGTTTCATTTGATGTCCTGATGTTAGATTTAAGGTATAGACGATTAATAAGTTCAACACTCAGAAAGATCTGCAGCAAAAAAAAATTGTCTAAAGAAGGACCTGCAGTTAAAAAAGCTTTATTCACACAAACTATTCAACCATCATAACACCATAACTGCTAATATTACCCGGTCTGCAGCTGCTTGTAAAGTCAGATGATCCCCCCATTCTCCAGATCTGCAAGGTGATGGTTATGAAGTACGAATAAGTAGGCCAAAAGTAATGGAAAGACTCTCTGGGTGGTGGATTAGAACCTTTTCATTTTCTTCAAGTAGACTTTATATTCCATAGGTACATAGCTTTCATACTGTTTTCTGAATTCCTTTAGCTAAAAAACAGGGATAGTGTTTCAGCACAGTTGCATATTCATGAAAGTGCATGATTAAGGCAAGAAATCCACCTGTTTCATGACTAACTTCCTCACATGTTTGTGATAATCGGGGTTGCGAAATATCTGGTCTGCCAAAGCTCGGAACTGTAACAATATGGCATCAAGCGAAAAGGGAACAGATTTAAGTACAGACAGGTGAAGGTGTAGTTCTACTAAACACCTCATAGTATCAGTTATCAAGATCAAACAACACAGGCCACTTAATCTTCAAAAGAATTCAGGCCAATCTATTATTCACTATTCAGTATAAGATAATGGCAGCAGCTTTAAAACAGTAATAAAGAAAATCAGCTGCTTCAAAATGTTACTCTAAAATAGTGTAGATGATGTGGCACCGTATCTATAAATGAAAAGATGATTTAGGTTCAATGATAAAACAAACCTGACAATTTCCATCGCCCTCTATTTGAAACTCGGCCAAACCATAATTTCCCAACCTGTCAAGAAGGGTAAGGACAAATGAGAAGTATAAGAAAGCGCAATGGCCATACTGTTCTAAAGAGAGAGAGAGAGAAAAAAAAAGCTACCTTTTGATGTTGTATTTGTAACACACACACACACACGGGGAGAGAGAGAGAGAGATCTGTTTTTTTTTTACCTTTCCGACAATCTTTCATGATCCAAAGTTGCATTATCGAGATTAGGGATTTTTCCATTAACTCGAGGAGTGTGCTGCCATACATGAGGGCATTAGTGACTTGTCATAAAACTTAGCCGAAGACCCAGTATTGTAAAATTAAGGACTTCATTTTTTTATTTAACAATCTGCAGTTAAAAATTATAATAATTATTGCTATTAGTTATTATATCGAGTACTGTATTGGAATATTTATGTACAATTGAGAGAGAATTCCTATATTTAATTAATCATGGTACAGCTCAAGATGAGTTCAATGGAACAAATGGCACGGGGGAAAACAAAGAAAAATATTGATGACTGTATATTACCGGGATTGAACCCAATTGAGACAGGCGCCTTCCAAGACTATGCCCACTGTTGTTCTTTGCTTGGGCGAGGAGGCTACCTATAGTAATAGATACCTCCTCCTCACTCTCCTGTGTACTGCTGCTGATGCTTGAGCTAGAGCTTTTACTAGTACTATCCTGCTGTTCCGACATCCTATCTCCAAATGGACATTGACAGGGTCTTAGACTGATTAAAGGCTTCAAAGAAAACAAGTAGCAGGAAATTATTGTAGGAGTCCAGCAACATGCATTCGCATGATAAGCAAAATGTCAAAACAACTTGTAGCAACCAACAAGATGATAAAAACATTGCACTTCTTGCCTGACTGATATTAAGAGCTGAATCACATGTTCTAAGATGGAAACATGCAGTTATGTTTTAAAACTTTTGGACAGCAAATGTATACATATCTTAACCACCCCTGTAAGGATATATTTCGATCACGTTTGGATTTCCTTACATCTCATAATTAATGCCTAAAAACTAGGATCTTCTGGACACATATTCCAACTCCAATCAGCAAATGGCTCATGAAAGTGACTACCGATAATGGACTGGATAAGAAGCAAGCAGCAGTGTGTTTTAACAACTGCAAACCGAAGGAGGGTCCCTCCAACACAATCATCAGTGTGTATCTTTCAGTGTAATTGATCAGCCTCTAAAAAGTTCCCAACTCCCATAACCTCTTTTACTTCATAGGAGAATCCAAGAAAATTTATAAACTGCTTTTCATCGAATCGAGGTGATCCGTTGGTAGAACGGTACTCAGAATGAGTGCTTTCTAAGGAATCGAACTGATCGACCAGTCAATAAAGAAACAAAGGAACACACCACATAGCTGATTAGCCGCAGATAAGCTAAACTTTTACATGCCCTACCATTTGGGGACCAAAGTAACCATCTTTTTTTTTTTTTGCCAATAACCTCACCTGGGTAATAACCAACTGGTTCCAAAAACAGATTTAGCCAATCAACTAATCGGATCTTGGATGAATCCATCTAAAGGGGGTATTTTATTTTTCTACCAGTCCTTACTCTGAACACAACCACCTGGAGATCTTTACTCATCGGTGAAAATTGAACCCCAGAGATACCTATTAGATTGGAGCTATCAATCTAGAAAGAAACAATCAATCCAATCAAAACAATCAAAAGCAAGAAACCACCCAAGAACCAGGAAACAAGCAAAACCTCATCAATCAGGTCGGCCACACCCTGATGCTCATGGAGCCCAACTACGATCAATCAATAACCCAGCCCACAGATCGGACGAGATGATCGGATGAGCGAGGAAACTTACTAGCTTCGTCGGATCAAAGGCCACTCTCCCCGCGCCGCGCCGCGCGACAGGAGGGTCTCGAGTTCAGTAGCTCACACTTGCTGTCGGGGCTCGAGTTGATGAGAGCAAAGGAGAGAGAAAGGCCATCTTTCCTTCCCTTTCCTCTTCCCTTTTCTTTTGGATTTTAAATTGAAGAAGAAATTGTAACCAAACCCGCAAAAGATGCCCTTTTTTCTGTTTTTCTATGACCTATTTCCGTGGGTCGACCACCAAACTGATGAATATTAAAAAATTACAAAAATATCACTGCCTCCTTGGAGGTATTGTCAGGCAGGCACAGGATTTTTCTTCCCAGTGCTTATCTCACTCACCGCACAAGCACCATCACCTTTTACTCTACCTTTTCTTTCTTTCTTTTTTTTAATTCGGCTCAGTACTGTACTAATCAGATTTTTTTTGCGGTTAAAAAAATCAGTAATAAGATAATTTATGATATCTAAGCACAGATTTGAGCGGCGGTTTTGGTGCATTTTGTCCTTTCACTGTTCTGAAGATCTTCAATGCTCATCACCCACTTGCATCTACTGGTCTGTCTCCATGTACCTTTCCTTGTACTGTCGTACTCGGTTACATAGTAACATCAGCGATTTCAGCAGTGAGCTGCTGAGCTCACAGCAAAATGTTTGCTATGTGCAATCTGACCATAAGGTATATTCAGGATCCAGGTGATTCAGAATTGCTGATGAAATGAAAGTCGGATCATTAATGGACATAAACGCTTTCAGACCGATCGAGCTGTGCTATCAACCGCATTGATTTTGTGGGGAGAAGAAGCTTCAGGCTTAATTTTGCCTGAAACTTTCTGACCCTGTCTAGCAACAGCAGGAATGCCACTGAAACTTTCTGCAATTCTGCTGTGTTACGAGTAGTTCATGCAACAACCGAGAAAAGTTTCTGATGGTGCACATGTCTGAATCTGAGTATCTGACGTTGAGAGGAGTAGAGAACGGTGCGGGTGACCGACAGCAACTTTCTATGTTAAGCTTCTGGAAACAGGAAAAAGCTACTACTCGCAGGCAATCGAGACCCAGTTTGTACCAGCTGATGCAGAGAGTGTTGTCGTTCTGAATTGAACAGAGGCAATGTGTATTGTTCACAGTTTGAAGAGAAAGTAAGTATAATGACGAAATACAGATTAAATTGTACTCCTTCGATCTCAAAATAAATTAATTTAATACGAAATTTGACACATCCTATAAAACTATGAATATAAAAAGATACTTATTCAAATTCGTGGTACTAGAATGTGTTACGTCTTATACTAGGTTAACTTATTTTAAGATGAGAAGAGGATGTTTTATCTAGTTTTCCTAACTTCAGAAATCCTTGAAATTTGAACCGATGATAGATCAAAGTATTTGAGACATTTGTTTTGTTAGAGACGAGACATTTTGTTTATATCATAGACAAAAAAATAATTTTATTTACAAAGTGAGCGTCACTCAATTGGTTAGATTTTTTATGGTGGAATTAATCGTTTGGGTTTAAGTTATAGACTTAACACGGGTGCTCACATTTACAACTAATTATTTTTTTAGCGGTAGTGGTAGGTGACGTACCCCTCAACAGCGAGAGCCCGTGAGGACTTTGTTAATATCAATATATGCTGGTCTAATCTTTCGAAGTTACTCATAGAAGACAGGATGTGCGTGTATGCCCTCATAGGGATGAGCGCCTATGTTTTTCTTCAAAACTGAATTAACTTTTATTTAATATATAAGATCCATTTCTAGTAAGAATCTCACAAACTTGGTGCAATGCCAAACATGGTCACAAAGAAAGCAGTTCTCACAAACTTCTCAGATTTCAACCAATCTAAGGCCATATCTGAGAGAGCTTTTGATAACTACAGTTTCTCACAAAATCTTCAACTTCTCAAATAGTTTATATTGTCACTCAGATTCTAAAAATCTATATTTATAGAATAAAAAAACGAACTAAAAATCAGAGGCTAGAAATTTCAGTTTTTCCAAATTCTCACAAGCTGACCACCAACTAACATATTATCAAAATTTAAGCTCCTTCAAACATGACCTAATTTTGCGTGTTTAGTTTAGTTTTTGAGGCCAAAAAATTTAGGCCGAAACCTGGCCTGGTCTTGGCCGGCCCATAAACAGCTTAGGCCTGCCTTCGAGGGAAGAGAAAAAACGTCACACAGAGTAGTCAACCAACCTGCACCGCACTGTACTACACAGGACACGTTCCACCGCAGCAGCACAAACAAATCATTCCGTGTCACTGACTCACTGCGTCTGCGTGGGACGTGCCAGATCTGCACAAAACCCAACCCAACCCAACCCAACCAACTCCACCCCTCTCTCTCTCACTGACACCTGGGCCCTCCACGTCAGCCTCAGCCCCCTCTTGTGGCCAGCGGCGAAGCGCCCCGAAGTATAAAGAAACATCCACATCGCGCACAGCACAGAGAGTCGCATTTCACAAATTTATTTTTTTCTTCTTCACTTCGTCCCCGCATCGGCACGCACGCACGCACCAGCAGCACAAGCACCCAAACCCTAGCTTGGCCGCGGCGAATCCTACGCGCGCGAGACCCCGGCTGATGGTTTCGATGAGCACGACGCCCAATCCGCTCGACGCAGCCGCCGTCGTCTCCGCCGCCGTCGCGGGCGGCGGGGGAGGTGGGGATGGTGGTGGGGGAGGGGGAGGGAAGCAGAAGGAGAAGCAGGTGGTGGCTGCGCCGCTGCAGCCGCCGATGGCCGTGCCTGCGGCGGCGGCGGCGGTGGGGAGGAGGCGAGGAAGGTGAGGAAGCCGTACACCATCACCAAGTCGAGGGAGAGCTGGACGGAGCCCGAGCACGACAAGTTCCTCGAGGCGCTGCAGCTGTGAGTGCCCAATTCTCCCCCGTCTCTCGCTCTCTGCGCGCGCGCCCCCCCCCCCCCCCCCGTGGTTGGGAATAGTTTGGCGGTTTTCGTGCTGCTTTTTGTTTTTTCTTGTATGGCGGCGTCTGTGTCGTTGTGGAGTTTGGATGCGATTGTGCATCTGCTCCTGCGAATGCTAACCCTCGGTAGTTTGAAAGACGGCTTTTTTGGAGGAGGTGTTCAATTGAGGGTAGGTTTAGCCGGCTGGGTCGAATTGGATGGTGATTTTTTGGTCGAATCTGTTGAACTGAGCAGTCATGGTTGGCAGGCACTACCTTCTAGGTCTCACATTTTGGGTAGACTATGATGCTTTGATTTTCGATTGATCTTTCAATTGAATTACGGTGCTAGAATTCATGCGGTCAGTAGGGGCCAGTAGCTTGACAGGCGTGCTTATTTCATGCGTACTCCCTCCGTCCGAAAATAAATAAACTTTTGTATATGAATATGGACATAGGCTATGTCTATGTTCATTTACAAAAGTTGGTTTATTTTTGGACGGAGGGAGTAAATCTAGTCGTAGCTATAGGAATAGGGAGGTTTATGATATTCTGATCCTTGGATTTGTGAACCAAGTTGCTGGGTTTAATGTTGGGAAGAGTGCTGTTGGTATTATCTAAAAGTACCAGTGGTTATAGAATTTCCTGCATGTTAGGATTACAATATTTACTCTTGAACTCAATTAGCATCTAATGATAGTTTAAAACAAGCATTTTATTGCTGCCTTTTTTATGTGGGATGATAGAGATCGCTCTACCTGATATTAATGGAAGTTAAAGATGTGTTACAAAATGCCATGTAGGGCTAAATCAAAAAAGAAACTACTAAATCAAAAAAGAAACTAAGGGATATAGGTGGTAGAACCTGTACAGAAATTGAAAAGGTTATACATAAGGGAAAGAGCAAAAAGCAATGATATCAAATGTTAGAAGACCACCTGTTGATAAGCATATAGTGTGGTTGTTTTGCTCGATAGATCCAAATTCAAGGGATTACTTGATGATTTTTGTTAGCAGGAGGTTGATAACAGTTTTCATCCTGAAACAGTCCTTTACGTGAAGCAGATTGGCCAGACTTGTTGCAAGCTTTGATCTTCCAATATCATACTTGCCAGGAACTCTAATAGGTTACCTGAACTGTTAACTTTCTCGAGCATACCAAGTTTGTGCCATAGGTTTCCAGCAATCTTGCATCTTAGTATTACTATTATGTAACCGGTATTTCAAATGCTGGACAGTGTGGGTATTCATTCAGACCAATTTTCCTTTGCACTAGGTCGATCTCTATAGGCTAGCTAAAGGAAAACATGACAGTAGTGGGGATAGTTTGGATCGAGAAGTTTTCAGTAGAAAGGTTTCTGTTAATGTCTCTTTGTTGGTTGTTTTTGCATGGTAGGATAGGACATGGTAAAGTCTGCATCTTGGAATAATTCAGAGAAAAAATAGGTGTAAAATGTGGAATGTGTTGGTGTATTATCACTTATCAACCTGTGAGATCTAACATTATTATTAGAGGATTGACAGATATTGAGAATGTGGGACCATACAGCAGTAATATGTTAATCTTATTGAACTTGTAATTTGAATTTTCTTGGGCCTTGCTCTTTTATAAGACTTATATCTCTTAATGTTGTTGGTTACTGCTAAACTTTTTTGAACTTTTCTAGCTACATATCACGCACATGGCTGTTAGGGTGACTTTTCTGTATAATTTATTTGATCGCTAAATTTTTCTTGTCGATTAATTGTAATTAAGATGGTCAATGTTGTTTACACACTTCTTAGATGTGCTTCCTTTTCTTTTGTTTGATTTAGGTTTGATCGTGATTGGAAAAAGATTGAAGCATACGTTGGCTCAAAAACTGTGATACAGGTATGGTTGATAACTACCTTTTCAAGTTAACATTTTCATTCTTCTCTGCTAGCCTTTGGAGTGGTGTGTTGATGTTTTGATTTAAGGCGTTCTATATGTATCTGGTTGACAGTGTCACACTTCATTTGAAATTTATGGATGCCACATATTATTTGAAAGACACCTCGTATTCTGTCTGTTAATTGTTGTCATTTTATTGGCTAGTCGAATCTTATGCCTGATATGAAAATTGAAGCGCTATGCTTGAAGCCTTGGAATTTCACTTTCCTTCTTTTTTTTAAAAAAAGAAGCAAGCATTTCTGTGCAACTGTAATCTATGCACCTAGTTCAAACATAGTTTCAAGTCAATCAAGTTGAATTACACTTCTCGAACGCGAAGTTGAATTACATTTGGAAAATTGAAATATAGTAAGTGCTCATTAGCAGGTACAACTACCCTATGCTGAACAGTAGGGAGTATGTTCAAAATGCATAGTAGTATCCTATGCTAAAAAGTTTAAAATGTGTTCTTTTGTGCCAATTAAAATGAAATGCTCCTACACCATTTTGGTTTCTTTGTGCAAAATCTAAAAGACTGTTCTTTTGACAGATAAGGAGCCATGCACAGAAATACTTTTTGAAGGTTCAGAAAAACGGTACAGGTGAACATCTGCCTCCACCCAGGCCAAAGCGGAAGGCAGCTCATCCATATCCACAGAAGGCCTCTAAAAATGGTTTGTACTGCTCAGCAGCCTTAGTCTTGTAATCTTTTTGCCACCAACTATTTCTAGTTGGGAAGTAGTAATCGGAATTATTTAGCTTGTGCAGTTTCGCAAGCTGCTATATCACAACCCCCTCCTCTGGGGGAGCAAGGTTATGTTATGCCCATGGATACATCTCCTGTCATCAGAAATACAAATGCCAGTGCTGCAGTACCCTCCTGGGACAATTCTATTGCTCAACCTTTAAGTGCAAGTCACACGCAAGGTATGTTTACCTACTATGTTCATAAACGTCTGCCCAAAATTAATAAGAAAATCCAAAAAATGCCATTGACAAACTATATTTGGCAGGTACAGGTGCTATTGCTACAAATAACTGCTCTAGTAGTATAGAGAGTCCTTCTGCTACATGGCCAACTTCTGAAGCAGTTGAACAAGAAAATGTGCTTCGACCACTACGTGGTGAGTTTCCCTTATTTAGCATACAGTTTGCAGATCTACCTTGGCAAATGCATGTTGATCAACAACTTAGTTTGTATGTTGGACCAACGGTGTTGGAATTTAGTTAATGATTTGGTACCACAAAGGCATCACATTTCATAATTGATGATCCCTGATGTGTTNNTAGACTAGTCTTCTATAGTCAATGGAAACTAAGTTTCTCAAGTTGTTTGCATGGTTGCAAGTAATCATCTACCTCTGAGGCCTGACTACTCATATATGTATAGTTTCACGTGTATTGAAAAATGTTATTTTGTCACGCAACAAGTCCTTGAATTACTTATTGTGAAATATGATATCATATTTAAGTTGATAAATATTCCTTTAGGTAGGCTTCAGTGCTTTATTCCACTATATCCTTATAATTTTGTTCCTCTCTGGTTACACATGCAGCTATGCCAGATTTTGCGCAAGTATACAGCTTTCTGGGAAGCATATTTGATCCAGATACTAGTGGGCATTTGCAGACATTAAAGGCGATGGATCCAATTGACATTGAAACGGTATGTTTCTTGATAATTGAGATATAGTTTCAGAATGTTCTATGATTCTATTGTATCCTTTTCCCAACACAGATATTCTTAATGTCTTATGGAAATAGTGGAAATGTTAAGACAGTTGTGCATTTATGGGGCCCCAGTTGTAAAACAGCTGTAAAAGTTTCAGTGACACCAACATTTCACTTCACTATTGTTGTTCTTAGAAGCCTTCCTTTGTTCAGTAAGGCCAAAATAAGACTTCGTTTTCATTCTCTTCCATGCATAGCTCTTACCCTTAACTGAAAATCATCTGCTGCAACTTTCCACCCCTGAAAAGAAGTTATCCGTATATTTTATGCTAAACACAGTAGGAATTCATTGTATAAATATATATAGGTTGTCCCAAGTCCTGGTTGTTTTTCCTTTTCTTTTTCACCATTCTACTCCATTGATTTCGATCAATTCATATTCTTCTATTTTATGGACAGCCGTACCATTATTACTTCTAGTTTTTCTTCACATAACTATATTATTTCACTTGCAATAAACACTAGTTGATATGACAAATTGACAGGTACTACTGCTGATGAGAAATCTGTCCATGAACCTAACTAACCCTGACTTTGCTCCACATGTAAGTTGTTCTGTTTCTGTACTCGTTCTCTACTGATATTCTGCATCTTGTAGCTATCTAAACATGTTATGAGTAATTTGGAGTTTGAATTGTATTAGCAAACATTACTAGCGTTAAGGTTTGCCATTTAGGCTAGCTATTGTGGTTAGGGTTCTTGTTAGCTGAATTTGTGTTCGAAGTTTGGGGTAGCTAATAATGTTTTAAATAACAAACACTTGACTGGCTAATTTCATGATTACTGTGATCAGATTGCATCAGTTGCCTACCTCATGCTTACGCTCATCCACCTGTGTTCTGGATATCTAGTGTCAAGTTGACTGCATACATGTCCTCTCAAAAATTTCACTGAGGAATTGATCCTGAACCTTGTGCTGGCTACAACAGCCATAGAAACTTACTACGGAACTTTTCTTTTTCCTGAATAACTAAATAGGATATTATTATCATGGTTTTGTGGTATATAGTTTCTACAGATATGAAATGCATTAGCTATGTCAATACGGGCAGATTTTCTGTTCTACACACTTGCATTTGACTTGGATTTGTTATAGTGCAATGTCCTGATAATTTGACTCCACCTGATTGCAGCTGAGCTTGCTGTCATCATGTAATTCTGGTGGGGACCAAATTAAGTCTGAAGGCATGGAAAATCTTGGATCTCCACAGAGTTGCCATCTTCCGTTCATGTAATACTTCAGTTACTCTCGCTTTCTAGGTGTTTGTAACCAGATTTTATCTCTTCTTGCTGAAGCAACTTTTCGTAGTCCAGGGTAACAAGTGAGTGAGGGAGAATTGCCTGTTTGCGGACGAAGCTTCAGTTGTTTCCACAAGACGTTCTTGTGTTCTCTTTGTACTGGAGTTGTGGACGGCTGATCCGGCAGTTTACCAATGCTAGCACGTGTTGTGGCCGTGGCATCTGTATAGCTTCCAATAATGCTCTAACCCTAGGCTAGTTTTGCCCATCAATCATGTTCATGTAGATAGCCAGTTTTGTGTGCTCAGAAATTCTTTTTCCCTCGGGGTGGGGCATGGCTCGAAATGTTTTTGTATGTGTACATCTATGTATACATGTATGTAAATATGTGTGATCATGTAATGCTTAAAGATACTGTGACTGATTTGAGGTAATAATACAATAATCCAGTGGGGCACTCGGGTGTAGTCTCTAGTGCGCCCCACTGTTGTGAAATGTGAGTTCTGAAGTTGTGGACTATCTTCAAAGCATAACTTAGGCGGTGTGCGAGAGGTAAAGTTGGAACTTTATTTTCCTGCACAGAAAACGGGGTTGCATATTAGCACATGATTAATTAAGTATTAGTCTAAAAAATTTAAAAAAAGGATTAATATAATTTTTCAAAATAACTTTTCTGTAGAATTTTTTTTTAAAAGATGTATCGTTTAGTAATTTAAAAAACGTGCGTATAAAAAATGAGAGAGATGAGTTGAAAAATGAGGAAAAACACAGCCGAGATATGTGTTCATCTCCAAGTTCGTTTGAGTTTGCAGCTGTGGTATTGCGGGTGTGCTCAGTTCAGTAAATTATGGTTCACTCTCTAGCTGCTGTTGTACTACCCATCCCCAGGGTACGTTTTCGACCTTCTTGGCACCTGTTTGTATCCGAAAACTGAATTGAAGTGCATCTTCATTTCTATCCTCATCATTTGCTCTTTGATTTACAAGTTATAGTTAAAATTTGAAATTTTTAAACTTAATTTCAAATTGTTCTAGGTGTCTTTTTCATCATTTTCTTTCTTCAACCTTAGCTTTAAGCTGCTAAAAGTAGAAATATAAAATTCTACCCTAAAATCATATTTCATCACATTTATCTTTTACGGAACATCAATCACTTCCAAAATTGTTTTTCATTGTAATTCGTTTTTCAGCATTGAGCTTATTCAAAAATTATGGCTGTGGTTGGCTGCACCGACTTACATTTTTTTTTGTGGCGGAGGATGCAATGCCGTCGTTTGTAGTTATAATTAGAGCTGTTGAATCGAGCTATTGATTTTTAAGTTGATTAGAACTGATATAAAATTTTTACCTATAAATTAAATTTTGGTTGATAATAAACGTGATGGCTAGAAACAAAGGAAGGCATAAATTTTGGAGGAAAAACCACCGTAAAATACACTCCGTCTCGCACAAGAGAACACGCTATTTTGGCAGGCGTTTTCCCCTGTGAACTCACCGAGGTGATCCCTCCCATGGCGGCCGTTAGCTAGGAGTAGCCGCGGAGACGGAAGACTCTCCCACCTAGCAAGGAGTAGTAGCAATCCAGCGAACTCGAAGCCACTCTTCGTCTCCCTCGCCCAAGTCCACGACGAGCCGCGGGTGAGGACGAGGCTTGGCGAGTGGGGGACGGAAATGGTGGTGGTGGACGCGTCGGAGTTCGGGGCGGAGGGGTTCGACCCGAAGCGGTGGATCAACGCGGCGCTGGACGCGCGCCACCCGTCGGAGCCGCTCGACCGCTTCCTCGCCGACGCCGAGGAGCGCCTCCGCTCGGCCGCCGACGACGCCGCGGCCGCGCTCGAGCGGGACAGCNGCGCTCCGGCGCGTCCCGCTCGCCTGCCGCGACGCGCTCCGCCTCCGCGACGACGCCGTCTCGCTCCGGTCCCATCTCGTCTCCGTCCTCCAGTCGCTCTCCCAGGTGCCCCCCGCCGTCCCCCCCGGCTCGCTTGCTAGATGGATCTGGATCTCACAGTTCATTCGTGCACAATTGTACGTGTATCACGCGAAACCCAGATCATTTTGGAGGGTTACGAACTTGCGATAATTGTTGGTGCGAATGAGCAAATATGGAACCAAATTGGCACAATAGGCTTTAGTTTGATTCATTTATGCGTATGATTCAACCTCTGGCCACTTTTAGTACCCCTGTTTTTCACTTGGATCTGGATCTCACATACTGTATTTAGTCATGTCAATTTTATCCTTGTACGCTTTGCATTGAACAGCGCGTACAGCTAGATCTTACTCCCTCTGTTCATGTTCGATCGTCATATTTGCTTGAGGCTGCAAGACCAAGGAGCTCCTTCATGCAGAATAGTTATTCAAAGCTGCTGCATTGCATTTGAAAAGCCAACCAATCCTTGTGTGGGTGCAGTAATGATGCATGGAAAATGAACAGACAGTTGCATTGCATGTGAACAGCCAACCAATCCCTTGCACGGATGCACTAACGATGCATGGAAAACGATCAGCCAGGCATCACACCCGAGACGAAATTGGAGGGAGCGCGCTTATACGATGATCAAAACTGAACATTTCAGTTTCTGAAATATGACGATCAAAACTGAATGGAGGGAGTATTATACAAAGGCTGTCAAATTCAAATGAGATGTTAATTTGATCATCTCTTTGCGCTTTAGGATTCGGTATTTCCTTTTGGTATTTCCTTTTGCTATTAACTGAAACTAATGTCAGAATTTGCCTGGCCTTGGCAAAACCAAGCTAGATTCTGGAAATCCTGACATGTGTTGGGATGTTATAATGCTGTTTACTTATGCAACGCAGTTATGTATAGCATACTGTATAGAGTACATTCAAATCCACCAGTTCAGTGATGCCCATAAAACTATGTCTCTAGTTTATTATAATGGAATACCCTCACTTATCATTTAGTCCACATAAGTCAAGATGCAACATCAAATTGCAAGCAAAACATTTTCTCCTGTAGCATGTACTTCTTGTTACTTGTAGCATCATCTTCTCATAACATTTGGCTTGACATTTTGTAGAATAAACTGGAATGAATTGCTAGTGCTAGAACTTATTTTTTTTGGGCCAAGTGATTCCTTCTTTCTAATGGCCAATGCTGAATACTGGTTGAATAAAATATGACATACATATGCATGTATGATCAACAAACTAGGTATTCAGTCCCATCTACATTTCGCAAATTCTGTAGGTAGCTAAGTACTGATGATGATTTCTTCAATCAGGCTGAGGGCTCATCTGCTGAGTCAATAACTGCACTAGCACGAATTGATACTGTGAAACAACGCATGGAAGCGGCATATGCAACATTACAGGTAAGTTGTTTTTGGACTATGGTACATGTTACTGAAGTAAATGCTTCACTTAAAGTGGTAAGCTATCTTTTAATAGATTTAAGAGCTTGTTGGTTGGAATGGCAGGATGCAGCTGGACTAGCTCAGTTGAGCCAAAGTGTTGAGGATGTATTTTCTAGTGGTGATCTTCCAAAAGCTGCAGAAACCCTGGCAACCATGAGACATTGCTTGTCAGCAGTTGGTGAGGTATTGTGCTCTCTCACACAAACATGCACAGCACACTGTAATTTATATACGGAAACTTTTCATTTGGCTCATATAAAAGTTGCTTTCAGGTTGCAGAGTTCGCTAATGTGAGAAAACAACTTGAAGTATTGGAAGAACGGCTAGATGACATGGTTCAACCTCGTTTAGTTGATGCACTTTCTAACCGCAAGGTTTTTCTTGTAGATCTCATTTATATTTGTTGAACAGTCGTACATGTCATCTCTATTCTATCTAAAACCTGAAAATTTTTTGTTGGAAGGTCGATGCTGTGCAAGATCTTCGCGGAATACTGATACGTATTGGCAGATTTAAGTCACTGGAGGTGCAATATACTAAGATCCATGTCAAGCCTCTAAAGAAACTCTGGGAAGATTTTGATCTAAAACAAAGAGCTAAGCGGGTAGAGATGGAGAAGTATGGTGGAGAAAGCATAAACAGTCTCTCATTTGCTAGTTGGCTTCCAAATTTCTATGACGAGACACTACTTTACCTTGAACAAGAATGGAAGTGGTATGTTCATTGTACCCTGTTATGTTTTGTTCTGAATCAACAAATGCTTGTCCTTGTAAACAGAAGCCAGTTTTTGGCAGCATCTTTTAGCTGTATTCGGACAATGTTTTTGCTCCACCAAAAATTAATGGATGTTCTACAATGCTAATGCTGAAGGTGCCTGACCGCTTTCCCTGAAGAATACAAATCATTAGTCCCAAAAGTACTTGTTGAAACCATGAGTGAGTTGAACTCAAGCTTTGTCTCTCGTGTCAACCTAGCAACTGGAGATGCTGTTCCTGAAACTAGATCAGTTGCAAAAGGTAATGCATAAACTGCTCATATTATTTTCATTGTAGTATGTCTATCTAATTTCATGATTGAATTACATGGTTATTTTTCTACTTTGACAAGCTAATAGCTGGTCCATTAAAAAAAGGTTATTACTTGTTTGTGACATATGCATACTTCTCTCCTAACTAAAAATTGATTCTATCTTCTCTGTACCCAGGTATACTGGACGTTCTATCAGGTGACTTGCCAAAAAGTACCAAGTTGCAGAATAAGCATCTTGGAGCACTGATCGACCTGCACAACATGACAGGCACTTTTGCTAGGAACATTCAACATTTATTTTCAGAGTCAGATCTTGCGGTTTTGCTGAATACATTGAAAGCTATTTATTCCCCATATGAGACTTTTAAAGCAAGGTACAAACTTGTGAAAAAAGATTCCGTTAGTGAGAATTCTTTTTTGCCATTGCTATATTACTCAGCCAGTGGTGTTTCATACTATGTAGGTATGGGCAAATGGAGCGTGCTTTACTTTCTGCTGAGATGGCTGGTATAGATATCCGTGGGGCCATTGCTCGTGGTGTGGGTGCACAGGGTATAGAGCTGAGTGAAACTGTTCGTAGAATGGAGGAATCCATCCCACAAATTATAGTGCTTCTTGAAGCAGCTGTTGAGAGATGCATCAGTCTTACTGGTGGTTCAGAGGCAGATGAACTGGTATTGGCTCTTGATGAAATTATGCTGCAGTACATATCGAACCTACAAGAAACTTTGAAATCCTTGAGGACGGTATGTGGGGTGGATAATACTGCACATAGTGATGCCTCTAAAAAGGAAACAGGACTAGAGAAAAAAGAAGCACAACGATTGGTCGATGTCTCTGAAGAGGAAGAATGGTCTATTGTCCAGGGTGCTCTGCAGATTCTTACTGTTGCTGATTGCCTAACTAGCAGAACCTCAGTTTTTGAAGCTTCTTTAAGAGCTACTCTTGCCAGAATTGGAACCAACTTTTCTATTTCCGGTTTCGGTTCTAGCTTAGATAAATCAACTGGTGATGAGAATGCAGAAGTGCCTATGACAGGGAGAGCAGCACTTGATATTGCAGCTATTCGCCTCACTGATCTACCAGACAAGTCTAAGAAGCTCTTCACTGTACTAGAACAGGCAAGTTATATATTTTATTGCTAGTGTTACAACACTAGAGTCATCGCATGTTTTTCTGACTGTTCTAGGTCTTTAGCAAGTCCATGATTTGTTTGAATTGAACTGCCTGATTTCAAACATAGGTAGTAGCATTTATCTAGATTATCTGGTTTTATAGGAAACTTGGAGATATTTTTTAGCTTGCTTTTGCTATTATGCATTTTAAGTTATTCACATGCAGCATAGAACCTATTCCTTTTAACCTACTTAATTTCCCAAGTATCACAAGTAACTCTATATTTGTCTTCATGGCTTATAAATTTAAAGAAATCATTTCTGTTATACAGTCAAAAGATCCAAGGTTCCATGCTCTACCTCTGACATCACAAAGAGTTGCGGCCTTCTCAGACACAGTAAATGAACTCGTCTATGACGTGCTCATATCTAAAGTCCGACAGCGTCTCAATGAGGTTGCTCGCCTCCCAATTTGGTCATCGGTGGAGGAACAAGGTGGCCTTCCCCTTCCAAGCTTCAGTGCCTACCCGCAGGCATATGTGACCAGTGTTGGGGAGTATCTCCTAACTTTACCCCAGCAGTTGGAGCCACTTGCAGAAGGTATCTCAGGCGGTGAGGCTGGCAACGAGGAGGCTCAGTTCTTTGCTACTGAATGGATATTTAAGGTAATATGTTCAAATCATTTTTTTTCATCATGCTGTGTACTTTTGCAACGTGCCATCGACAAAACCATTCCATACTTCACTGTGCAACTTTTGGAAATTTTGTAGAGAAGAGTTGACCATTTAGATACATGCATTGCAACTGAATAGAACATTACATCAAACTGCAATAATCTCATCACAACACAAACACCAATCCCAATCCCAATTCCAATCCTTTGATGAATTAATCAAGCACTGTTTCTGATATCTGTTTCCATGAACCAGGTCGCAGAGGGCGCCACCGCGTTGTTCATGGAGCAGCTGCGAGGGATCCATTACATCACCGACCGAGGCGCGCTGCAGCTGGCGGCGGACATAGAGTACCTGAGCAACGTCCTCTCGGCGCTGTCCATGCCGATCCCTCCCTTCCTTGCCACCTTCCACACCTGCATCTCCACACCGAGAGACCAGGTCCGCGACCTTATCAAGTCGGACGGCGGCAGCCAGCTCGACCTCCCCACCGCCCATCTGGTCTGCAAGATCCGGCGCGTCTCATCAGACTAGTGAAACAAATGTTTCATATGGTTTGTTCACGCCCTGTAACATCGTGTGCATTCCTTCACCGTCTCACACATCCTGAGCAAATTGGCAGTTTGACATGTGCTTGTAATTCTTTACCTCTTTGCATCTTGGGGACATAGTTTTGCCTGTGTAATCGTATTCCTTACAAGTAGAGAGAATAATCATTAGTATATGAATAAAAAATATTAAATTTCCATTATGTGTAAAAATGCGACAAGGAAAATTTTCAGTCGGCAGGTCGTGCAAGGGAAATGGACGGCTGTCTTTGTTTACCCAATAGCTAATGTTGCCAGCAACTTATGCCATGCTCTGACCAGTGTGTCACCTTCACATCTCCAAGTAGTCCAATCTTACGTGAGTCCAGCAGCCACGACACCGGAAGCCATCGGAGAAAATCCACTGGCTACGAAAATGGCACGCAAAAAAGACGAGCCATTTGCCCATTTCACCTGGACGGAGAGATATTTCACTTCGCCTCCATGGGCTTAGGCTTCCGTCTATGTGGGCTCATCTCTTCCTTATCGACGCTGTGGGCACGGAGGCGGCCACGTCACCCCCATCCCCCTCCCTCTCCTCTCTTCCTCCCCAAATCCCCACGCAACTGCGCACCGGAGAGAGGCCAGCGAGCGGAGGAGGAAAAATCAATCTGCCGCTGAGCCGCTCCCCTCCTTGTCGGTGTCTGCTATTTATACACTCCACTCTCTCTTCCTCCACTTCCTAGTTTGGCTCACTCCTCCCCTCCCCTCCCCTCCCCTCCCAGCCCCGCCCCGCTCCGATCCACTCAGGTGCGTGCTTGCTTTGCTTTGGAGATTCAGTGCTTGTCTTTACGATTCGGCTTGCGTGCGTGCGTGCGTGCCTCTGGTTCTAGCTTGAATCCAGTGTGTGTGTAGGTGTGTGGCGTTTGGTCTCTGATGCGATGCGGATGTTCCGTTTGTTAGCTATGCTTTTTGGAATTTGGAGCATGTGTGTTGTGTGGTACTACTCTTGCTTTTACTGGTAAAGATGGTGGGACTGAGATCGTTAGCGTGTTCTCTCCAATCGATAGGTTAATCAGCAAGTAGAAGCTACGGTGAGCTACTGAATTCGGGTTTCATACTGATTTGGGGATGATGGTTGTAGCTGTTTGTAGTTCGAGAAGGGATTACAATAGTTGGGGCGCCTGTAGCTATTTTGTTCTACTTGTAGGGGTGATTGCGAACAGATTGCTTTACCATTGTTCTTGAATACTTACGGCAGGACAGCTTGCTACAGCTAAGATGGATTGATATGAAGTGATTAGCTTAGTTGAAGTACTGGATGAAGCAATTTCTGCCTTACAGTACTTGTATGATTGACAAGATCTCCTTCCATTGCTTTTATCAGTGAGCGAAGATGGCTCCAACATCCATGAGCCTTGCCGCAAAGACGCCGCTTCCCTTCTCGACACTTCCTTCGAGTGGTGTTGCACAGAGGCCAGTTTCTGTGACTGCCTCTCTCGAGCACAAGACTAATGATGCCAGAAGGAAGTTCCTAAAGCTCGCGCTCGGAAACCTCGGGGTCGGGCTGCCCACCTTGTTGGGTGCTAAGAAAGCTCTTGCTGATGAGCAAGGTGTCTCGTCGTCGAGAATGTCTTACTCAAGGTTCCTTGAGTATCTAGACAAGGACAGAGTGAAGAAGGTTGATTTGTTTGAGAATGGCACAATTGCCATTGTAGAGGCTATTTCTCCTGAGCTCGGCAACCGTGTGCAGAGAGTTCGTGTGCAGCTTCCTGGTCTAAGCCAGGAGCTTCTTCAGAAGTTGAGGGAGAAGAATATTGATTTTGCTGCACACAGCAACCAGGAGGACTCTGGTTCTCTTCTGTTCAACCTGATTGGAAACTTGGCTTTCCCACTTATCCTTATTGGTGGTCTATTTTTGCTGTCAAGAAGAGCACAAGGTGGCCTTGGTGGACCTAACGGTCCTGGCTTTCCCCTTGGTTTTGGTCAATCTAGGGCCAAGTTTCAGATGGAACCCAACACTGGTGTTACATTTGATGATGTTGCTGGTGTCGATGAAGCAAAACAAGACTTCATGGAAGTGGTTGAGTTCTTGAAGAAACCAGAAAGGTTCACCGCTGTTGGTGCTCGCATCCCTAAAGGTGTTCTGCTTGTTGGTCCTCCTGGAACTGGTAAGACTTTGCTTGCCAAGGCTATTGCAGGAGAAGCTGGTGTGCCGTTTTTCTCGATATCAGGATCTGAGTTTGTGGAGATGTTTGTGGGAGTTGGTGCCTCCCGGGTTCGTGATCTTTTCAAGAAGGCAAAGGAGAACGCTCCTTGCATAGTATTTGTTGATGAAATTGATGCTGTTGGAAGGCAAAGAGGGACAGGTATTGGTGGTGGAAATGATGAAAGGGAGCAAACTTTGAATCAGTTGCTGACTGAGATGGATGGTTTTGAGGGAAACACTGGAATCATTGTTATTGCTGCCACCAACAGGGCTGATATCCTGGATTCCGCTTTACTCAGACCTGGACGTTTTGACAGACAGGTTAGTTTTTATCCACTGAACATTCTTCTGGGTGTGAACATCTGTTATATTCTAGTTTTTAGCTCATTCAGTTGTGACACAAAGTAAAATGTTTCAGCTGTAATGTTTGCCTTTGTTTGTTCTGTATTAGTGAAGTTTTGACGTGGTTTTAGGCTAGAAGTCCAATACATACTCGTTCTCAATTGTAGCTTACTCAACCAATTACTTTGATGCTTTTGGTTTCAATGTTGAGTTATCTTCGAGTGTTTTCAAAGTTAGAATTTTGTTATCCTCACATGTCCATAACCTTGATAACATTATGCATATACCTTTTAACTTGTTGCACAGGTAAGTGTTGATGTTCCTGATGTACGCGGAAGGACAGAGATTCTTAAGGTGCACGGGAGCAACAAGAAGTTTGATACTGATGTCTCTCTTGAAGTCATAGCAATGAGAACACCTGGGTTTAGTGGAGCAGACTTGGCAAATCTTCTAAATGAAGCAGCCATATTAGCAGGCCGACGTGGCCGGACAGCAATTTCCTCAAAGGAGATTGATGATTCAATTGACAGAATAGTGGCTGGTATGGAAGGAACTGTGATGACAGATGGGAAGAGCAAAAGTCTTGTTGCTTACCATGAAGTTGGGCATGCAATTTGCGGGTAAGAGATAATCTGCATCTTTGCTAACTGTAGCACCTTTTTTTGTTGAACTCTAAAATGGGATTTAGCAACTTTAGGACTTGATGAGTTTCTCAGAATTTCATGCATTTGCATTATAATTAAGATACACAGATCTGTTTATATGGTTTAATAAGAAGGCTAGCTGAACTTTTTCATGTCTGAAATGACTGGGTATTGTGGAGTGCTACAGATCTATCATATTTTATGCTTGTGGTATCACTCGTGACTTGAGATTTATTTGTGCGGCTTTTGTTTATTACTTCCCTATCAAAATTCTGTGCAACTATTCATATTTGGAAAATTATTCTTTTGTAGAACTTTGACGCCTGGCCACGACCCTGTCCAAAAGGTTACTTTAATCCCGAGGGGCCAAGCTCGTGGTCTCACCTGGTTCATTCCAATGGACGACCCAACGCTCATCTCCAGGCAACAACTCTTTGCCAGAATTGTTGGTGGCCTTGGCGGTCGTGCTGCTGAGGAGATCATTTTTGGGGAGCCTGAGGTGACCACAGGAGCTGCCGGTGACTTGCAGCAAATTACTGGCCTAGCCAAGCAGGTATGCTCTATTTCTATTGTAGAACTGTGCTAATTAATCCACAGGAACTCTGAAGCAGCAGATTATGTAATCTGTTCTGCTTCTGCACCATTTATGACTTACAAACCAGTCTGAAGGATAAAAATGCTGCAAATTAACATGCTAGAGAAACTGCTAGCATTTACAGATATTTGAAGCATCAGTTCTTAGTTGTTCCTTTTCTTTTGGCTAATCACACCGAGGTCACAATGCTTCTGCAGATGGTGGTCACATTCGGTATGTCAGACATTGGTCCGTGGTCGCTAATGGACTCAGGAGCTCAGAGCGGCGATGTCATCATGAGGATGATGGCAAGGAACTCCATGTCGGAGAAGCTCGCGGAGGACATTGACACTGCCGTGAAGCGGTTATCTGATGAGGCCTATGAGATCGCTTTGAGCCAGATTAGGAGCAACCGGGAGGCCATGGACAAGATCGTGGAGGTGCTCCTTGAGAAGGAGACATTGAGTGGCGACGAGTTCAGGGCGATTCTCTCCGAGTTCGCGGAGATCCCTGTCGAGAACCGGGTTCCCCCAGCCACGCCG
This sequence comes from Oryza officinalis, assembly GCA_008326285.1. NCBI lineage: Eukaryota > Viridiplantae > Streptophyta > Magnoliopsida > Poales > Poaceae > Oryza > Oryza officinalis. The sequence goes on along the minus strand of BDMV01000006.1, from coordinate 44,101,947 downwards.
GCAGCTCTCCCCGCCTAAATCACCCTAGTTTTGTAGGAATGGAACCTGTTGTTGTAAGATGTTCATATTTTCGATTCTTGGTGTACACTAACTTTACTTTGCCGGCCGGATTTTTGGCATACTACATGTAACTTACTCTTGTTTAATTAAAAAATGTAATTACTTCTAGCTGAAAAAGGTTTCTTGCATGTATTTTTTAATCGGGAAAATTAACATACTGGACTTATGGCATATACAATGGTAGTAGTAGAATACAAAGAATGTGCTGCAATCCTGGACTTATGGCTTAGATGCACTTTTCCGATTTTCCAGCCTCTTTTAATTCGACAATTTATCACTTGTGTACTTGTGTGGTACATCGTCAGGCGTCAGCTATGAACCTATGATTGCCAGTGTGACTTCGTTCAATAGCAACTTGTATGGGCAAATATAAGTACACTGCCATGTTTGATTTGCATGATTGTGTTCCAGACATTTTTCTGCATGCAACAACAAAAATCATTTTGTGAGCTGTGATCACAATTTTGTTAGGATTATGTTGATGTTAAATTCATATAGATTAGTTGATCGTCCTGCCAACATTAGCCAAAATTGGCATTTACAAAAAAGCAGGCAGCACTATCATACAAGCATCTTCATCGGTTTGGATGAACCTTAAGGCTGAGCCACAGGCAATGAGAATCGATGCCAAATTAGTATAGCTTAACTTAAAAGTACTCAGCCTGACACCCAACTGGTGGTACTCCTACCATATTTTATTTAATTTATAATTATTTATCTTGTAAACTTTATAATAAAAATAATATAGCTTCTCTCAACTAAAAGTCGAAATAAATTCCATTTATCTAAAAAATTATAGTAATGCCATATGATTAGTTGATTACCGTCTTAACGGAGACGATAAAAAGTACCAGATGACTGACTGTCAAAGTGCCAAATCTAGATTTGGAATTTGGAACCATCAATCTTCTAGAAAAGGAATAACGAACAACAGGTAAAAAACGCAAAAGAATTTGCGTCGCATCCCCATGGGCCCCACCTGTCAGCCACAGTGTCACAGCCCCACAGGTCTCTCCCTCTCTGCAAAAAGTCACACGTTTACGGACAGAGCCAGCCCACACTGGCCACACCCCCCCAATTCCCAGGTCCCGACCAACCCCCACCGGAGGCGAAGCGCACACCTCCCCACTTCCGACCAGGCGACCCACCACCATGGCCTCCGCCTCGCCGCGCACCGCGCGGCAGCTCGCCGACGCCCTCACCGCCCACCTCTCCCTCTACCACGCCGCAACCCCTCCTCCTCCCTCCTCCTCCCCTCGCGCCGCGATCCTCCGGTGGCTCGCCTCCCTCTCCCCGTCCTGCCGCACCGCGGCCGCCACATCCCTCCTCTCCCCCGCCGCGGCCGCCGCGCTCCTCTCCATGCTCCGCCGCCTCCGCCTCCGCGGCCACTCCTCCTTCTTCGTACTACATCCTTCCCCCTCCGCGGCGGCCGAGGAGGCGCCCACCGTCCTCTCGCGGCTGTCCCGCGGCCTCCTCGCCCGCGCCGCGGAGGCCTCCCGCGGGTACGGGCTCGTCTTCGACCACCTCCTCCTCTTCTCTTCCTCCCCCGCGTCGTCGTTGCCCCTCGACGCGATCACGGTCGCCGAGGCCCTCCTCGCCGACCTGGACGGTTTCGTCGCGGCCATGGACGAGATCTCGGGTGGGAGGTTCCTATGCGGTGATGGAGAGGTGGACTTGGCCGCAATGGCGGGAGAGGAGTTCCCCGAGCTGCCCTGGTTGAAGGCCAAGGGGTACTACGTGATCGAGGAGTTCGTGGCAAATTGGGTGGAGATCGCGCTGCGGATGTCGTGGGCGGCGGCGGGGGGAGGGGGAGGTGGGGGGAGGAAGGCGGTGAGGGTTGGGAAGGGTGTCAAGGAGAAAGCTGGGTTGGCAGCAAATGCGTTCTGGAGGGAGAAGGGGTATGTGGATTGGTGGATGAGGCTGGAGCCGAGGGTGAGAGCACGGATCATGGGAGCATTCTTCGGGAAGGGCAGTACAGCACTGGTAATATTCTTGCTTGTACTGCATTTGAAATAATTTGCATTCATGGATTTAGAATATTGCAGTGCTTCCATTTCTCAGTTGTATCCTCCATGAAAGCATCGATGGTTGTATTTTGGGTAGTTAGTTTTGCATATATCTTTTTTTTGTGTGTGAAAGGAACGATTGAGACAAAGGTGATAAGGAAATAAAGCAAATATGTGATCAAAATAACATTTGCAAAGATACTAATGCATAGTTATGCTATTTTAACATCAGTTGTTGGAAAACAAGCTGAATATGTGCTACACAACTCTGTAGAAACGTGTGCTCCCTAGTTTTCATGGAATCATGGGAAAGAAAGAAGTGATGGTTTGATTTGTTTTAAACTGTTAATGGTAACTTTTACAATGTAGGTTTGATTTTAAGTCAGCAAGGAGATTTAATGGGCTATGAAATAAACGTATCTTCGAGAAGTAACACAAACAGAACGAAGATAGTGTTTGCGGATTCATGATTAAGTCATCTAGCATTCTGTTGGGGAAAGTCTGTAAATCTTCCGATGGAAAGATTTCAAGGTTATACTATCATCTAAGGAATGGGTGATCAAACTAAGCATTAGTTATGCTTTAGTGGCTTTGGAAATGATATATGAAACTTAGGTTGTTATGTACTGTATGTACACAGAAGAAAAGAAGAACTCTTTTGCTCAACTCTATCATTTTTTTCCAACAAGGTTGGGCTCTAAAAATCAGATTAAATAATGATGTCTTATTGGTGTTTGTTTCTGATAAAGATGATTATGAAGTTTTGTTGAGTCAGATATTTTGTTTGTCTTCATAGGAGTGCTTTTATGTGATAGTTACTACCAAGCTAACACAAGTAGGTTACTTTTGGCCTGTATGACTTGATGTACCCACAATTCTCACCTAGATAGCATAACAAGTTGAAACCTTGTGGACTTACTTATGCTGTTCCATTATACATGTGGATTGATAATTAATCTTGCTTTTTGCAACAAATGTGCCCTTACTAGACTTGTTATAACTAATGAACCAAAATATTATTGTTAATATATGAACTTTGTTGTTGACCTAGCCATTTGACATGGTGTACTGGTGTTCAGGCTTTTTTTACATACTGATTATAATTGGCTAGAAAATCACATAAGTTGGTAGCAGTTAAGTTGGTTAAGTTGCTATGGCTTAGGCACACCTAATATGCTAATAGCTTAAGTTTGCAGGCTAATGAGTTCATTGAAGGAACAGATATTGCTTCTAGCGAGAAATTCAGTTTCTGCTTAGGTGAACCAGGGTCATTTGTTGCAGAGACTTATTATGAAAGCACACGGCAGTCTTTTTTCAGAAGGAATCAACCTTGTTATCTTGATGTTCCAAGCACGCTGTCTTGTAAGAAGAATCCCATTTTTGTAAAAGAATTGCAAAGGCTGATGTTGGTTCAGGAGATAGTGTACTTCAAGAGCAATATTTCTAACCGTAGTGGTGATGCAATCTTTTTCACTACATTAATGTCAGCTGGTACTGTTGCTGACCATATACTCATGAAATTACGAGGAATTCTCATGGTGGTGTCAATGGAAAGTATAAATCTTGAACTCATTGGGGATGGAGCACCAAAGGCTGCCAAAAAGAAAGATGTTGAAAAGATCAGCGGTGGTTCTCGAAAAGGAAAGAAGAAGTCCAATAGCTCAAAAAAGCTAACAACATCTTCTAAGCAAATCAAGGTATTGATGCTTTGCTTGCTCTTCAATTGATGTAGAGACAGATCTATGTGATTCACTGACAAAGTTACCTAGCTGACTTAAGGACATCTTTCCAGGACATCGGATGCAGTAGTTCAGATAGTCATGATCCTAAGGTTTTGCCAGATCAACAGGGTCCATCTGTTGTGGGCACTACTATTAAACATGCATCTGAAGATAATCCTTGCAAGGAAATTGCACCAACACCAAAGGTGGTAAGCATTATTATCCGAATTCCCCCTTTTTTGTCCGTGCGTTAGTTTAATCATGAATATGAGTGATAACCTCCATATGTTTAGGAGCAAACTGTTGGGTTGGGTGACTGCAAGAACCAATGTAACAACAAAAAGAGAAATAAGCGTAAAGGAAAAACTAAGCTCCATAATCTGATGAGAACTGAGAACCCTGGATCTGGCACATTGAAGACAGATGCTCCTCATGTTGCTACAGAAGCTCCAAATAAACCTGTTGAAGCAACACATGTCTCACCTCATCTCCCATCATATGTCTATCAGTCCAAGAGTTGCATTCCCAAAGCAGTGAATTGCTGTGACTCTTCCATTACACTTAATGGAATAGATGTAAAAGGCATTGGAAACACAAAACTGGAAGATACCTTGCAGTCTCCCAGATTCAGCTCGTTGTTGACTACAGAATGTTCTCAGAGTGTGAAAACATCTGATGGCTTTAGTATGAATGGGCAGGTCATATCGCACAATAGCCAAAATGAATCTAAACTCCAACCATCTTCTTGTTTACCTTCCAGAAGTGATACTGTGGATCGTAACTCTGTAGTGGCAACTGAAAAAATATTGCCACCTGTTATTCCTACTAATATGTTTCACGGTGCTATAAGCGACAATGGTGGGGTAATGAAAAATGGAGGTGAATATTATGTGTACAACAGAAACACACTGGGTGGAACATCATATGAGTGGCCTAGTGTAGCACCACATCATTTTGTTTCACCGGAAATGCAACAGCGCCCTGCTACAACAGATAGGTTGCATCTTGATGTTGGTTACAGATGGCCAGCTCAATTTGAACAGCCTTTCCTTCCTCCCAACCATCAGATGAGAAATCCGCCAGTTGAAGCTGGATGCAATCAAGTGCTATCCTCTCTTGCAGTGCCCTTAAGTTTTGATTGGCCTCCTGTTTTCAGAGGTTATGGTAAATTGAGTCAAAACAATGCTTTAGGTTATGATCCATTATATACTCCGCAGATGCAATCTTCCGCTTGGTCAGGGTTTCATGCTCCACTAATTCAAAGAGGTAGTATTTGCAGTGAGAAAGATAGGAAATATTTTGGTGACAGTGATCCAAGAAACAAATCAGATGTTGGGGATGATACTGAAAGCTACTGGTTTTCAGAAGAAGAATCTGATGGCCGTGGACTTTCTGGAAGAGATATTAATCAATATTTTGGAGGAGGAGTTATGTATTGGAGTCCTTCAGAGCATGCCGGAACTGGTTTTTCTAGGCCACCATCTCTTAGCTCAGATGACAGTGCATGGGCTTGGCATGAGGCAGATGTTAGTCAAGTTGTTGATGACATACCTGTTGGGATTCCTTGTACATATAATGCAAATGGTGTATCTTCACCACCTTCCACTTCAATATGTTCCCAAAATGAATCTCCAGATCCTCTCCCTCAGTCTGTTGGTCATTCAATGACAGCAAGTGGCATGAGCAGTGAGTCATTGCAGTCTCCATCTTCCATGCAAGACAGTCCTGAAGATAAAACTATTTCAGTTTCAAAGAGCGTATCTTGTGGCAGCGAAGTGATAAAGGGAGATACATTGCCATATGCAATGCTGCGACCAATAGTTGTTCCAATATCTCGAAGACCATCAAGATCTGAATTTAAGGGGGGTCATGATCACAGGAGCCCATGTGTGCCTTCAAACAGGAGGGATATTCCTCTTGTACGAAGATCTCCATCGCCAGTAGTTCTTAGTGTTCCTCGAGTCCCTAGGCCGCCTCCTCCTTCTCCCGTGGGAGAGTCACGAAAACGGGGATTCCCTATTGTTAGATCTGGCAGCTCAAGCCCAAGACATTGGGGGATGATTAGTTTGTTTACTGAGGACAAAATTTTGAACAGGGCTCAGTTTTGCTTGGATGGTCCTGAAGTCGTATGGCCTTCATGGGGAAATAAAGGAAGTTCTGCTGGTACTCTGGGGCAATCAATTGAGGATACTGTCTTGCAGGATCACCTTGTTAAGATTTCACAGCTTTCTCGTGACCAACATGTAAGGACGCCTGTGATCCAAAGGAAATATTATTTATGCAACTTTTGTGCATTTCTAACTTATGCCTTTTGCAGCCAGATGTTACGTTGCCTCTGCAACCACCAGATATGTTAAACTGTTCTTCTAGCAAGGCATCCCTCTCTTTGATGCACAATGCACTACATGAAGAGATAGATCAATTCTGTAAGGAGGTATATCCTTTTTGTGTCACAAGTTTCATGTATATACGCTATGTGATCTTTTTTCTTTTAGCCTCCCATTTTCTGCTTGTTGTCTTATCAGCCACAACCAAAATTTGTATATTAAAATTTATTTTAGAGTTGCTTTTGAGGTTTTTTTCATTGTAGTTTTGTTTTCCAGCATTGACTTTTAAACTGCTAAGAACACATATATAAAAGTTCTGCCTATAGTTTTTTATTTTTTGGTTCTTAGTTCATTTTTACACGGCTTATTAGCCGTGGATCAAACAATCAAAGCCTTATTCTGATGCCAAGTAATCCCATGCCGAGGCTTGATTTGATCCCTTGAAAATCTCCAGTAGTATTGTAAAAAGATCTCAATTCTTATTTGCTGATTCCAATTGTGATACTCCTTAGGTTTCTGCTGAAAATCTGGTGAGGAAGCCCTATATTAATTGGGCTGTCAAAAGGGTCACACGGTGTTTGCAAGTTCTCTGGCCTCGTTCCCGTACAAATCTATTTGGCTCAAATGCCACTGGTTTGGCTCTTCCAACAAGCGATGTAGATCTTGTAATTTCTCTTCCACCAGTTCGAAATTTGGTGAGTTGCATTACTATTTACATGCATGTAACTGGTAGTTCAAATGTACCTGCCTACATGCCATAGTGTGCAATTCTAAGTGGTGGCTGCTTTCAGGAACCTATAAAAGAAGCTGGGATTTTGGAAGGCAGGAATGGCATCAAGGAAACGTGTCTCCAGGTATGCATTGACTAACAGACTGACACACTCTCTAGTATCAGTATGCTGCTTTCTCTGCATTCTAAACAGGTCAATGACATATTATCGGATTTTAGCAAATCACTTTGTTGAGATAAATTTTGGGTTGTTAATGATTGATTGTATTGTGCACAATGGTGCTTTATTATCATCTTAAGGTCTGGATGCCAAATTATTAACACAATGAAACTGGATATTAGGAGGAAATGCATGAATTCAGAGTTCTCTGTCTTAGTTTACATTCTTTTCAAGTTGGGGTCAATACTCTATTATAGAAGAGTGAATTTGTCATAATTGTCCTAGATATTAAATCAGTTTTCATGTTACACGGCATGCGATGCACATGTTTTTGTCCTCTTGTCTGCGCATCTTCGTGGCACAGTGAATTAGTGGCTTTTAGCTAATTACTGAACACTAATTGTCATACTATATTATGCACGTAACTACATATGCATGTTTGGTAAGAATATACAGTAGTATTTAGACAACGGTCAAAAGAAAATATTTAGAGCTTTTTTATGCCCGACAGAAATATTGTGCCTTTCATTTTACATGGAGTGTCTTCTGTTTTTGTGTTTCAGCATGCAGCAAGGTGTCTTGCAAACCAGGACTGGGTTAGGACTGATTCCCTCAAAACAGTTGAAAACACGGCAGTAAGTTCCTTCATTTGCTAGTTCACAAGCTAATTTTTATTTTCCTCATATGTATATAATTAAATTTGCAGATACCTGTGATCATGCTTGTAGCTCAAGTGCCCTGTGACACAAATTTGTCCAGTGAATATTCTTCTGTTCTGGATAGCTCACACGAACAATTATCCACCAATGTGCTTGGAGATCAAGGGAGCCCTTCTCGTTCTGACAACTCTAGTTCAGAAGGTAGCAGCATGCCAATGTGTTCAAGAACAAACAAGGATGATGGCAATGTTGTGCAGTCAATTCGTCTTGATATAAGTTTCAAATCGCCATCCCACACAGGACTCCAGACCACTGAGTTGGTACATAAAAAGCGATTACTATCTACCATTATATTTTGAAGGAAATAAGTTTTATTTCTATTTGCTAGTTTTAGAATCAACCTTCATGCAAAGACTTTGTTTGACCTGTTTTTATTAGAGTTTGGTAGTTCATACTTCATATTATCTTGTATCCTTAATCTCCGCTCCATTGTTTCAGAATATTTTGAACAATGAATCATAAGCATTAAGGAATTTCTAGCATAAATGTGCTTGCAATACAGGCTCTTGGATATGTATATAATTAAGTACAATTATATGTCATACTGTCTGTTGTATGCATAGAATATTGCCTTTCATATGTGGTTCTAATTATTTATTCTTTGCCATGACTCCTGTGTGATGTTGTTAGTATTGCAATAAATTATGCTGAAAGCATGATGTCAATTCGAAGTGTACTTACTATTCATACATAAATTATTGCAGTACATAAAATGTGACATGCGGATCATACATACAGTTATAATTATCATCATGCTCTTGTTTCTTGTCAACTGTCACATGTCATCTCAAATGAAATGCTAAATATTCTATATACCTGCTGCCTTAGCAGATCATATGGATGAAATAATTATGTTACTCTTGGAGTGAATAATTCTTTACAATCTGCCATAAGTATTTGCTTTATTGAGACCTTGTAGAAAAAGAATATGTTTGAAGAACCAATGAGTTACAACATTTTGATTTTTTCATAGTATGTAGTATTTGATACCACAATGACATGGTTTTGTTAGACATCAAGTCTTATATATACATGAATGGGCAACCAGCCAGCTGTTTATTACGTTCGAGATATGCACATATTGCACATGTTGTTCGCTAGATATTGTGCATAAGACATGAATAAGTTTGCAGATCACAAGCTTACATCTATCAAGCAATGTTTCATGAGACCTAAGGTCCCCCTGTCTATTTATTCACCTTCTTTTTTCACCTACAGGTCTGTGAATTAACTCAGCAATTTCCTGCTGCTGTGCCTCTTGCCTTAATACTGAAGAAGTTTTTGGCTGACCGGAGTTTGGATCACCCATATTCTGGTGGTCTAAGTTCCTACTGTCTGGTATGTAGCTCTTCATAACACCTGCTATTCCTGTCATGGCGGTCTATTACTCTCTGGATAACTTTCATAGTTGTATGATGTCATGAACTTAAACTGACACCTTACTGTTTAAATTGTCGCTATTATAAAAAAACAGCGTTACGAGTGAATAGTTAATTATTTCTCCTTAATTTTAGTAGATTAGTCCCAGATATTTACTATTTGGTGATTTAGGTAAATTTTCTGGATTAGCCCTCTTAATCAGATGCATTTCTATCCATGGTACTAGTATCTAGCATTGTATGGTTTAGCCTTAAAGAACAGACCCAGTAAAGTACGGTCCTCAGCTAACTAATATTTGCTTGTACCTTGCCACTTTCGTATAGTAGTTCATACTTGCTGACCTTCCTTTCTTTCATTTCCTTTTTTTTTTCTTTCAGTTATGGGTAAATCTGGATTATGTGCATCAATATTGGTATCTTGAGAGGACCACTGAAAAATTATCTTCCAATTTATAACTTCCTTTGCAGGTACTGTTAATCATTCGTTTTCTTCAGCATGAGCATCATCTTGGTCGGCCCATTAACCAAGTAAGTTGCAAATCTAGAGAAGAAGGGTTTTTGTATGCTCTATTTCATTATTAGTTCTTGTATCTTTTTCCTATGAGACAATTGCTTCTGTATTATCTGGTTGTATTTTAGTAATCAGCCTTCATGTAACTTGTAACAACAGGAAAAGTCATTTTTTCAATATTTCTCTTAGTTAAATTCAGTTTTCTTATTTCCAAGTTACTTTTCATATCTGTGCCCTTCGTGTTTGACAGAATCTGGGCAGCCTTTTGATGGATTTCCTATACTTTTTTGGGTAAGAGAATACATCTGGACACTTTATCCTTTAATATATAAGGAAGCCCACAAGTACTTTGGGTGACAAACCAGTTAAAACTTTAAAGACTTACTGGCTATAGGGCCCATATGCGATTTATCTTTTGCAAATTGCAATCGCTTTAGAGTAGTAATATAATTGTCTATCTAATATGGCTTTTAATTAGTGAGTAATCTGGATATCAGGAATGTATTTGATCCACGCCATATGCGTATCTCCATCCAAGGAAGTGGCATTTATTTGAACCGAGAAAGAGGTCACAGGTGATAAAATTCAATATCACTGTATCAGTTTATCTGTTTCTGTCAACTATTGCCTTCTGTAATTTTTTCCATATGCTTGATGTGCAGCATTGATCCAATCCACATTGATGATCCTCTTTGCCCTGCCAATAATGTGGGCAGGAACTGTTTCCGCATTCACCAATGTATCAAGGTTACTTATAATTCTCCTTTTGCTGGTTGATTGGAGCTATCTTCTGCTGTATATGCATTTTTAAAGTTGTTTATATCTTTATTTTCTCACCTTCTGGAATCATGGCATTACCATTTCTGGATTATCATGTACTATATGGTAATTCTTACTGCAGAATTTCTAATGCAATATTTTAGTCTTCATACTGTATTTGGACTAATGTACTACCTTGTTTGGCCTTCAAGCATCAATTTGTTGGTAACAAATTGCACATATTTACTAACTCTCACTGTTTGATCATTTGTACGGCAGGCTTTTGCTGATGCTTTTACTGTTCTAGAAAATGAGCTATTGCAGTTCAGTGCAGAATGTGACACACCTGTGTCATCATTCAACCTACTGAAAAAAATAATGCCAAGTATTGATTCTGATGAGCTATAGAGATCAGAAGAGCATGGAGATTCCATACACTACAAGCGATGTTGGGCTGGAATGACCTGTACTGCGTACTGGACAGCCAGAATGGTCATTTCAGTTATTCAAAAAGGTAAATATTAACACCACATGTCAATCTGAGTTTCACTCTACATTTGCTAGGTTACACCTTAATATTATTCCTATGAGTTGCAACACCAGTATCCTAAGATAGATATGCAAAACACCCATATTCAAGTGCGTTATTTGGTGCAGTTGTGTTCCAAGGTATTGGAACTTCTTTACTGCTCTGACTTCGCAGCTGGGGGAGCATTGAAATGGCTAATTCAGGAACACGAAGGTGCTGCACACACAACGCACATGTTCAGGGATTGTTCTTGCTTCCTACGTGACAGTGGGTTTCACCACATGGTACGTATATTAAACTATCTGTCCATAATCCTTAACCTTTCCCCCCAATATTACATGTTTACAAGGATGCAGAAATGAACTTGCTCCTGCTGTTCACCTGTCAGGTTATGCCCCAACATTACATGTTCCCAAGGATGCAGAAATGAACTCGCTCCTGCTGTACACCTGTCAGTTCTACACATCCTGAACCGCATGGTAGGATGGGCTGCTCAACCGCTGCAACAGGTTGAAGCAGTTGGACGATGACCGTCATGAAATACCAATAAGAACAACTCGGGAGGATGAAAAGCATGCTACCTACGAAGAAATCTGCTTCAACTTGTAGCATCAGTTGAACTGTGGAAGTGTCTCTTGCAGTTTGTCGCCAGGGATAACATTGGAAGCACGACTTGTGTGCCGTGCGCGAAGCAATTGTACAAATATAGGTCGACCAAGGGACATGGAACGCAACTGATATACTGAACAACTGATTCCCTGAAGCAGTCAAGAGGGTATGCAAGAGGAGATAGTACTAGTAACTTCTTGATCGAGTTATAGGATGTAGTTGTTCCATGTACTGTAGTAATTTGGAATTTAAGTTCATTCACCCTTAAATTATACTTTTCATGGATTTTGGATTGTTTCAGTCTGGACTCTGGAATTCAAGTTATACAAACTTGTTAAGGCTGTGTTCTCCCCTCTTAAGTTCTTAACCTTACCTTTTTCTTACCTTTTTCGTTTTTTGCGTGTACGTTTTCCAAACTGTTAAACGGTGTGTTTTTTACAAAAACTTTATCTACAAAAGTTGGTGTAGAAAATCATATTAATCTATTTTTTAATTTTTCTAAACTAATATTTAATTAATCATACGTTAATTCATCCCTCCGTTTTGCGTATGGATGGAGAGGTTTTCAACCTCTCCAAAATAACACAGCTTAAGAATGTTTGAGTGGTGCTTCCTCCATTCAAAAGTTTAAACCCTATTATTTTTTATCACCAAGATCAAGGAGTAATTAACTCATCCATCATTGACAACTCATGAATATACAATTAATAAGTATTAATAAGTATTAAGATGATTTTTTGAGTTTTGATTGATAATTTAATTTAGTACAGTGATTACAAATAGATCTTAGATTTTTGAAAAAACCAAAAAATAAAATAGATGTTAGACATTTGATAGAGGGAGTAGTAACATCGATAGAGCCTGCACGTTGCATCCACGCGGTCAAACGTTTTTCTGCCCGCCCAACAGTCGCAGGTCAGTACTGTATTAGCGTGCGTTAATTCTTTAAAACCCGGTGAGATAAACGAAACGGCGTCTAGGTAACAGGAAGATATATACCGGAGGTCGAGAGTGACCAAACGATTCGCATTCAACATTCAATCCGGCCGTACCGATATCCAAGCGTCCACTGCCTCCAGTGCTCTCCACATATAGGGGTACTCGTCCTAGCTACCCTCAACCTTGTCATCTCATCACATTTGCAGTTAGTAGCCGGTTTGAGACCCACCACACATGCAGCCAACCAGTAGATCGGCAGCAATGTCGCCGTCGTCGTGGAACCTCACCGAGGCCACAAAGGCTGTTCACGATTTCACGGTGAACGGCTACTCTGCCACCAAGGCCGGCTGGAGCAGCGTATTGCCTTCCAGGCGACTCGCCGTGGGGGGTTATCGAGTGGGAGATCCACCACAGTCCAACGATGATCGACGGACTTTGCGTCTGGGAGACCCCCGTTCAAGCTCGTCTTCGTCGGACCTGTGCCTGCGGGCGAGGGAGGCGTGAGGGCGTCATTGAGCTGCCGTCTGATGGAGCCCTCCTCGTCTTATATGGCAATTTGGCGTGATGCAAGCGGGAAGCAACACGAATGCAAGGAGCGCGTTGTGTCGCACCACCGTTTCTTCCGCGCCAAGGAGAGCTCTGACTGGGTTGAGCTCATCAAACAGGTCGACCTGGAGAGGAATTCGAATATTTTGGCTCATGATTCCTTCAGGGTGAGGTGCGTCATCACGGTGCTGAAAGATCCTCAGTAGGCAGCATATGCATGCGTATAACGCATGTTTGATGCCGTGTGCCCGTATGGGTTTGATCTGGAGTGCCTCAACTACAACCTAGCAGCTGGTTCGCCAAGAGAACATTTTGATATCAACTTTATTATGTTGTGGTTTAACCGAAATGGTCGTACGATTATAAGCTTATGCGTTTATAACACTCTTATGTTTAATGGGTGATGCTATTAGTAAATTCTCTTGGCTCATGGTGTTTGTAGCGTTCTTATGCTTTTTTGTTGTGGAAGCATCGGAAAGATTATGAGCTTAGTTTACTTTGTTATCATTTTTAATTTTACCAAAGTTTGGTAATATCAAATTTTGATATATTTTGGTGTTATCAAATTTTGGTAACACTGATTGTGTTTGGTTTGAAGCTTTGCCAAATTTTAGTGATGTTTTTATGATAGGAAGCTTCTAGAATTACCAATTTTTGATGAAGCAGTAATGGTGAAGCTACGTTCTGTTTGCTACCTACTAAAATTTAGTAACATCATGATTTGGTAAGATTAAGAATGGCAAGAAAATAAAGATGCCTACTTATTGTTGGATCATCCTTGAGACCTCGACAGGAAGAAGGGGCTGGACAATGGAATTAGTCTATTTTGCCTCTTTTATTTTTTGTTTTTTATCGAATTGCATCCCTTAACCGTAAATCCATTTCCTCTTAAAGTGTATGGCCTTCCTATTATATATAATATTTTGAGTGTAGGAGTTTTTCATAGTGGGTATAACACCTCCCTCAACTTCCCCCAACTTTAAAACCCGTTGCGACCCCACGAGGAAAACTACCCCACACATGATTTGGAATTGGCAGCAGTTGTTCACATGTTAAAAATTTGGAGACACTATCTGATCGGGAATCATTGCGATGTATACACTGATCACAAGAGCCTGAAATACATCTTTACCCAGACTGATCTCAACTTGCGACAGAGACGGTGGCTGGAATTGATCAAGGATTACGATCTGGGAATCCATTACCACCCCGGTAAGGTGAATGTAGTGGCCGACACTTTAAGCCACAAAGCCCAATGCAACCATATGAGACCAGAAGGCATGGCCATTGAGCTCCGAGGAGAAATGGCTTGATTTAATTTGCACCTGATTTCTCGCGGAGAATTAAACTCGCTGGAAATCCAACCTCTTCTGAGGGCCCAAATAGAATAAGCTCAAAAGGATAATGAAGAGATCCAAATAATCAAGAAGCGCATGGCCGCTGGGCACACGAAGGAATTCTCGACAGATGACAAGGGAATTCTGTGGTATAAGAAAAGGATCTATGTGCCTGAGCAAGGAGGTCTGAGAGGGTTGATTCTGAAAGAAGCCCACGAATCGGCATATTCACTACACCCTGGCAGCACGAAGATGTACCAGGATTTGAAGGGGAAATACTGGTGGCCCAATATGAAAAGGGACGTAGCTGAGTACGTGGCCATATGCGACGTATGTCAATGGGTAAAAGCTGAGCATCAACGACCGGCAGGCTTGTTGCAACCGCTCAAGATTCCCAAATGGAAATGAGATGAGATAGGCATGGATTTATTGTCGGATTACCCAAGACTGCCGTGGGATATGATTCTATTTGGGTGATCATGGACTGACTCACCAAAACTGCCAGGTTTATTCCCGTCAAGACCAATTATAATAGTGCTAAGTTGGCGGAATTATACATGTCCAGGATCATGTGCCTTCATGGAGTACCAAAAAGGATTATATCGGATCGCGGTACCAAAAAGTTCACGAGGCACTTGGAAGTCAACTTGCTTTTAGTACCGCATACCACCCGTAGACCGACGGATAGACTGAAAGAACAAATCAAGTTCTTGAGGACATGCTGAGAGCTTGCGCGTTGGATTTCACCAAGGATTGGGAAAGATGCCTACCTTACGCTGAGTTCTCCTACAACAACAATTATCAAGCAAGCCTGAAGATGTCGCCGAATGAAGCACTGTTTGGTCGGTGATGCCCAACCCCATTGATGTGGTCAGAAATCGGTGAATGAGCCGTGTTTGGACCTGACATAATCAAAGAAGCTGAGGAAAAGGTTCGTCTGATCCGAGATCGACTAAAGGTAGCCCAATCTTGACAGAAGAGCTACGCGGATACTCGCCGAAGGGACTTGGAGTTTAATGTAGGCGACTATGTGTACCTGAAAATCTCTCCGCTACGAGGAACCAAGAGGTTCAAGGTCAAAGGAAAGCTTGCGCCAAGATACGTGGGACCATTCCCGATAAATGCCAGGAGAGGCGTAGTGGCCTATCAACTAGAACTACCAGATAATATCTCTGATGTACACCCTGTGTTCCATGTGTCACAATTAAAGAAGTGTCTGCGTATGCCGGAAGAGCAAGCTCCCCTAGAAGATATCCATATCAGCATAGATCTCACATACTCCGAACATCCGGTAAAAATATTGGACGAGGCAGAGAAGAAAACCCGAACCAAGACATGGCGCATGTACAAAGTGCAATGGAGCAATCACACCGAAGATGAGGCCACTTGGGAGAGCGAGGAGTTCTTAAAGACTGAATACCCGCACCTGTTCGACAACCGGTAAGAAATCTCGGGACAAGATTTATTTAAGGGGGTAGGTTTGTAACGCCCTGAAAATTCGACTGTCGAAAACAAAACCCTAAAATGCGAGATTTCAAAAACCTTTAAATCAAATTGCATCATGTTGTGTTTAATTACTCGTTTATTCGAATCTTTATTTGTGGAGTTTAAATTAATCGAAATTAATTATGTAAAAACCCTAAAATAAAAAGGAAAGTAGACGATTGCAAAATATATGTAATAGAAATAAAAATTATACAAATAATAGTTGGGCGAATTGTGGTAAAGAAAACATTCTATATAAATGTCATCAACTTATTTAGGTAACATAAAATTTAAATAGGAAATTATATATATAAATATATAATTATCTACACCTATGCATATATATATATATACATATATATATATATATATATATATATATATGTACACACACAAATATATATATATATAATGTAAATAAATATAAAATATGGAGACATAAAATATTGGGCAAATCTTTAGGGTAGTAATACAAATATTAAGCTAAGTTCAATTGTGTGAAAATTTGAATTTTTGGATGAATTTTAAATTGGAAATCAACTCAATTTGCAAAAAAATAGAAAACATCACTGTTCATTGTCCATTGTCCCCCAGCTGTTTGACCATGACCCCTAGCTGTCCCCTCCCTCTGTCACGTTGCGCCTAGCCGCGCCTCGTGCCCCGCGCGCATCGCCGTCGCCGTCACCTCGCTGCGTCGGCCGCCGTGCATCCCTGGAGCCTCGAGCCGACGCCGCTTTGAGCCACGCGCTGCCCCTCCCATCCCCTCTGCCGCGCCGCGGGCGTCGCCATCGCCGTCCCCTCCTCCTCGCACCCCGTGCCCTCTGCCACGCCGCTCGTCGTCCCATCGCCGCATCCCCTCGTGCCCCGTCCGCTCCCACGCCAGCCTCTGTACCCTCCCCGTGACCTATAAATCCCCCCCGGCCTCCCTTTTCTTGCCCGCCCCACTCCCCCTTCTTTCCCCACCCCAGCCGCCGCCGGTTGCCGCTCCCGCCGCTTTGAGCCGCCTCCGTCGCCTTGCGTCGCGTCGCCGCCCTTCGTTGCCGCCGCCGCCGGTGAGTCCCCCTCCCCTCCCTTTCATCGGCCACCGCCTGCGCCGAGTAAGAGAGAGAGAGCCCGAGGGAGAGAAGAAAGAAAGAGAAGGAAGAAGAGAGGAGCCGAGAGAGAGGAGGGAGCAGAAAAGAGAGAAAAAAGAAAAGAGAGAGGAAAGAAAAAGAAAAGAGAGAAAAATATAAGAAAGGAAATAGAGAAGAAAGGAAAATAAATAGAGGAAAAGGGAAAAATGAAAATAAAATAAAAGAGAGAAGATTTAGGAAATCGAAAATTTTAATTGATATATATAGATATATATACATATATGTCAATCGGTAAATCAATCGTCGGTTATTTTTGAAAGCTTCTAGAAAATAAATCAGGATTATTTAATAACTTGAGATTTATTCACTTAATTGGTTATTTATCTAATGGGTTATTTATTTAGCTATTTAATTATATATTTATTTAGTGAATTATATATATATATGTATATATATATATATATTAATCGGAGGATTAGTCATCGGCTATTTTTGAAAATCCTTATATAATAAATTGCGGTTATCTATTTAATCGGTGAATTATTTAGGTATTTATGTGCTAGTTATCTACTCGGTTTTCGCTCATTAATCTATCTATCCACTTAATTATTCATTGTGGTTATTTAGTCATTCATTAGGATAATTATCATTAATCGGAATCTAATTTATTCGGAATCATGTAAATTAAAATGAGTTAATACTTTAATCGGCTAACGTGAATATATTAGGACAAATGGATTAAAATCGGAATTTGTCTATTTCATAAATAATAGAATCGATACCGAAATTCGACGCTCGCGTTCGATCTCTTCTTTAGTCAGATTTTATTGGATTTTAATTGAATTCTAATCGAATTCAAATCAATTTCTTTCGCACGTAATTCTAGACCCCGAGAGAGTTGCGAGTCCGATCGAGGATCAAGACCCGCAGGGCTTCGAGCAAGGCAAGTCATTACTAATCCTTGTACATGTTGATCTCAATTGCTAACCTACTTTGTTTACAAATAAAATTGCATGCAATGGTGAATATCCTACTTGTTATTATGCCATGCCTTTAACTATTATTTACCTTATTCCCTTGTACCCATAAATGCGTGTGAGTCCCTAGTCATTTATGACAAATGCTTAGTAATGCTAATTTAGATTTATGCATTCACATATTTATTAAATGTTATATGCTTGGGCAATTACCTTAGGGAAAGTAATTGATATGCGGCATGTGGAGACATGAGCGCCACATTGCCATGACATTGATGACATGGTTTGCAAAAGGAGAAATAAAACTAAACAAATGTTTTAGACTGGGGCGGCTGGATGACTTGGGTGGAATCCGGTTAAGGCTAGTGCCGTCCCTGGTCAATTAAGGACCGAGCCATGAGATAAACATGAAACGAGCTAGTACAACCGTACTTCTAGATGGGTATAGACCTAGCGGATTAAATAGCCGAACGGAGGCGGTACCCCTGCACAGTGGTTCACTTAGATGTGTGAATAGGCGGGAAGCCTACAGGTGGGTAACCATCGGTGGGTACCGAACTAAAATTGGACTTAATTTCAATTTAAAGAATGAGTGAGTTTTCCCCTCTCGGGAGCACCAGAACTCCTCCCACTGCTAGAAACCGTGTACGGCTAGAGTGCAGGAGGGCTCAAGTTCATGGAGCGGGTACTGCCAAAGTGAGGTTATTGAAAGGCTTTGCCGTGACGCGTCTCATTCGTTGGGACTTCGGCTCATGTGTTGGGCAAGTCATGGAGTACGGGTAAAGTGTACATCCACTGTAGTGTGAGTAAATCAAATCTATTCGAATAGCCATGCTCGCGGATATGGAGCACCGGGACAAGTTTTTCGCTTGGCTAGACTCTAAATTTTAAAATGATGGGATGGGCATGCATAATGATTTTTATGTGCTGGTGGTTCAACTTCTCGGAAAGCGAGAAGGGATAGACCCCGGAAAACCATGACGAACCAGTGGCGGGAAGCTATCCTTGGGATCACAATGGATGGTGGACAGGGTCGTCATTGATTAATGAACTATGGTATTAAAACTTGATAAGTCTATGCTAGGTCTTAGGCTTGAGAAAGGAATTGTAAAACTAGCTTTACGCAAAAGAACCACAACCGTTCCTTGATTATCCCCTATCATATGCATCGCTGCCGTGGTGGCTTGCTGAGTACGGTTGGTACTCACCCTTGCTATGTGCAAAACATTCAGATGTGGGCGATGAGGTCCCCGAAGACCCATACGAGTACTACCAGGAGGGTATGGAAGACGATGACATTCAGCAGGTCTTAGACTCGGTCGTTGCCTGTGGCAATGGTGTGCCACTGCCTTATCTATATTCTACTTTTGCTTATATTCCAGACCATTTGGTCCCTTGTTCTAGACTATTGCCTTTGGGCCTATTGTTGTAATAATTCGTACTCGACGCTTATGTATGCGCACTTGGTTTTTCAGCAATGTAATCGTGGGTACCAGACTACTCGATCCAGGGAAATGGTACTATGAACACAAGTGATCCCTGTTACAAAAAAGGGGGTCCACACATGGCAGTCAATTTGATCCTGCAACTGACAAGATATATAAATTGACGATCAAACAGCTGATCGGCTAATAAGCCGATGTAGCGATACTAGCCGATATCGATAGAGTTTTGAGCAATCGGTTATATGTCCAATGTAGATTCTGACACTTGAATTAATAATGATATTAAGGCAATCGGCTAATGATAATGTAATTCAATAGAAATCAATCGGCCAATAATGGTATAATAGAATAAATGATGATCCGATAATTAAAACATACATCGGCTAGAGATCCGATGTCATTAAACTCAAATGATTAAGTGATCAATGAAACCTTTGTTGCAATCGGCTAAAACCAACTTGTATATAATCCTTATAAGCCGATGCAACACTTAAACAATATTTAAATAACTCATCGGCTGAAACCTCGATGAAACAAGGATTGATACTTATTGACTTAAATAAATCTAACTTACAACCACAACCTCATAGGTCTAACCTAACCGATGCAACATAAGGTTGACAATTGCCTGATAGATTTAAACTAGCCGGTATGACACCGATCAAAGTGGTCATGTATTAAATTTAAAAAAGACAGTAGAACCATCAAAGAGAAATTTAACACATCAGATATGATCGGCTAACCCTCCGATAAAACATTAGTATAAACCTATCGGCTTAACAAGACTTAGATTATCAATAACAATTTAGTAGGTCAGACCTAACCGATGCAGCACGAAATTGTATATAACAAATCTATCTAAAGCGACATTATGTTTAAAGAAATATCAACTTGATCAGAATATCAGACCTAACCGAGAAAGTCCTAACTAAGCCGATGTGACTATAAACAATAATGGAACTAAAGATAGAGATGATATACCAGATAGGCAACACTTGCGTCGACCCGAGTAGAATATCGCACTCAACTGAGGAAGTCCTAGCCACCCAACTTCTTGCCACCCGAGTAGAATAGTGCAAGCGAAGATGATGGAACTCACTTCTTGCCGGAGGTCGAACTCAATCGATGCAGCCCATGTAAAAAAAACAAGAACTCGTTAAAATAAAACCTCGTGAGAGAGTAGCGATGCGTCGAAAGTAGATATATTGATCTATGGAGATGAGTTACAGGGACCTTGGGTGTACATATTTATACCCATAAGCCGATAAGAGTTCTAATCAAACATAACACAAACTTTTCTAAAGATAAAACATAAGTCCTAACCGGACACTAAACAAAACTTCCTAAAGATAAATCCTGCCTAATTAATAGATAAATTAAGCCACCATGCCATGATCTTCATGATTCCTTCTTAAACTCGATCTCTTCGGGATCAACTTTCCATCGACTAATCATGTTCTTTTCTTAACCGAATCTACTAAAAAATCTTATCAAATTTTGGTGTTAACAAGGTTACACTTGTAATGTTGGCCGCGGTTTGTAATATAGTCAACAGGACGTACCTAATTGTTGCATTTAACTTTCTTGATAATTGAATTACCCATACCGTCCTTGTCGTCTGTTATGTTAGGCCTCGGTATTCGCGCCCTTGGGTATGACTACCGTTGGCCCTCTTCAAATTTAAAATGATCAACTAGGTAAAACTTGGGTTTACAAAATCCTTGAAAACCCGACACCTAGGTCGGTGCTTTGAAAATAAAATGAGTTTTCACAACTCGCGGTGCGGCGAATGTACTAGTGGTACGGTTTTCCCGTTCTTGTCCTTAAGGACTGTTTCCTTCGGAATTTCATCCAAACTTAACAAGTGCAACCACATGGATGAAGTGGGACACCCCTGTCTTAGTAACTAGCTAGGCCAGGAAAATCTTGATGCCAAGGGACAAGTGGATTCCGGGGTGGTGTCGGTGAGGACCCTTGGGTTTCCTGGCACAACATGGTTTGGGACCTAACCTGGTGCAGGTCCGTGGGACCCCTCCCATTGGCATAAGGTGACCCTGAGTCGGCTTTCAAATGTCTTGTCGTGAAAGCCTCAAGGTCACCAGACGTGGCTATTCTGCACGGGTTGAGTGACCCGGGTTAGTAACGTCGTGTGGGTAAAGTGTACCTGTCGGTGACATGGGACCGGGGGTGTCATGACTAGAGGCTTGGGTAGCCGCGGTCCTCCACGTGTCCCGGCCCCCTCGGGGGGGTCGGGCCCGGGGGTGACGTGGCCGCCCCTTCCTCTGTCTCCCCGAGGGGTCGGGCCGCTCCCGTTTCGGCCCCGAGGGCTGGGGCGCCCCGACCCCCCGTGATCTTGGCGCCACGTGTGCGGGTTAGGTGAGCACAACAGGGCTCACCTAACCGCATTTATAGCGGATCAGGCGAGCGCACCACGCCGCATTTAATGCGGTGCAGCGCACGCGTATCCGGTCCGTGACTGGTCGCGGTGTGTGACCGGTCACAGACCGGTCAGATCGCGGGTTAGGTGGCGACAGGCGGCCGATGGCACGCCTCGCCCCGTCCCGTCGGAATGATGAGGGCCTCCTGGCTCTCGTCCCTAGCCGGAGCCGGCGTGCTAACTCCTGGAGTTGGTATGTCAGCCCCGGTCAGATCCAATCCAGATTTCAGCGCAGGCGTAGCAAGAAAGTCGCCGGCCATTGAATGAAGGTTGAAACGGGCGTCCACCGGGAGAGTTGGCGAGCGGGGCAGGAGGCATGCACCATGCCTGTCAGAAGTCACTTCCGGCTGTAGACTAGCCCTGATTGTAAAAAGAATGTTTCTTTTCTTAGGCAACTTGAGGCCCATGTGGTGACCCCTGATGGGATAAAAGGAGGCCCAGGCCTAGGGAGGGAGGTCTCCAGCGAATGCGTTGGAGAGAGAATTCCCTTTGTATTGTTGGAGACCCTCAGATCCACCAGATCACAGGAGTAGGGTGTTACGCTTCTCAGCGGCCCGAACCTGTCTACGTCACCCGCGTCTTGCGTGTTTTCACTCTCGCTGACGTTCTTTAGATCGAGGGCGAAGAACCTCACTTAGCGCCCCCGGCCGAACCGGCAAAGGGGGGCCCGCGCGGTCTCCCGGTGAGGAGTTTCACGCTCCGTCATCTGGCGCGCCAGGTAGGGGGTGCGTGTGTCTTTCTAAGCCCTCACTATCTTTCGTGTGTGCCAAGTTTCGCTCGCTCAGCCCCATGGCCGAGCCGGCAGTGGCGCGCAGCCTCTCTCCGAGCGCTAGCAGTGACGACGGGGAACAGAACCCGCGCCGTCGGGCTCGCACCCCGCCGTCCCCCTCTCGCCGAAGTCTTGGGCGAGGGAAGGCGCTCGAGGAGGTCGAAGGATCCGCGACCTCGCCGCTCGCGGGTGACGAGGGAGGACGGCGAGACGGGACGCGTCGCCGCCTCGTCTACGGCGATGGCGGCACGCCCCAGGGCGCGCTCCAGGCCGCGGGCGCGCTCCTGCGTCACCCGCCCGTCGTCCCCGATCCAGAGACTCCAGCCCGACGTTGGTTGGATGACGTGGCCAACTTGGTCATGACGGCGCAGCAGCGCCTAGGCGCCGGCGGGCGGTCCTCCGCCGCCGGGGCCTCTGGCGCTGCCGCCGCCGGCTCCATGTCGTCGAGGCGGAGGGCGCGGCGAACGACGGCCGTCACACGCCGCTCGTCCGCCGTTCCCTCGTCAACGCCTCCAACCCAAGAAGATGTGCGCGGGGGGCCGGATGCCCGGCTCGATATCGAGCGCCGGCGCGACGCTCGTCGCGCCGCCCGCGCAACGGAGGGCGCTTCCTCATCCGGGGCGCCACTTCGGTCCGGTCACGGGGGCCGGCCCCCCGTGTCCCCGGTCGGCGGTGCCGGCTGTCGAGCCTTTGTGGCGAGCCTTCGGAATGTCCGTTGGCCCCCAAGGTTCCGGCCCACCATCACCGAAAAATATGACGGAAGCGTCAACCCCGCCGAGTTCCTCCAGATCTACACGACCGGGATTGAGGCCGCGGGGGGTGACGACAGGGTCATGGCGAATTTCTTTCCCATGGCCCTGAAGGGCCAGGCGCGGGGTTGGCTAATGAACTTGCCACCCGCGTCGGTCCACTCTTGGGAGGATTTGTGCCAGCAGTTCCCCACGAACTTTCAGGGCACGTATCCGCGCCCAGGCGAAGAGGCGGACTTGCACGCGGTACAGCGAAGGGACGATGAGTCTCTTCGCTCGTACATTCAGCGGTTTTGTCAGGTCCGCAACACTATACCATGCATCCCCGCACACGCGGTGATCTACGCGTTCAGGGGGGGCGTGCGGCACAACCGCATGCTCGAAAAGATCGCCTCCAAGGAGCCCCAGACCACCGCGCAGCTTTTTGAGCTCGCGGACCGTGTGGCCCGCAAGGAGGAGGCCTGGACCTGGAACTCCTCTGGTTCCGGCATGGCAGCTCCGGCCGCCCCCGGGTCCGCCGCCCGGTCAGGGCGACGGGATAGGAGGAGGAAGAAGAGGTCGGCCCGTTCCGACGACGAGGGTCATGTCCTCGCCGTCGAGGGCGCTTCGCGGGCCCCCCGAAAGGGGAGGCCCACGGGCGACAAAAAGAAGGAGGCCGGCGCTCCCAGCAAGGAGCGTCCGACCGGCAAGTGGTGCACCGTCCACAACACCTCCCTCCACGACCTCGCGGACTGCCGCGCGGTCAAAAGTTTGGCCGAGCGGACGAGGAAGTGGGAGGAGGAGAAGAGGCAGGAGCGCCGTGAGGGCAGGGCCCCGGCGGCTCCCGCCGGCAACCGGCGAGGTGAGGCCAAGCAGAAGGCCCCCGCCGAGGACGTCGACGATGGCGACGATGACCTGGGGTTTCAGGAGCCTGAGGCCACCGTCGCCACCGTCGATGGGGGAGCGTGTGCTCACGCTTCTCGCCGGAGCCTCAAGGCCATGAAGCGTGAGCTTCTGGCCGCGGCCCCTACCCATGAGGCGACGCGGCGGGCGCGGTGGTCGGAGGTTGCCCTCACCTTCGACCAGACCGACCACCCGCCGTGCGTTGCCCGGGGAGGACAGATCGCGATGGTGGTTTCCCCCACCGTTTGCAACGTGAAGTTGGGGCGTGTCCTCGTGGACGGGGGTGCAGCCCTCAACATCCTTTCCCCCGCAGCCTTTGATGCCATCAAGGCCCCGGGGATGGTGCTCCGACCGTCCCAGCCGATCATCGGCGTGACGCCGGGGCACACCTGGCCGCTGGGTCATATCGACCTCCCGGTCACCTTCGGTGGTTCCGCCAACTTCCGCACGGAGCGGGTGGACTTCGATGTGGCGGACCTCAGTCTGCCCTACAACGCGGTCCTGGGGAGGCCCGCGTTGGTGAAGTTCATGGCGGCGGTCCACTACGCCTATCTCCAGATGAAGATGCCGGGCCCCGGTGGCCCCATCACCGTCCATGGCGACCTCAAGGTCGCGCTTGCTTGTATGGAGCAGCGCGCGGACCACCTCGCCGCGGCATCCAAGCCCGCGGACGGTGACGAGAGGCCCAGCACCTCCGTCCCGCCCGCCCCAAGGCAGCGGATGGTCACGAGCGACGAGGTCCCGGTCAAGGAGGTTGCCCTGGGCGACGGCCCGTCCGAGACCACCCGGATCGGTGGTCTTTTGGACGACAAATAGGAAGACGCGCTCGTCTCCTTCCTGCGGGCAAACGCCGACGTCTTCGCCTGGAGACCGGCGGACATGCCCGGGGTCCCCAGGGAGGTGATTGAGCATCGTCTCGCCGTGCGGCCGGGCGCAAGGCCGGTCCGGCAGAAAGTGCGGCGGCAGGCCCCGGAACGTCAAGCCTTCATCCGCGAGGAGGTGGCGCGACTTCTGGAGGCCGGATTCATCCGTGAGGTCATCCATCCGGAGTGGCTGGCGAACCCGGTCGTCGTCCCCAAGGCGAACGGCAAGCTTCGGATGTGCATCGACTACACCGACCTCAACAAGGCATGTCCTAAGGACCCTTACCCCCTGCCACGCATAGATCAGATTGTCGACTCCACCGCGGGGTGCGACCTTTTGTGTTTTCTAGATGCATACTCTGGTTATCATCAGATTCGCATGGCTAGGGAGGATGAGGAGAAAACTGCATTCATTACCCCCATAGGAACCTATTGTTATACGACAATGCCTTTCGGGTTAAAGAATGCAGGTCCTACTTTTCAGCGTACTACTCGAATTTCCTTGGGTAGCCAGATAGGACGCAATGTTGAGGCCTATGTTGATGACTTGGTTGTGAAGACACGCAACCAAGAGACCTTGCTCTCGGATTTAGCGGAAACTTTCGAAAGTCTCCGCTCCGCCCGCATAAAGCTGAACCCCGATAAGTGCGTGTTCGGCGTGCCTGCGGGCAAACTTCTCGGGTTCTTGATCTCTGCCCGAGGCATCGAGGCCAACCCCGAGAAGATACGAGCTATAGAGCGGATGCGCCCCCCCAGCAAGCTTAGGGACGTGCAGTGCGTCACCGGCTGCATGGCCGCCCTAAGTCGGTTCATATCGAGGCTGGGAGAGAAGGCGCTACCCCTATTTAAGCTCCTCAAGCGCTCCGGGCCGTTTACCTGGACGGAGGAGGCTGAGCGCGCCTTCACTCAGTTGAAGGCGTACCTCAGTTCTCCCCCAGTCCTGGTCGCCCCGGAGCCAGATGAGCCGTTGCTACTCTACCTGGCGGCAACCCCGCAGGTGGTCAGCGCGGCGTTGGTCGTGGAGCGTGACGAGGACAACCCTCACTCCGCGCCCCCCCACCCTGTGTCGGCTCGACCCGGGAGAGAGCAGGGAGGAGAGGCCCCCGAGCCGAACGGCGGCCTAAGGCCCCCGACGGCCGGAGCTGGCCCTCCGCCTGCTTGTCTGACGGTGCCAGGCGCCCCCGACCCCCAGGATGGCCCCGGGGCCACTGCGGGAAGGCCGCGCCTGTCGCCCTCCGACCCCGAGGTCGTCGGCACAGAAGCCGAGTGCGCCCCACACGGCCTCTCGGACGAAGAGCGCCCTGGAGACGCGGCCCCTGGCAAAGAGGATAGGCCCCGCCGAAAGGTGCAGCGGCCCGTCTACTTCGTTAGCGAGGCCCTCCGGGACGCCAAGACCCGATACCCTCAGGCCCAGAAGATGCTTTACGCTATTCTGATGGCTTCGAGGAAGTTGCGCCATTATTTCCAGGCGCATCGGGTCACGGTGGTTACGTCTTACCCCCTCGGCCAAATCTTGCATAACCGAGAGGGTACTGGACGGGTGGTGAGATGGGCAATCGAACTCTCTGAATTCGATTTGCGCTTCGAACCACGCCACGCGATCAAGAGCCAGGCCCTCGCCGACTTTGTCGCGGAGTGGACCCCAGCTCCCGAGCCCGTCTCCGCCCCCGAGGCCAGCCCGGGCCCCTCGCAGCTGCCTCACACCGCCTACTGGGTGATGCAGTTCGACGGCTCCCTGTCTCTTCAGGGCGCCGGTGCGGGGGTCACTTTGACCTCGCCGAGCGGAGACGTCCTCAGATACCTGGTCCGCCTCGACTTTCGGGCGACCAACAATATGGCGGAGTACGAGGGACTCCTTGCGGGACTCAGAGTGGCGGCTGGACTGGGGATCCGCCGCCTCCTGGTGTTAGGCGACTCCCAGTTGGTCGTTAACCAGGTCCGTAAGGAGTACCAGTGCTCCGACCCGCAGATGGACGCCTACGTCCGCCAGGTGCGGCGTATGGAGCGCCATTTCGACGGGATAGAGCTTCGGCACGTGCCCAGGCGGGATAACGCGGTCGCCGACGAACTCTCAAGGCTCGCTTCCTCGCGAGCCCAGACCCCACCGGGCGCCTTTGAAGAAAGGCTTGCCCAGCCGTCGGCGCGACCCGACCCCCTAGGGGAGACGGACGCGCCTGAACGGCCCCCGAGGCCCGTCGGAGTCCAGGCCTCGGGACCCGAGGGGAGCGCTCCCAGCTCCCCTAGATTGATTGCTTGGATCACTGAGATCCAGGCGTATCTCGCAGATAAGACTCTACCCGAGGACCGCGAAGGGAGTGAACGCGTCCGTCGCATCTCCAAGCGCTACGTGCTGGTGGAAGGGACCCTCTATCGGCGCGGGGCTAACGGAGTCCTCCTGAAGTGCATTCCTCGGGAACAAGGCGTCGAGCTTCTCGCCGATGTCCATGAAGGCGAGTGCGGAGCCCACTCCGCCTCGCGCACCTTGGTTGGCAAGGCCTTTCGCCAGGGTTTCTATTGGCCGACGGCTCTCACCGATGCGGTCGACCTGGTCCGGCGGTGCAGGGCGTGCCAGTTCCACGCCAAGCAAACGCATCAGCCGGCCCAGGCCCTGCAGACCATACCTCTTTCGTGGCCATTTGCTGTCTGGGGGCTCGATATCCTGGGACCGTTCAGGCGGGCCCCGGGCGGGTTCGAGTATCTGTATGTCGCTGTCGACAAGTTCACTAAGTGGCCCGAGGCCTATCCGGTCATCAAGATCGATAAGCACTCCGCCCTTAAGTTCATCAGGGGCATCACTGCTCGGTTCGGGGTACCTAACCGTATCATTACGGATAACGGCACCCAGTTCACTAGTGAGCTCTTCGGCGACTACTGCGAGGACATGGGTATCAAACTCTGCTTCGCCTCACCCGCCCACCCCAGAAGCAACGGCCAGGTGGAGCGCGCCAACGCGGAAATCCTCAAGGGCCTCAAAACCAAGACCTTCAACGTCCTCAAGAAGCACGGCGATTCGTGGATCGAGGAGCTGCCAGCGGTGCTCTGGGCGAACCGAACCACGCCAAGCCGAGCAACCGGGGAAACGCCTTTCTTCCTCGTCTACGGCGCGGAAGCGGTCCTCCCATCTGAGCTCACACTGAGGTCCCCTCGGGCCACCATGTATTGCGAGGCTGATCAAGATCAGCTTCGCCGAGACGACCTCGACTACCTGGAAGAGCGAAGGCGGCGCGCGGCCCTTCGAGCCGCGCGCTACCAGCAGAGCCTGCGGCGCTACCATCAGCGCCACGTCCGGGCCCGATCACTCTGCGTCGACGACCTCGTCCTACGCCGCGTCCAAACGCGTGCTGGACTGAGCAAGCTCTCACCAATGTGGGAGGGTCCGTATCGAGTGATCGGCGTCCCCCGGCCGGGCTCGGTTCGGTTGGCCACGGGCGACGGCACAGAGCTGCCTAACCCGTGGAACATCGAGCATCTTCGTCGCTTCTACCCCTAATGGGGGTCGGGTGTCATGTCTCGGGCTCGGGCCAACCCCGCACCCCCCCCGGGCGTGCAGGGTTGGCCGGGGGCTACCACATGCACATACTTATCTTTTTTCTCTTCCGTATTTCAATAAAAGCACTTTCGATTTCCAGAGGACCGTGTCTGTGCCGTCGCTTCCTTTTGAAGAATCTCGGCTTGAGTTAGTACGCTCGTGCTCGGCCCTGCCCTCGGTGGCCCGGGCCGGCTAAAACCGCCAAACGGGGCCCAGAACCGAGCCGTGCCCCGGGGCGTGGTGAACTCCGGGGGGGAATCGGCAAAGGCCCACAATCGGGTCCTCCTAACCCTCGGTCACCGCGCTCCCGGCCTGGCCAGTCTCGACACGCGGATCTCCCCAGGCACTAGCCCCGACCCGCGCCGTTTGAGGCTGGGACCTGGGCACGAGCCCTTGCTCAAGCCAAGACTCAGAAGGACCGCGGCACAGACCATCCTCGTCTTATACGCACAACAAACATAACTGACATAGAAATTTCCTCTTTATTTGATTGCAGATTAAACCAGTCTATACAAGCAGGGGGCTTGAAGGCCTCGGAAGAAGAAGGTAAAATTTAAGATCGGCGGGGGCTTGGGGGCTCACTCCGACGCACCCGGGCCGCCGGCCTCGCCGTCGCTGTCGTCCGCACCGTCGTCGCCGTCCTCCTCCTCGGAGTCGAGGGCGAACGCGAGCCGAGGGGCCGTACCCTCGAAGCTGTGGACGATGTGGTCGGCGGCGTCCCGGACCTGCGCGCGCGCGCCGTCCTCGGTTCCGGGAGGGAACTCTTCCAGCGCTGCCCACGGGGAGAAGTCAGGGTCCCTGGCCTGGTAGCTCGCCAGTACGAGCTCCACCGCCCCCCGGGCGAGGTCCCTCGAGGATGACTTGATCGTCTCCTCGAGCTCCTCGGGGAGCCGTTCGAGGACCCCGGCCATCTCCGAGAGGCGCTGGGCGAGGCCCCCCTGGTTGGCGGCGTACTTCGCGTACCGCCCGCCCCAGAGGCCCGCCTGCCGCCCGGCGCGGTCTAGACGCGAGACGGCGTCCCGAAGCATGCCGGGCCCCACCTCGCACGCCAGGCGGAGGGCCTCGACCTCCCCGGCGGACGAGTCCAGCGCGCCCTGCAGCTCGGCGACGGTGTGTTCGGCGGCTGCGAGGCGGGCGGCTAGGTCGTCGTGGCCCGCGGCCGCCCCGCCGCTGTGCGCTCTCGCGTCCAGCTCCTTCGCCCGCGCCTCGAGCTCAGCGGCCCGCTGGTCCAGCGCGGCCCTCTCGGCGCGGGCGCCTTCCAGATTGCGGCGCGCCTGCTCCTCCCGCGCCGCCTCGCGGAGGAACAGGCTGTCCGCCAGCCGCTGCGCCGCGGCCTCGGCCTCCTCGAGAGCTCGCCCCCGCTCGGCGAGCGCATCCTCGCGGAGGCGGAGTGCGGACTCCTCCTCGGCGGAGGCGGCCTCGTGCGCCGCCAGCGTTGCCTCCCGGGTGGCGACGGCGGCCTCGCGGTCCGCCAGGGCGCCCTCCTTCGCGTCCAGGGCGCGGGCGCGCTCCTCCAGCGCCGCGACGCGAGCCTCAAGGGCCTCTTCCCGCTGACGGGACGCCGCCTCGTTCTCCGCCGCCCGCCGCTCCCGGGCAGCGGCGGCGTCGAGGACTCCCCGGGCGGCGTCGAGCTTCTCCTCTAGCTCCGCCGCCCGGGTCCCGTATTGGAGGCGGAGGTCGTCCCGCGCCTCGTCGAGCACGGCGGTGGCGATGAGGGCGGTCTCCCGCTCCTCCTCTACCTCCCTGGCGATCTCCGCCAGGTCCCTACGACGGGCCTCGAGCTGTTTGGCGTGCTGGCGGTATGCCTTGCGGCCCGTCTCCACCATGGCCTCCACCGAGCGCCGCCCCTCCTCGACGCGCGCCCACGCCGCGTCGAGCTCCGCCCGCTCCGCCTGCAGGGCCTCCATCTGGGCACTTAGCCCGTCCAGCACCGTGCTGTTCGCGGTGGCCAGGGCCTGCAGGAGGGGCTCCGCGCTCAGCGGGGTAGCGGAAGGCAAAGGGGAGAGCCGCCTCGGTGTGGGTGCCGCGCGGCTCGGCCCGCCGATCGGCGTGCTGGCCTCGGGGGCGCCCCCCGAAGCTGGCTCGTCCCGCGCGTCGCCCGGGGCGTCAGGCCCGGGCGGCGCGCCCGCGGCCTCGTTGTGGGTGGCCTCGGGGGTCGTCATGGTCTCGGGCGGAGTCGGGTCGGGGGCTTGGCAGGCTGCCCGGCGTGCACCCGCCGCCTCTGCCTCCCGGGCGGACTCCTCGGCCCGGCGGAGTCTGGCCTCCTCCCGAGCGGCCTCCTCGGCCTGGCGAACCCGGGCGGCCTCCCGGGCAGCCTCCTCGGCTTCCCGGAGGCGGTCCGCGGCTTCCCGTCGGTCAGCCTCTCGCCTCCGGGCCTCCGCGGTCACCGTCTCCTCGGCCTCGGACCGGCCGGACTTGGAATGGCGTGGGGGGCGTGACGGGATCTCGCTGAGGCAGAAGAAAAACCAAAGACAAAAAGAAGCGGGTGAGTAAAAACTCGCCTTGGGGAGTAGATACGGCCGCAGTGGGCGTGGGAACGAACCTGCGGGGAGGTCGGCTGAACGACCACCTCGGGGGCGAGATGAGGCTCCCCCGGCATGGCTCGCTCTCCCCCATCTTGCGGAGCCGTTTCTTCCTTCGCTCCCCCTCGGGCTGCGGCGCCGGCACGGCACCCTCTGGGCGCCTGCTGCTGGCACGCACCGCCCCGCCCCCTCGGGGAGGAGATGGGGGAGGAGTACCTCCCTGCTTCCTCTTCCCCCTGGCGTCGGCGGGGCGGCTGCCCCCCGGGCCCCCGTCGCGGGGCCCAGAAGCACGACCCCCTCCCGGGGTAGATTGTTCCCCCCTGCGGCTCCCGCCCGCGCCATCGTGGCCTCGGGGGGCCCGTTCCCCCGACGCCCCGACCACCTGCATGATGGCCAGGATGTTGGCGCGCTCTGGGTCGCAGCAGAGGGGGAGGACCCCTTGGGGGATGAGGGATGCCTCCACGGAGCTGAGATTCAGCACCCGTTGGACCACCATCCTGAAGTCCTCGGGGTCCCAGTCCCATTTTCGCCCCAGGTGGGTCCTCACGTGGTCCTCGGGCCCGGTGTACTCCCAGGCGCCTCGGGCGCGCCGCTGGAGCGGCGCGATCCGGCGACGAAGGTAGTCGCCGAACACCATGGCCCCCGTGAGCCCTTGGGATCGCAGACCCGCCAGGCGGTCAAGAACGGCGTCGTAGCCGTCCCCCAGATCCACCGCCGCCCGCCAGCTGGAGGCCTGCGCCGGGGGCTGGCTCGGGAGTCGGAGGCGCGCTTCGTCGGCGAGGGGGGTGTAGAACCAGTCGCTCTTCCAGTCGTCCCACTTCTTGCGGAGGACGCAGGGAATGTAGCGGTTCAGCACCTGCCCCCGCGGCTGGAAGTAGCAGCCACCGACTGCCGTCGGCGGCGACACCGGCTGCACGGTGAAGAACCACCGGAACAGCCGGAGAGATGGGCGCACCCCGATAAACATCTCGCACAGGTGTGCGAAGATGGCCAACGTCATTATCGCGTTGGGGGTGAGGTGCGCCATCTGGAGATCATAAAACTCCAGAATATCCATGAAGAAAACAGAGAATGGCGGGACCAGCCCCGCCATTGCGAAAGAAAGGAAGAAGACGGACCGCCCCGGGTAGTCTGGCGCCGGGCGTCCCTCGCCCAGCGTGACCACCTCCCGGCCGGTGGCAGATTCCGGCATGAATCGGCGCGGCAGCCCGGCCTGCCTCTCGCTTGTAATGCGGGAAGGCGGCAGCACGCTACCGTCGAGCGGTGCGGAGCCCCGTGCCATGACGCCGGCGGAGGAGGAGCTTGAGAGCGAGCGCGTGTGGCGAGAGTAGGGCACGGGAAACGAAGAGCTAGGGCACGAGAGGCGAAGGCAAAGGGGAAAATGGAGAGAGGAAGGAAACAAATCCCTTCCTCGGCGTCTTTATACCCTTGCCAACGCTATGGCCGGCTCCTCGCTTCCCGCGCCCACTACCTTGCCCCCTCGTTTCTCGCTCCCACGCCTCCACTAACCCCACTCGCCCGTTTGCGGCGCACGCGGCAGACGTGCGGACGTGGCGGTTGAAATGGGGCAGATAATGCGCGCATTAACTGCGCTTGCCGACCGTGAAAAACGCCATCATCATATCCCCAGGCGAAACGAACCGGCACGTCCCGATTCCCGCGCTGCTCGAGTAATGCAGCGGTCTTGAAGAGGCCGCTCATTATCGTCGGTCGGTGTTCTCTTACCGGTGCGCGCGATTCGCGACTGTTGGATTCCTGTCCGCCTGTAGGGACCGGCCCCACCCGTCACCGGGCCTAAGGAGTGGCGTCACGCCCGAGCGCTTCCCTCGAGGGGGGCGGTCGCCCTGGCATAACGCCGGGGGCTACTGTCGGTGACATGGGACCGGGGGTGTCATGACTAGAGGCTTGGGTAGCCGCGGTCCTCCACGTGTCCCGACCCCCTCGGGGGGGTCGGGCCCGGGGGTGACGTGGCCGCCCCTTCCTCTGTCTCCCCGAGGGGTCGGGCCGCTCCCGTTTCGGCCCCGAGGGCTGGGGCGCCCCGACCCCCCGTGATCTTGGCGCCACGTGTGCGGGTTAGGTGAGCACAACAGGGCTCACCTAACCGCATTTATAGCGGATCAGGCGAGCGCACCACGCCGCATTTAATGCGGTGCAGCGCACGCGTATCCGGTCCGTGACTGGTCGCGGTGTGTGACCGGTCACAGACCGGTCAGATCGCGGGTTAGGTGGCGACAGGCGGCCGATGGCACGCCTCGCCCCGTCCCGTCGGAATGATGAGGGCCTCCTGGCTCTCGTCCCTAGCCGGAGCCGGCGTGCTAACTCCTGGAGTTGGTATGTCAGCCCCGGTCAGATCCAATCCAGATTTCAGCGCAGGCGTAGCAAGAAAGTCGCCGGCCATTGAATGAAGGTTGAAACGGGCGTCCACCGGGAGAGTTGGCGAGCGGGGCAGGAGGCATGCACCATGCCTGTCAGAAGTCACTTCCGGCTGTAGACTAGCCCTGATTGTAAAAAGAATGTTTCTTTTCTTAGGCAACTTGAGGCCCATGTGGTGACCCCTGATGGGATAAAAGGAGGCCCAGGCCTAGGGAGGGAGGTCTCCGGCGAATGCGTTGGAGAGAGAATTCCCTTTGTATTGTTGGAGACCCTCAGATCCACCAGATCACAGGAGTAGGGTGTTACGCTTCTCAGCGGCCCGAACCTGTCTACGTCACCCGCGTCTTGCGTGTTTTCACTCTCGCTGACGTTCTTTAGATCGAGGGCGAAGAACCTCACTTAGCGCCCCCGGCCGAACCGGCAAAGGGGGGCCCGCGCGGTCTCCCGGTGAGGAGTTTCACGCTCCGTCAGTACCCCCTCTGCAAATGTTAACAAACTGTTCGAACAGTCGTGCCCATAGTCATGGGTGGATCTGAGGTGATTCCCTAGTGTAGTTTTGCTTGACTACTGCTTTGTGAACTGCTATTGGTGTAAGGGAATTCTTTCAAATGTTTGTCTTGTGGCTGTCGGGAACAGTCGGACTCGAGAAATCCATGTATCTGTTGGCAGGGAGCCACTCATGCATATGCAATCAATGAATACATTTCACTGCTTCGGTCAGATGAGGCGCACCTTCTCATCTGTATCGTTGAGAAGCACTCACTTAGTTGATTCTAAAAGCTTTAAACTAAAACTGAATGTGAAAATAACCAACCTTCCTTTGAAGCTTGCATTAAATACTTAATTTTCATGGCTTGCTGAGTACTTTCGTACTCACCCTTACTCTACATAAATAACCCCCCCAGTTCTCGAAGAAGAGAAGATGAATTCAGCTGATGAGGAGTTCTTCCAGAAGCAAGCAAGCTTCGAGCTGTAGTAGGATTTCGGCTTAGTTCCCAAGTCATATGCTTGTGACTTTGGGATGGTCTTCGCTTCTGTCTTTTTTAATGCAGTTGCGAACTCGAGATCTGTCCGCAGTTCTAATGATGTTTGTATCTATACTCATAATAATGAAACCCTTGTCGCTGTGATATTCAATCTTCTTGTTGCACCAACACTGTTTCCTAAGACTGGCACAGGTTTACAAGTTAATTTAAATTGTCTTACTCCGGTTCCCGTTCGAGGCTAGTTTAGGGCGTGACAATTGTCCAACGAGTAGACGGGAAGCGAGCTTGATTTTTACTCCACAAATCAAACGCCTGATTTATAGTTGCTCCGCAAACATACTACACCTTCTATATCCTGCTCTAATCGATAATTTATTTCTTAGACTGAATTCTTTTGTTCATTTTTTTCAGCTCATCTCTTTTGTTTTTCACGCGCACGTTTTTCACACTGCTAAACGGTGTATTTTTTGCAAAAAAGTTTTATACGAAAGTTGCTTTAAAAAATCATATTAATCCTTTTTTTCAAAAAAATTTTAGCTAAAACTTAATTAATCATACGCTAATGCATACATCATTTTACGTGCTAAAAAACATAGTTTTCCAACTTTTCTTCCCCAACACAACCTTGCTGGTTATTCCAAAGGCACGTCCAAATCCATGATCTATCTGTTATAAAAGGAGTATAATCTGAGCGGTCCATATACGCCTACCAGAACAATCCTTTCATCCAAAACCCATGGCGCCGAAAGCGTAAACCCCGAAAGGTCCAAAACCTTGACGTGCAGTGGGACCCACATTTTGTCCGGCCCCACATGTCAGTGAACAACCGTTCTATGGCACTGGCACACGTATCAAAGGAGCCTGACAGGTGGCACCACGGCAGGCAACGACGCTATAAAGGAAGCTCAGCACCTTCCCGTGCCTTCCTCGTATCCAAACTCTCCTTTACCCCCTACCTCGCGAGCGGCGACGAACTTGCCACCGATTCGATACATTTTTTCCAGGTAAATCTTAGCTCATCTCCTCTGATCGTTCCAATCTATGGATTGCTAGGCCGTTTTGCGGATTGTTGTGAGGTTTTCGGCGTCGGATTTGGTGCAGGGACGCGAGAGAAAATGGCGACCAAGAGGAGCGTGGGCACCCTGACAGAGTCGGATCTGAAGGGGAAGAAGGTGTTCCTCCGCGCCGATCTGAACGTGCCGTTGGATGACAACCAGAAGATCACCGACGACACCCGCATCCGCGCGTCGGTTCCCACCATCAAGTTCTTGATGGGGAAGGGCGCCAAGGTCATCCTGGCCAGCCATCTGGTGAGGATTACTACGTCGTTTTGTGTATTTAAGCATATCTGCATATGAGGTTGTGATATGTGAGATTGGTGGTCCGTTTATGATGTGACATGCTATATAAGCAGTATCAATTTTATGATTCATCAAAGGGATGACAGGTTCACAGTGGTAACTATGTGCAGATTCTTGGTTACCATAGGGGTTAAGGTGTCAATGTAAATTTAATACCTGCACTTTTAGACTGATTAAGCGATGATTTCACAGAGGAGTATTTTGAGTGATCTTTTAATTATCGTGCGATTTTACTACCTGAATGTGTCCTTTGTTACTTAATTGTGTTGTTATTATGTATAATCTAATTTTGATACAAATACTTGTTCATGGTTTCCATCAATGCCCAACACTTGCTTGCAAGAGGCACAATTCCCTTTTACAAAATCACTGTAATGCACCGCAGCTTCTTTAACCTTTGGTTCTCCTATGCTGTGTAAGTCAAATGCAAAATCCACCTCTGTAACATTTTTGGTTATAGAAAGAGCCACATGTTTAAAGTGCAGTAGTCCTCAAATTCCTCATGCCATATAATTGGGTTATGTTAAAAAGGCGAATGAAACTGAAATTGTATGTTAAAAAAAAAAGGGCTGCAGCTAACAGTATTTCTATGCTTGGGATAATGTTCTTTTTCCCCCTTTTTATTCTCTGATCCTCTGTTGTAATGCAATCAATTTTGTCTTTTCAGGGTCGCCCAAAAGGTGTAACCCCGAAGTACAGCTTGAAGCCTCTTGTTCCATGCTTGTCTGAGCTTCTTGGTGTTGATGTATGCTATAAAAGGATAAATCCTATTTATTATTCTGCAATTCTGCTTACTACAAACTGGAAGACCATCTTATATTTCCATGTTTTGATGATGTCCTTGTCATAGGTTGTGATGGCCAATGACTGCATCGGTGAGGAAGTCCAGAAATTGGCTGCCACTTTACCAGATGGTGGTGTTCTGCTTCTAGAAAATGTTCGGTTCTACAAGGAGGAAGAGAAAAACGACCCTGAATTTGCTAAGAAGCTGGCATCTGTTGCTGACCTTTATGTAAATGATGCCTTCGGCACAGCACACAGAGCTCATGCTTCAACGGAGGGAGTTACTAAGTATTTGAGACCTTCTGTTGCCGGTTTCCTCATGCAGAAGGTATTGCTCAAGTTTCCTTACTATGTGAATTGCTCAAGATTTTCACCATCTGAAAACTATTCGACATCAACTGTTATGCAAGCATAATTAAGTGTTCTACTTATTGACATACTCCATTTAGAACAATGATGCTCTATCAAGTTGCAAGCGCCAGATGGCTCTGCAGCAGTAGTTGAGTGACGAGTTGCAAGACTTACATTCTTTAAATTAGCCACATTCTTTTTGCCAGATTGCATATCATTTTTTTGAACCCTATCTTCAATGAACTGAAGCAGTTTTTCCTTGAGAAGCTTTAAAATATGTGATACATTTGAAATTTTGTGCTAGGAACTTGACTATCTTGTTGGAGCTGTTGCCAACCCCAAAAAACCATTTGCTGCCATTGTTGGTGGATCCAAGGTGTCAACGAAGATTGGGGTGATTGAAAGTCTGTTGGCAAAGGTTGACATCCTCATACTTGGTGGTGGTATGATCTTTACGTTTTACAAGGCTCAGGGATATGCTGTTGGAAAATCTCTTGTGGAGGAAGACAAGCTTGAGCTGGCCACCTCACTAATTGAAAAAGCCAAAGTCAAAGGGAGTCTCCCTATTGCTTCCAACTGATGTTGTAGTAGCTGACAAGTTCGCTGCAGATGCAGAAAGCAAGGTTTGTTCATTTACCCGTGAATGGCACTGCATAAGAATTCATTTCACAGCATCATATAATCATAATTGCATATAAGAAATGTCAGATTGAACAATCAATGTGAGAGTAGTACAACATTGTGATATGGAACATGCGAAGGCAATGTTCTGTTGAAGTAGGTCATTCGTGAATCATGGCTTATTCACAGTATGCCTATATGGCAGATATCTTCATTCAACACTCGTTCTGTATGGCCAGTTGCTTGGTAGATGGATTTAGCAAACAAACAATACCAGAGTACTTACAAATCAGTTATGCAGTTATCCTGTACTGAACCTGACAATCTGAAACCATTTGCAGACTGTTCCGGCATCTGCTATCCCTGATGGTTGGATGGGCCTTGATATTGGCCCAGACTCTATCAAGACTTTCAGTGAAACTTTGGACACTACAAAGACAGTCATCTGGAACGGGCCAATGGGAGTTTTCGAGTTTGAGAAATTCGCAGCTGGCACTGATGTGAGTACTCCTTTTTTAACAGGTTTATTAGTGCAAGCTTTTGTGTTTGAAACTCAATAGATGTTCTTAATTCAGGCAATTGCGAAGAAGTTGGCTGATATCACTGCCAAAGGTGTTACAACAATCATTGGAGGTGGCGATTCTGTTGCTGCTGTCGAGAAGGCAGGGTTGGCGGACAAGATGAGCCACATTTCGACAGGAGGTGGCGCGAGCTTGGAGCTGTTGGAAGGCAAGACCCTCCCAGGAGTCCTTGCTCTTGATGACGCATAAGGCTGGTGGCAAGCATGACGCAGTTTCCCTAGCCTAGCCTTTTTGCGGTCTCCTTGTTCGGACCTTGGTGTAAGTTTGTAAGAATGCAATGTCAGTCTTTGCTACCTTGAACTTGAAATAGGCTTCACTTCAGGTTTTGCTAGAGGAGCAGTGAATAATGAGCTTTTGGCGTCCTCGGCATGAGAAGTGCCCGGCACAAACAAACCTCATGGGTGTACTATATGCTAGTTGCAGAAGTTTATACACTAGCTATAATATCATTCTTGCTCTGATGAATGAGACCTATACACGTTGTGTATGGGCACAAATGTCACTGTGCGTACCCTTTCAAGCTTCAGATGAGCCTCTTGGGCTGCCATTTGGTTTCTGGCGTTGTTCTGTTGCTTTCAGGACAGCCAAATCTTAACTTTGTGGAAAGAAGCCAAATCTGAACTTTGTGAAAAGAACTCAACCCAGTGATGAATTCGTTGCAATTAAATGGCTTGGAAAGGGAGGATGTCTAGCTGTTTCTGAAGACCTTTTCTGCTAGTTTTCTGCAGTAGGTTGTACCAATGTGCATGGTACTGGACCGAAACCTGGCACGAACTGTGTCGCTGTTAATCACAAATAGAAGAATCTTATCATATGTTGTCAGAGTTAATGCAGCATGGACGCTGCATGGCCTTTCGGAGGCAAGGATCACATTTGCACATGTAGATATGTTACGCTCATCTGTGACGATATTATGGTCGTGACCCCAACGCTACATGCCCATGTGTTCACCGACATATCTTCATGATTAGACTATACTACTGCTATTAAGTTTTCGTTGATAAAAAGTGTCGTAAAATGTAAAGAATGAACAGTGAAACTGAATTCTCTTCAATTTACATTGATCTTAAATGTCTCATTATATAAGAAGATTTAGTATATTACATGTCTAAGATTCTAAGCAACATCAATATAGCAATAAGAAATAATAAAGATGATTTATATGGCTGCTACAAGGTTCATAACTCTCTTGATTGTTGCCCTTGATGAGATCAAATAATACCCAAGTAATGACCTTTATAACACTCTCCCTTTTTATCGAGTCCATCTTGAGATCACTTTCTTCTTTAATTCCTTTGAAAAACTCTGTGGGAAAAATAGGAATAATTTGACTGGTGAGTACTCTATCATAATCCTGCAAGGTTTAAGGAGTAATCTATGTCTTGTTTTATCTCTAGAAAAACCCATATGGGAAAAAACATGAGATAAGATATATGTTTGCATCAGACATTGTCTTATTAAAAACTTTGTATGAGAAAATCTACTCGTAAAAACTCATAAAAGAAAAGAGTACAATGTGAAGCGTTTAACAAGAGTCATCATTCAGAGTCTCCCCCTGAAACTTGCAAGTCTCTGAGCCGTCTCATACCAATTCCCTCAACACATTTCTCGAACGAGGAAGCAGGTAGGGACCTGGTAAAGAGATCTGCCAGATTATTACAAGACTTTGTCTGTAAGATGTTTATTTCTCCACTTTGCTGAAGCTCATGGGGATAAAACAACTTAGGAGCAATATGTTTGGTGATGTTGCTCTTGATGTAACCTGTTTGCATCTGTGTAATACAAGCAATATTATCTTCATAGATAATGGTAGGTAATTTTGAGGAACCAATACCACAAGATTGTTCAATATGGTTTATCATTCAGTGGAGCCACACGCATTCACGTGATGCTTCAAATAGTGCGATGATTTCAGAATGATTTGTGGAGGTAGCTACTAATGTTTGTTTAGATGACTTCCATGATATGACAGTTCCTCCATGAAGAAATACAAATCCTATCTATGATCTAGCATTGTTGGGATCAGACATATAGCCAGCATCAGTGTATCCAACTAAGCTAGGATCATTAGTTCTCTGAAAGAATAAGCCAAGATCCTTAGTACCATTCAGGTACCTGAGGATTTGTTTTCCTCCGGTCCAATGACGCTTAGTTGGGGCAACACTATGTCTTGCCAATAGATTTACTGCAAATGCAATGTCAGGCCTGGTACTATTTGCAAGGTACATGAGTGCACCGACGAGACTGAGATAGGGATATTCTTGTCCTAATATCTCTCCTCCCTTCTCCCGTGGTCGGAAAATGTCTTTTTCTTTATCGAGAGATCGAACAACCATGGGGGTTTTATTTGGGTATGCTTTGTCCATATTAAATTTCTTCAATAATTTTTGGACATAGACAGATTGATGCACTAAAATTCCCGAGTGAAGGTGCTTGATTTACAAACCTAAGCAAAATCTGGTTTTACCCAAATCCTTCATCTCAAACTCCGTCTTAAGATGGTTGGGGCTTCATCAATATCTTGTGTGTTACCAATATATTCAAATCATCCACATACACTGATATGATGCAAAATCCTATGGAGGATCTTTTGATAAAGATGCATGGGCAATCATCATTATTTGAATAACCCTTCTGCAGAAGGTACTCTCTCAGTCGGTTGTACCACATTCTATCTGACTGTTTAAGACCATAGAGTGATCTTTTTAGCTTTACACAATACATATTGCGATTTGTGCTATCATTCGGTATAAGGATCCCATCGGGGACCCTCATATATATGTCCGAATCTAGTGACCCATATAAATATGTTGTCATGACATCCATCAACTGCATAGATAGACGCTTTTGAGTTGCCAGTAATATCAAGTATCGAAACGAAATTCCACTCATGACTGGAGAATATGTTTCATTAAAATCAATGTCGGGTCTCTGCGTGAACCCTTGTGCTACAAGCCTCGCCTTATATCTCACCACCTCATTGTTCTCATTCCGCTTCCGGGCGAAAACCCATTTGAAACCTACAGGGAAGGTTTTTGGAGGTGTAGGTATTACTGATGAGAATACCTCTCTTTTATTGAGGGAGGCTAATTCTGCTTCAATTGCTTTCTTCCATTTGTTTCAGTCCGAGCGCTTCTTGCACTCTACCATGGATTTTGGATCTGAATCATTTTGGATGGTATCTGCAACTGATGAGGCAAAGTATATGTCGACAATTGTAGTCTTATGGTCAAATGATTCTCCAGACTCAACATAGTTTATGGATATTTCATGTACCCTAGTTGACGGCTCAGTATTTCCCAATATGACCGCGTCAGGGTGTCCCAATATCCCATCATCAAAAATTGAGTGCACTGTTGATGTGGGAAGTGGATTGGATAAATCCACTTGATGTCTCTCAACTTGAGGTTGAGATTCATTTACTATGTCAAAGGATTCTTTCCTTTGTTTCCTCGTGCGCTTGCGAGGATTTGCCGTACTTCTCCCACTCTCTTTTGAGTAAGGGAGTTGAATAGTTTTGTTTGGTACTTCTATTCTTTCTGGCACATTCCTTGGGGGAATGTATGATTTTGTGACACTTTTACTCACAGTAAATGAGTCTGGCAAATTGTTTGCAGCAACCTACAAATCAATGATCCTTTGAACTTGAAGTTCAGATTCTGTGGTACGAGGATCCTCCTTTAGGGTGTCAAAGGTATCCCAATTTATTTCCGGGCATTCAGTGTGATACTTGAATTCTCCCCCTAATGCTAGAAAATGTTCTTCATTGAAGATACAATCAACGTACCGGGCCATGAGTAAATCCCCTATAAAGGGCTCCAGGTATTTAATGATCGACGGAGATAAATACCCTACGTAGATCCCCATTTTCCTGTGAGGGCCCATGGATGTACGCTTTGGTGGTGAGAT
Organism: Oryza officinalis; assembly: GCA_008326285.1. Taxonomy (NCBI): domain Eukaryota; kingdom Viridiplantae; phylum Streptophyta; class Magnoliopsida; order Poales; family Poaceae; genus Oryza; species Oryza officinalis. The sequence goes on along the minus strand of BDMV01000006.1, from coordinate 44,059,919 downwards.
CGGTACGTATACAGCGCAACCGAATTTCCGTAGATGGAAAATACAAGGAGGATCACCACAAACTAATTGCAGCGGGGAAGCTGTATGGTATGCAGTTGGACGCAATTGTATTAAGTCACCATCATGTAAGACTGCGTGACCCCAACATGAGGTTGGTAGGTTATAATTTTGCAATAGTGGTCTGACAATAAGCTTTATTCTCTTGACAAGAGATTCAGCTAAACCATTCTGTGTGTAAACATATGGTATAGAATGTTGAACTTCAATTCCTAAAGCCATGCAATAGTCATTGAAGGCTTTGGAACAAAACTCTGCAGCGTTGTCCAATCTGATTGATTTTATCCGATGTTCAGATTGATTTGCTCTAAGGCTGATGACTTGTGCAATCAATTTTGCAAAGGCATGGTTCTGTGTCGATAATAGACACACATGAGACCATCTTGTGGATGCGTCTATTAGAACCATGAAGTACCTGAATGGTCCAAACAATGGTTGAATGGTCCAAACAATGGTTGAATGGGGCCACAAATGTCACCTTGAATGCGTTCAAGAAACTTTAGTGGTTCAACTTTTATTTTAAGATGTGAGGGTCTCAAAATTAATTTCCCAGTTGCACATGAGGTGCACTCAAAATCTAAGGATTCCAGGAATTTTCTGTCGCTCATACCATGTCCACTTAAATTGCTCATGATTTTTCTCATCATCCCGATGTCGAGATGGCCAAGGCGTTCATGCCAAGTTTTGAATGCATCCACATTCTGAAAAATCACTTTGTATGCAACATAAGGTACGGGTTTGATGTATGTGTAGTTCAATCCAGACTTGAGAGAAGGCACCTTTTTCAAGTGTTTGTTTGCCATATTCAGTATCTTTGGTCAAGAGGAGGAACTCCTCATTGTTTTCTTCATATGTTTCCACATGAATCCCATTTTTCTGGATATCTCTATAATTTAGTATGGTAGGTGTTGAATCAGGAAACAATAATGCTTCCTCAATATTTTTTTGTGTACCCATTGAAAGTATGATAGTGACTCTATCAGAATCAACAATCATAGCTTCGCGTCCCGCGATGGTCAAAACTTGTCCTTCTCTCTTTGTGAGAGTTTGGAAAATTTTGACTTCCCTAAGTATAGTGTTAGTGGTACAACTGTCCACTAGGCACATCTTTTCTTCCATTGGATTGGCTCCTGTAACAATCTATATAATGCAGAATTTAAATTCGTAAGAATAAAGGCAAAATATAGAAAAACACATAGAATATATTAAGATAGCACGTGTGTTATTACAACTGATAAATGGTGTGGCAACATCATGTCTTTATTACAATGATTACTTTTGCAAATTTAAATTAAAGCTTTGGAGCTTATTTGAGGTCTCCAAAAATGTCGTTGGAAGCATATTCCACGAGCATGTCATCGATGTCCATAGAGCCTTCCTCTTCAATTGGTGGAGTCTTGGTTTTGCTCGGTCCCGCTCCATCAGGGGTGGGGTCCATAGCTCCAGTCTCCAGTACTTCAGAGGTGAAGTGTGCTTCATGCTTCTGGGTGTTCTGTGTATAACCCATGGACTTCATATATAGATCAACAAGGTGCTTAGGGGTCCTGCACTTCTTAGCAATATGATTATAGCAACCACACCTGAAGCAAGTGGTCTTGTTGCCACTATCATTTTTGGGCTTAGAAATGTCTTTCCCCTATTGGACGTTCCCACGTGGCTTTTTGGTTCTCTTGTGCTTGCCCTTGCCAAAGGAATTTTCAGTCTATGTATTCCCATTCGGGACATTTTTCTTTACATTCGCATGTACTTCAGGCAATGGTGTAGTGCCCAACGGGCGCTGGTTCGAGTTCCATACAGTGAGTTCATGGTTTTTTTCTGACTGTTTCAATGTCTGAATGAGTGAAGAGTGGACTGTGAAATTCTTCTCACGGTACTGTTGAGTAATGATCCGTTCTGATGGGAGCATTGTAGACAAAGTCTTTTCAATTTTATCTGCTTCAGAAGGTTCTTTCTCACAAAACTGAAGCTTAGAACATATCTTATGAACAGCATGGTTGAACTCATCTACAGTTTTGAAATCCTGTAGGCATAGGTGGTTCCACTCATGCGTTGCCTCTGGGAGGAGGATAGCTTTATGCTGTTCATATCGATTTTTGAGAGTTGTCCATAAAGCACGTGGGTCCTCCTTATACATGTACTCCATTTTCAAATCCTGATGGATATGATTCCTTATCACTTTTAAGGCGGAGAATTTAGACATGTTAAAGGGGGTAACGCTTTCCTCAGTTGTTTCATCTATACATCTGTATAGTTCATTTGTCGACAGATTTACTTTGACATCCATCGCCCAAGCAGGGAAATTGGAACCATCAAGAGCGATAATATCAAACTCTTTGGTTGCCATCTCACCTACATTGTGATAGCCAAAATTTTGAGAAATTATGGCATATTTGCATTAAAATAATAATAATAATAGAGCGATAAAATAAATGTTGCAAAGTAATTGTAAAATAAAGGACATGGAAATGCATAGAGTGCTGAAAATAGACTCATATTTATAATAACAGAGAGTTACAGGGTGCTAAGAGCAAGTGTACATTCTCTGGTTATTTGCGGAAAGTAAATTGATCAAAGGTCAGGTACTAAAATGTAAAATTTGGAAAATATAAAGATAATTGGGTGGTGGGCCGAAACAATCTCAATTTCGGCCCACCACCTCTTTCGGTCCAAGAGGCGAGGAGGGAAGGCGTGGGCGCGCACGCCGGCCTGGCCTAGTGGCTAGCGCGGGGTGGCGGCTCATTAGCGGGGGCGGCTAATGGGCCGGCCTGGCCCAGCCGGCTTAAGGGAGGTGGGGGTACGGTTAGGCAAACCCTAACCCCTCCTTCCCTTCAAGCCGCCGCCGTCATGGGGAGGCCGGGCGTCGCCGCAGCCATGGGGAGGCCGGGCGCCGCCGCCGTCATGGGGAGGCGTCGCCGCCCGCAGCCGCTGCCGCCGCCGTGGGGAGGGAGGTGCCACGCGCCGTCGGCCTGTGCCGGTGCAGCTGAGGCACAACCGCCTAGGGGCGCCGGCATGCGGCCGTTGTCAGGCGTCGACGTGCGGCTGTCGTCGCCCGCAGTCGCCGATCTGCCGCCGCCGCCCCACCACCGATCTGCCGCTGTCGCCGCCGCTGCCACCCTGTACCCCCTCCCTCCCCACCTCTTGGACCTCTTCACTTCCCTTGCTCAAGCCTCCCCTCACCCGAGGGTGGGGGACGGCTGGCCTTGCCACTGCCGCTCGTCTTGGCCGGGACATGCCCGGTCATGATGATGCGGCGGAGGTCGGGGCGTGCATTCGCCACCGCAGCTGCGGTCGGGCGACCGGGGAATGGAGGGACTAGTGGTGGAGATGAAGGTGCGAGCACAGAGCTGCTGGAACCACCCGCTGCCATGTAGAAGGGCGGGGCTCCACGGCGTGCGGCGATGGTGCCTCTAAGAAGGAACTCCGGTGGATCAGCTGGTTGTGGTGTGTGCAGCGGTGTCACTGGTGAGTAGTCCGGCGACGGTGATGGTGAAATGGCGCGGCAAAGATGCTTTGTCCTGCCGTGGTGAGGGCAAAAGGACGTCACCATGTCGGGCTTCTCTTGCTGCGTCCGCACCCTCGCTGTCCACCCATGGGACTTGCAGTGATGCAGTGACTCCACCAGAATACGTTCTGGTGCTGTGCACACGTCAGTCACCACTGGAGTCCCTTGGCGAGTCGCGAGGGTGCTGGAGTCGGTGCTGTCGGCTCTAGTGTTGCCGCAAGCAGTGGCACCGTCGTCGCAGCATCGTCCTCCACGTCTGGCAAAGCCAGAGGGAGGAGAACGGGGGCCACGACCGGCAATGCCGGCACCATGGCCCCTGCCACGTCGAGGGTGATGCACCGGAGCTCGGAGAATCCTCGTAATCTGTTGCGTGAGACAATGGAGGTTGCGGGGAAGGGAGGATTTGGCATCGAGAGGAATGGGACGAGCCATCTTACCCTTCACGTGTCGGTGAGTGCTTCCCCGTTCTTGCTCAGTTAGAGCGTGCTGATAACGTGTTGTAAAACGTAAAGAATGAATAGTGAAACAGTGAATTCCCTCCAATTTACATTGATCTCAAATGTCCCATTATATAGGGAGATTTAATATATTATATGCCTAGGATTCTAAGCAACATCAATATAGCAATAAGGAGCAATAAGGATGATTTATATGGCTGTTACAAGGTTCATTACTCTCTTGATTGTTGCTCTTAATGAGATCAAATAATGGCCAAGTAATGGCCTTTGTAACAAAAAGAACAAAAAATGCGGTGCTCCTACGTATTATTGCACTTCAAGCTGCTCACACCACATGTTTCAGGGCTTCAGACATGACACCTCTTACATACGTCATATGTGATATGTCCTTTCAATAAATTCACAGAAATTATGGCAATGGCTTAATCCAATGTGATACTATGAGTCATTTTATTATTATTTTGGGAAAATAGGATGCTTCCCGGAAGATGAACATGAGAAGCACACTGTGTGATTATGGACTCGCTAAAATTGTGTAGGAGCACATGCATATGACCAATGCTTCCTCAAAAAAACAAAAACGGCCATTGGCCAACGCTTTGCTTAGATTTTCTATTTTCTGAAAACCATATTCTCTGTAGAATATAGTCACACTGTCGAGGACAGCAGTTGCGCTCCCAACATGTAGCTGATGTTGCCTGAAACAGTACAAGTGTAGAACCGCAGAAGCAAGTTCAGAATGAACTAACAATGTCCCAGGAGCATTACTTTTTTGTGAAAATGTAATATAGCAGTGTAGTAAATGTGTCCGAGGAGGAAATGGGGGGACAAAATTGCTCAGAGTTCCAACAGAGAATGTATCAACAGTTGTGAGATTAGATAGCAATATATCGTACTGCATCAAGAAATCAAGTGCACACAAAGAAGATAACCATGTTCCAGATAAAATGAGAAGAACTAATATACGGTTAATAATTTAATCGTTACAGGAACAAAGAATACTGACCTCCTTTCTCCGTAGTCCATAGAAGTTCGGGAAAAGCTTGCATCGTTTAGCTTGTCAGCTTATAGAGATGACCTGCTGAGAAATCAGAATCAAAAGAACTACGGAACATGCTCGGTGGATCAGAAACAAATTGCATGACAAAACAAGGTGATATCAGCAACCTGCCTTAAGACAATCACGAACCTGTGATCGAAGACTGAAGCCTCGATGAGATGTCTTTGGTGGTAGTGAGAGAGTGAAGCTGCAACATGATCTGATCGATGAAAGACTAGACATGGATGGCTTCAAACCAATCAAATCCATACATAGCTCAAGGACAACGAATGCAGATCGAGATCAGAACTGCAGTAGAAGCTCCTGGCTGAATTCAATTCAGCGGTGCAACTCATGGACCAGATCATGCTGGCAGCTTCAACCTCTCACACCAGCAAGAAGTAATATCTTCTGACCAAACATGCTCAAACGATACTTCTGGCATTGTATCAATCCATCCATCTATATGTATATATATCATCAGTGGCAATTTCGGTAGGGGAGGGGGGAAGTGAGACAAAATCTTGCGAGCGCCATGCATGGAGGTCGACTCGTCAAGGCTTGCAGCGAGGTATGGTCCCACCCCCTCGTGATGCTGCCGTCCTGCGGCTCGATGCACTCAGCTTAATTAGCTGTAGTCTGATGTACGCACTCGTATCCGTCTCTGTGGACTGTCCTTGCCTGCGCAGCGCCTTCGATCGATCGATCTCCAGCTGCTGATAATTTTGCACATTCGCCGTTGGTTTCAACGTGTTGTTTTCTGTGAAATTAGTATGAGAATCTTGTTGCTTCTCGTGGCTGATTGTCGTACTTCCTCCGTTTTATATTATAAATCTTTTTAACTATTTCTCTAGGAAAAATCTTTTTAAGTTTAATTAAATTTATAAAAAAATATAATAATATTTTCAAAAAAACAAACATATCAAAATATATTAAATGTTAGTTTTAGTTAAACTAATTTGGTGTTGCAAATTTTACTAATTTTTTATAAACTTAGCCAAACTTAAAAAAAAATCAAACTTAGTAATAATTTTGCCTCTTCTCGAGGAATTATTCTTGCAGTTCATCGGATGTTTCAGGCTTCCAGCTCGTTTATTTCGATTTCTTTTCTGTTCTCTTGGTGGGCGTATTTTGGGTTAAAATTATCATAATCAATCAGGATGCAAAGTTGCCAACTGTTGATCGTGTACGGTGTACCTGGAATAGATCGAAAAATGTACTAAATATATAGATAGTGGGAATGAGCTGTTATTGACTAATCACATTGGGTTCCAGTACGCAATAATTTCATTAGGACGATAATGACGACCTAACCACTTAATGAAACTTTCAGATATTTTTACGTTTTCGTACCGAAATGACCCATAATTTCTGGACCAATGCTCAAAAAAGGGGGGAAAAAGAGAAATGGGAGTGGATTTTAATCCTCGATGGGATGTCTCGTGTACCTTTTTCTTTCAAATTCGACATAAATAGTTGTGAAATTTTTTTAAAAAAATTAAAAATATAGAATATAGTGATATATATCAGTCCAACAAAAATCAAGTTCAAATACAATTTACACATCGAAAAAAAGACAAATTTAGATATGAAAAGTACGTTACGAATCATATGCTGAATTTGTTTTTTTATCTTGACATGTGTGTTGAGTTTGGATCATAGATTTATGAAGTTATATAGGTATGTTGTATGAGTGTTATAAAATCTTTATAATTGTTTGAATGATTTTTAAGCAAACAAGAGTACATCCGCCCAAGAGAGATCAGAATAGTTTCCGAGAGAGGGAGGAGAATTTCTCTTCAAGCTGCCAGTGGCGAACTGGTAACCTACCCAGTTAAGCCCAATTCAACATGGGCCTGAAGTACAGTCCACTAACAAAAGCCCATTACGAGCAAGCCCATTGTTTTCTCTTTCTCTTTCTTCAAGGACTCGGTGGAGATGCGGCGGGGGTCCGTTGCTCCGCTCAGAGAGCTCGGCGGTGGAACAGCTCGATCATGGCCAGCCGTCGCCGCCTCCAGGGCGCTCTGGGCTTGCCGCGCCGCCTCCTGCCTCCGGATCCTTCCCCAGGGTTTTCTCCACCGGTATGGCATCCGCCCCCTCTCCTGCTTTGCCATTTTATCCTCCTGTTTAGTTGTAGTATTTTGCCTGCGGTGTATCTCGTGTAGTTTGTTTACTGTGTTGTGAGGTGGGGAATTGGGGATCAAATGCTCCGCGCGTTGGGACGGGGTGACTTGGCTGCTTCTGACCTAAACATCGGGCTGTTAAATCTGAACTATTTTGATAAGTTTGCTGCGCTGAATTGCTAGTGTGTATGCGTCACAGAGTTGCGCGGTTCGTTTGGAGGTGAATTTTGTACAGTATATAGTAAGCCAGAGCCCATAATAAAACAGACTGTGTTATATACAGCATGGAGATTAAAGAATGTCCTCTCTTCCTCGTGATGCTGCCATTCTGCATGCACTCGCTGCTGCTAGCTGTGGACTGTGGTAGTACGCACTTGTATGCGTGTGTGGTCTTCCCTTCCCTTGGCTGCACTCTACACAGCGTCTTTGATCGGCAGCTGCTTCTGCTTGCTTAGTTAGTTGCTTACATGTTGGGGGTGTTCTGAATAACTGAAATATGAGTGATGTGATGTGATCATGTGAACGAAGACATTGGCGAACATGAGTTGCTTAGTAGAATTATAGTTAAGAATCTCATTTTATTTACTTCATATCAAGGAAACATGAGTTCACGTTAAAATCAAAAAGAATAGGACCAATATTTGGGAACATATGTATATACTGCTCCGGTCTGGTTTGCTATTGCTTGCATCTATTCTAGCTGCTACTGTATATAATCATGCTGTATGCTGCATGCTGTCTCAGAAAAAAAAAAGAGGAAAAATAAATGTACTCCTGTATGACAAAATGGGTGTCGTTGATACATGGGATTGTACGGGTACAGCTTACGTAATTATTCAGATTTTCAAACCCAAAATTATTCCCGTACTTTCCCCGAGCCCTTTTCCTACCACAATTATTTAAGATCTACTGCAGCTTTAAAGTCTAAACCAAGGAGCAATAAAGAATTCTCTGTAGTTAGCAGTTGTGTTTGAGAATTCCTTCTCCGAAACGTAGCTGAAAGCCTGAAAGTATAAATCCGACATTTCCTATATAGGCTCTAGGTATACCGAGAAGGCTAAATAGCAATACACTGGTCCATATGGAAGAAAAAGAAAAGGTAATGTTTACTACAATTAATCTATGATGTTAACAGAAGTAATCGTGCCGATATTTTTGCTAATTTTAGAGTAGAAAAATGAAATTGGGGATTCAACTGTTGCATTGACCTAGGCCCAAAAGGGCAAATATATGTTGTACAAGAGAGATAGGAAAATCCCCAAAATACCCCTTAGTATCTATACCCTTGACAATTTTTACTCCAACTAACTAACATGAAACCTAGCAGGTTAGACAGAGTGATAGCAGGATTTTTCTTTTCACGAGATCTGAAGACACATATCAGCTATTCTTGCTGATTAACAGAATACTTTTTTTTCGCTGGGCGAAAGGACGCTGATCGAGTTTATTCAGATTGAAGGAGAGAACACATTTTTCTCAACGATTGCAGTGAGATTTTTTAGTATTACCAAACAGTTCCCCAACACCTGTTGTTTCTCCCTTGCTTTCCTCATCGCTGTGCACATTGGTTTTCTCTGAACATGCCATACATATGTAAATCAGTAACTGAAGATAAAACACCATACTTTGGGTTTGGGTTAGGGCAGAGTATGCCTGTACTTGTGGCTTCCTGAAAAACTATATTTATGAATTATGATTTCTTTCAGCAAATAGTCCAATCTAAGACCATAGGAACACAAGATTTTTCAGATAGCTTAAGTGTTGATGTGATGTGAAACCTCAAGGAAACAAGCATCAGGTTCTAATACGCCATAGTCGCCCAAGAACAGAAATACAAATAAACAAGCATAAAATGCGTTTTCACCTGAACAGGAGTGCCCATGTTTTATATCGACTGGTGTATCCATTCGGAAGAATTGGATGCTAGGGTAAACACAGAGCTTAGACATGGCGTGTGCGCAAGAGAAACACAGGGAAAAGTAGGGGGTTTGGGGGGTACCTGATAAAGTAGTTTCACTCAGTGGTACATTATCAGAGAAACAACTACAAAACTTGATCAAGAGATGCTTCTAGTTCAATTGAGTTGAAAGGAGATAACCACAGCCTGTAAACATCAGCACTAAATATTAGTCTACATAAGTAACCTTATAATGCATTATGAAAACTATCTAATTAATTAATAAATAAAAGGCAAATAAGTGATTCATACTGTTCCAAACATAGTTTGATGAGACCTATTACGATCCCTCTTTCAAAATTATCTGATCAACTCAACACTACTTTATTTTCAGCTTATAAGCCACAACCAAAATTGGAATTTTAAAACTTAATTTTGGAGCTGATTTTGATGTCTTTTCATTATAATTTATTTTCTAGCATTGGCTTTTAAGTCGTTAAGAACACATATATAAAAGTTCTACACACAAATTTTTTTGGTCGCTAATAAGTGTTACAGCTTATAATTAGCTATAGGCTAAATGATTGGACTGTAGATAAAAAATTGTAAACACTCTTAGCTTATTTTCAAAGATGGTGATAGAAAACCATAACAGGGTTGTGCTAGAAGCCTACATATATATTTCCTCTTGCTATCAACATTTTCACAGACCTGTAAGGTGCAAAACAGCTCCTATTAAAGCATCATAGCACATAATAGTTGAATGTCAGGGAACCCATTTCCTGTCTCATTTTTATAACAGGAAACTAAGTAAAAGCGCATTATAAAGGTGAACTTGACCTACAGGTAACACACTGTGTTTTACTGTGCACTGATAGCAAGAGAACAACAATAGTTATGTTCATGAAATTCCACAATGATTATAGTATTAGTAATGGCGATTGATTTGAATGAAACAACAATGCAAGAAATGGACCTTGAAGCCATCCCACGATCAACAATCCAACGCTTCTCCAAGATAATGTTTCTGATATGAGAAATTTTATACCATTCCGACCCATGCTCATTGCACTTCTCATACAACTTGCAGCCCATCACAGTCAGTTTCTCAATAGAAATTGGCAGGCCGTTCTTTGGAAACGACTCAATAAGGGGACATGAGGTAATTTCAAGATGTTTCAGGGTTGGCATCTTGTGCAGTATGTTGGGGAGAACGTACAGGCCACAGTCTATGAATCCAAGCTCTTGCAGCGACACAAGTTGAAGTAGCACCTGCTCCTGTTCTTGTGAAAAGGATGAGGGTGTGAAGTCCTCATTAATGACTAACTTCTTCAGATGGCTAAGCATCCAACAGAACTTGAAGGTGAGGAGTGATATGCTGTCAATTATAAGACATTCCATTGAGATTGTAATTTTTTCCTGTCCTGTGTTCACAGGTTCCCACAGAAGGTTCCACGCCTCATGAAAATGTGGCACTTCAGAGACTTCAAGCATTCTGAGGTTACTGAAAGCCTGTAAGCCTGAGAGCAGGTTGAGTGAAGTACAATTGTTTAACACCAGAAATTCAAGTGAACCCAGTGGACTTAGATCAAGGGATGATATCTGTTGACAACCCCGTATAGACAATGTCGAAGGACAGGTATGATTGACTAAAATTGCTGAGAGTAGCTCATTAGTTATACCAGACCCAGATATCACGAGATTCCCTGTGAACGTTTTCTGAGATTTCATACCATTATCAAGATCCATTTGCGATGGTTGTCCTTCTTGTTTCCAGGGACGTGTCAACAGGTGCCTTGACTGAATGCTAAAATATGAAATATGGCTTAGGCTATCTAATTCCAGGAAAATTTCAACATTGAGGCTTGATTCATTACCACCACCACGTTCTCTTATAAGGAGGTGGTCATGACCCAGAGAAATGGCAAAATTTTGTCCAACAAATTTTGTGTGGACAAGCTGAGGTAACTGTGGAACAGGAAGGGGATTGAGGGATAACAATTTTGGGCAGCAGTAGATCAAGATTGCAGCAAGCTTCAGGAACCATTGGTTATTTCCCATAGGTCCCAGAAAACTGGGCACTTTGTAAAGCTCTGGGCAATTTTTTATTGTCAGAGTTGTCAAGTTAGGGAAGATACCAAAGTGCTCTACTTCATTCCAATCTTGCAATTGTGGCATTTTTTCAATTAACAGCTCCTCCAAAGAGGGAAATCCCATTAGTTGACCACTGCCATAGAACTCTGAGCCAATTTGTCTCAATGCGCCAATGTTAATCATATGCAGCTTTCTGAGCTGAGGTAAATGAGCAAGGGAAGGAAGCATTTTCAATTCAACACAATCTTCCAGGTAAAGGGACTCTAGGCTATTGAGATGCAGATGGCTAGTTAACCATTTTGGCAAATTATCTCCACTGTATCCACTGACATGAAGACATCTCAGATTTTGATGTGGACGAAGAGCGCCTAGAACTTCCTCACCTACACTTTGGGACTGAGCGGCCAAATCCTCACTCCACGATAACAAGAGCTTTGTTATATATTTCTTACTAGACAATCTTGCCTTTATAGCTTCTTCTTTGCCATTAACATTTTCAAGACAGCAGACCCTCAATGATCCCCTCAGGTCATTCAGATTGCTCAACTGTTCAATGCCAAAACCATCATTTCTTTGAACATCAAACTGATCCAAATTCTGAAGGCAGCTTTGTTTCCCAATGTACGACACCTTCGACATGAAATTCCTTCCTTTATCTTCAACAAGATGCCTTAAGCTAATCAGATCGCTGAAACGTTCAGGCAAATGAACTAATTTACTGCATCCCACTATATTTAGGACTTGAAGCTGATATAGTTTGCATATTGAATCTGGCAATGTTGCTACATCAGATCGCTGCAGATCTAAGTAGCGCAAATGTATTAAGGAGCCAATGGCATCCAGTTGCTCCATCACAGAAGTACCAGGCAAGCACAACATCCTGATATTGCTGAATATAGCCCTAGGTGTGCATAAAATGAAAGACGTGCAGGATGAAATCGTGAAGATTAAGGTGCGCAGGCTACTTTTTTCCAGATGACTGAAAGGTGATGGGCGGCGACCGATTGAGCTGGCTGACATAAATAAATCTAACGTATGACCAGACACTAGCAGATGCCTTTTTCTAGCTGGAAAATGACTGGTTTCATACAAATTTATCTCACCACATTCACCTTCAGAGACAAAAACTGCAAGCTCACGTAACAAACCATGCATGGTGAAATGATTACTGTCTGATGATTGAAAGAATGAAACTGAGAGCAGCTCGTCTAGACATTGGCGTGCTGACTGCTCCAGACTTTTACCTTCCCTAGTTTCCAGGGTAAATCCAAGAGCCATCCAGGTATGGATCAATTCTTGATCACTGAACTGGTAATCCCTAGGGAACACTGAACAAAATGCAAAACAACGCCGGGCGTTACTTGATAAGTGGTGGTAGCTCAAGAGCAGGGCAGGCATTATGCCTTGAGGGCTCTGTTTGTTTTCCACTTGTAATAGATTGCTTTCCAGAATGTTGAACTAGTGCTCCTCATTCATGTTCTTGTTCAACAAGCGGCCAATGGTTTTTGCTGCCAGTGGTATACCATGTAATTTTGTGGCTATGCCTCGACCAATCGAGACTAATTTATCATCATCTGATGGGTTAATGCCACCAAATGCATTATGCTTGAAGAAACGCCAAAAGTCTTCACTTTCTAGTCCATCTAACGTAAATTGAGGCATTGATCCCAGCATCCTAGCAATATTATGATCTCGTGTGGTGACAATGACACGGCTTCCAGCCTTCCCACAAGCGAAGGGGGCACAAAGTTCGTCCCATCCACTTGTGACCCACACATCATCAAGAACAATCAAGAATTTCTTTGCCTTCAGTTCCTCCTCGAGGGATTTGTGAAGTGCATCCAAATTCTGGGAGCTAGGGACATTCTTTTGAACTGATGCCAATATGTCCCACGTTACCCTTTCAACATTAAGGTTTTCAGAAACACATGCCCATGCTTGTAAGTCAAAAGCCTGGAGTACTTGTTCATTATTGTAGACCAGCTGGGTGAGGGTTGTCTTTCCAACTCCACCGATGCCGACAATAGGAAGGACAGAGAAATTTGTGTACTTGGATTCTCCATGTGGCGCTAACAAGAGCTGTATGACATGATCTCTCGCAGCATCTCTGCCAAGTATCTTTGTCTCAGTCATGAGGGAGCTTGTTTTCCTCCAGTTTACTTCGTTGGGACGGGGATGATCCTTGATAGCTACCATATTTTGCACATTAATAACACGCTCAACTCTAGAGCATGCATTCTTCAGGCGATTAGTGATGGAGGCAACACGGTTAGCCATGGCATCTCGGTTGAAGGATGGCGGATGGGTTGCTTTGTGCCTGGCAACACGTTTAGCAGTGGCAACTTGCTTGGCATTCTTAAATGCAGATGCAACGATCTCACCTGACTGATAGAGAGCCACTCGAAGTGCAGAGGTTGATGATGATGGTGAAGATCCACAAGACAGTTTTTTTGCACTCCCAGGACCCTCCACGAGCTCCTTGAGACGGAAGTAATCCATGTCGTCGAGAGCATCCTCAGCATCATAGGCAGTATCCTTCAGATCCACGACAAGAACACCCAGGCTCTTGCTATGAAGAGTCCCTCTTCTACCGAGTACTTCCAGAACAGCACGGGCCATGTTAAGCTCGCCCTTGAGGTTGAGGTAAGCCTCCTGGAGACCGGCACGAGTAGCCCACTGCTCGAGCTTGCAACCATAGTACTTGTCGAAGACGACCTGCACAAGCCCCCCGACCACACCTGCAGCCGTTGCAATGTCCATGGCTGCCAAATGGAGGAGCAGGAGCAAGATTGCAAGAACAGGAGGGATCTGCTAGTGGATAGCAAAATGTTGGGTGAGGTCAACCAGTAGTGAGCTGAGTCTTCCCCTTAAGGAGGTGATGGCTGATAACTGAGTTATCCCGTCAAAAAAAAAAACTGAGTTAGAGATAACGTAGTGGTCCTGTCCTCTTCCGAGTTCCGACAAACAGAGACTTAGGCTGTTTCTTTTGGGAAAATATTTCCTCCGCACGAAAAACGGAACGACTCATTAGCACATGATTAATTAAGTATTTATTAATTTTTTTTAAAAAATAGATTAATATGATTTTTTTCAAACAACTTTCGTATAAAAACTTTTTGCAAAAAACACACCGTTTAACAGTTTGAAAAACGTGCACGCGAAAAAAGAAAGATATGACTTGGGAAAGTTGGGTAAAAGGTTTTTATTTGTAATCTTTATGTATCCAGTACTTAAATGAAGAGATAAATTAAATATTTGATCAAAACCCGAAGAATCATATTAATACTCATTAATTATATGCGTACATACACTTCTTAATTTTTGTTCGTCTTGATGACAAAAGTAATGTCTAAAAGATGAAGGATTACAATATTGAAAATGATCGCTCATATGCAACGAATCCCAAAAGTTTTCAGTCTTGTAAAGGGTGGGACCAATAGGCGAACGCTTGCGCGTTCACATGATTCAAGGGGCATCTTAACGCCTCAACGGAAGTTACGTAGAACTTTCAATTGGGATTTGGACTAAAGCAAATGAGAAGAGATGCTTCTCTAGGACCTGATGGTTTAAATGTAGCATTCTATAGAGCGGCCCTGAATAAAACAAGATGTGATGCAAATAGTGCAAAATTTCTATTCCACATGTACGCTCCCTCCTGGCTTAAATAAAACAAAATTTGTTCTCGTTCCAAAAAAGATTAGTCCTCTTAATCCTGAAGATTTTAGACCTATAAGCCTTTGTAACGTTTCTTATAAAATCATATCCAAGGCTTTGACTCAGCATATAAAAGATAAGCTTCCTGATCTTATTTGTAACACTCAGCAGGCTTTTATCAAAGGTAGATACATTGCTAATAACATCATTTTAACTCAAGAGATTGTTTACTCCTTCGGTTTGAAAAATTATAAAGCTCATGCCTTTATTTTGAAAATTGATCCCTCAAAAGCTTTTGACAGATTGGAGTGGTCATTCATAGCTGATGCTCTCCGTCGTAAAGAGTTTCATGGTAATTACGTAGATCTTGTCCTTGCCTGCATTAACTTGGCTTCCTTTTCAGTTAATATTAACTCGGCTTTCTTTTCAGTTAATATTAATGGTCAATCGTACAGGAATTTTTTGACGCAGCGAGGTATACCCTCCGTCCCAAAAAAAACTCAAATCCTGGCTATGAACCTGGACAAACACATGTCCAAATTCATAGTCAGGAATTGATTCTTTTGGGACGGAGGGAGTATCAGATAAGGTTGTCCTTTATGCCGTTACCTTTTTGTCCTTGCCATTAATGAACTTTCAGAGCAGCTAGTAGAAGCAATGGAACAGAGCCGAATCACAGGAGTTACTCTCAGTCACCAAGGTCCTTCTATCCATTCTTTAATGGATGCAGATGATTTAATCATAGCAGGTCAAGCAACAGAGGAAGAAGCAACAAGAATATCCCAAATCATTCACTCTTTTTGTCAAAAATCTGGGCAGATGCCTAATTGGAATAAATCTTCAATCCTTTTCAGCTCCAATACTCCAGCTGAAGTCAAGCTAAATATTTCTAGAATCTTTCCTGTTTCTCCCATATCTAATTCAACCAAACACCTGGGTCATCCTCTTATTATTAACAATAGAGCTAGATCTGAAGCTTACAATTTCATTCTCCAAATATTCAAAACAAGACTTACGACCATAAAAGCCAAAACCCTTTCACATGCTGGTAGACTAGCTCTCATCAAATCAGTGTTTTCCTCCATTCCAGTATACTATATGTCCACTATTCTTCTCTCCAAGAAACTTCTTTCCAAAATCACCTCAATCATTAGAAATTTCTGGTGGACAGGTGTTCAAGAAAATAATGATAGAAAGGGTATTTGCTTCAGATCTTGGGAAGACATCTGTAGACCTGTACAAGAAGGAGGTCTTGGAGTTAGAGATTTACATGCAGTCAACAGAAGTCTCCTAATCCAAGCAGCTTGGAGAATTGTTACCAATCCCGATGATCTTCTGTCCAAAGTGTTACAAGCCAAATACTATCAAAACACTTCTTTTTGGAAAGCACCGTCAAATATTTCCAAATCTGCCTTCTGGAGCTCAATTCTTAAAATTAGACATCATCTTTCAGATTCTTCAACTTGGCAGTTGTCAAGAGGGCACATCTCTATTTGGAATCAACCTTGGTGTCCAATTTGGGAGAATATTCATGAACATCTGAATCCACAAGCCATACATCATCGATTGCCAGTAAAAGTAGCTGACCTCTGGGATCAAAATAAACAATGGGACATTAATAAAATTGCTGCTATTTTTGATGAACAAGCAACTCAAGTTATTTTGCAGGTACAAATAGTTCAACAAGATATTGAATTATGCTGGAAACATACATCCTCGGGTCAATGCTCAACCAAAAGTGCTTACAAATAGGTATACAATACCCTGCACCCAAGTCAAAATAATGTAAGTACCCTGACCATTAATTTGTTGAAAATAACTTGGAAACATAAATCTATTCCTCCTAAAGTAAAAACTTTTACTTGGAGGCTTCTGAGAAATGCTTTACCAACTTCTGTTAACCTGCATCACAGAATTTCTAATATTTCAGAGAATTGTGCTAGATGTGACAACCAGGAAAATGAAGTTCATATCTTTTTTAAATGCAATTTTAGTAGACTTACCTGGTTTATTTCTGAACTTAATCTTAAAACAGATTCGTTCAACTCTAATATCTCAGTTCAAGATATCATGGCTTATGTCCTGGCGAATACTTCCATTCAAGACACCCTTCCAAAGCTTGTTGTTATGCTCTGGCATCTTTGGAAATCCCGGAATGATTTTAATTTCAGGTCAAAAAGCTGGGAGCCGATGCATGTATGCATTGCAACTCAAGCCATGGTATCGGCACATCAGAAAGAAGCTCTTCTGGAGGAAGATGAAGAAAGTGATCAACAAGAACAATCCTCTTCAGATGTCATGAATTACTCTCCCATTCCTGCAGGAACAAGAGATCTTTGGGGGATTTTTTTTTTCTATTGGACGTTACGGGTAAATTCGACAAATTCCACTATTTAATCTCAACATGTTGTCAGTTGTCAGCAACCCAGTGATAACCTTTTAAATTTCAAGAAAAAAAAACATTCACTGATATTTATTGACGATGCTAGCGTTGACTCGCCGTCTTGCCGATGTACTTCGGACAGTTCTCTTTTGTGGCAAAAGAAAATGTCATTACTGTACCATCTAGTTATTGTAATATGCAGCTGAACATCCACTCTTTACTAGTTTGCAGTAACGCACTAAAAAGTACTCCTGCTCCTCTATTAAGACTAATTAACTAAAAAATGTTAATGAAAGTAGTACTGAGTAGCTACGAAGATAAAACTATGAGTACGTCTGGTACGTTCCAGTTTGAAACTTGGATGGCTGCCGCCCCATGGCCCATGGGACAAAAGAAAGGTCAGGCTCCCATGACATAGAGGGGAACAGTAAGCAGAACGGAGGCAAAAGGAGAAAGGAATCAGAGGAGGGGTTACCTCTTGGCTCTTGCCGTCGTTTACTTCAGTTAACCCAAGGACGGCGGACTCCGCCGCCGACACGGCGGCAGGCGCGCACCCGCCTCTCGCTCTGCTTCCGAGGTCGCGGCGCGCAGACGTCAGGGTGAGGCCAAATGTCGTGATCTCCATGGGAGATCGCAGGGGCTTCCGATAAGGTGGCGAGGCTACCATGCGATGTGCATCGACCGACGCCTACTAGGAGGAGCGGGAGCCTGCAAGAGCTGGCGGGCGGGCCGGCGGTGCTCGGTTATTTGCGGCGGACGGAGCGGATACGACGACGCGAACGATGTGGGCCTACAAGTTTGGCCCAGGATGTTGATGTTGTTCGTGCTGTTTGGCCCAGATTTGCCACGTGTACTGCAGTAGCAGCGGCGTGTACGGTTTTGCCCATATTGCAGCAAGAGCCCATTACGAGCAAGCCCGACTGTTTTTTCTCTCTCTTCAAGGACTCGGGAGGCGGCGGGGTTGGTCCCCTCGAAGAGCTCGGCGGTGGAACTGCTCGATCATGTCCGCCGCCGCCGCCGCCAGGGCGCTCTGGGCTTGCCGCGCCGCCTCCTACCTCCGGATCTCCTCCTTCCCCAGGGCTTTCTCCACCGGTATGGCATGCGCCCCCTCTCCTGCTATGCCCATTTTATCCTCCTCCTGCTTAGTATTTTGCCTGCGATGTATCTCGTGTAGTTGTTTACTGTGTTGTGAGGTGGGGAATTGGGGATCAAAGGCTCTGCGAGTTCGGACGGGGTGACTCGGCTCTTTCTGCCCTAAATATCGGGTTTCGGGAGGAAGCATGCTTTTAAATCTGAACTTTTGTGATGAGTTTGCTGCACTGCTTGTGTGTGCGCGTCACAGATTTGCGAAGTTCGTTTGCAGGAGACTTTTGAATGTAAAGTATAGCGGTGACCCGAATGTAAAGTATATCAGGGAGGAGGATTAGGTCTAATGTTGTTTTTGATGGCTTGATGCACCGCCATTCTAGACTTTCTAGTTGCTAGTTCCTTCTCGGGGTGTTCAGCAATTCAAAAATGTGAATTACCCTTTTGGTGATTGAGAATTTGAGATGAAGAAATATGCAGACGATTTATGGAATAACAGTGTAGGGCTTCAAAAAATTGGTACTAGGCTGTAAATTACATCTTGCTATGTTACACAGCCAACACAACAGATACGCAGATTACATTTCTATTCCATATGTAATGGTTATGGTTGTTTCTATTTCAGAAATGAAAATAAGTGATCCCAACAGAAGGTGATCATATGCACCTTGTGCCAAATTTGATTTCTCAACTTGGTTTATCTGTTTTGGATTCTTCCATTGCACTGTGCCCCCTCTAGCATATCTAACTGATTGGACCATCTATCTGAATTTTCAAATGAATACAATATCCATGACTTTGCTGTCAACCTATCACTGTAACAAGTAATGTGTCTTTCTTTCCTGCTTGGCAGTCCTTAAAGATCTAAAGTATGCTGATACTCATGAGTGGGTGAAGGTTGAGGGTGATTCAGCAACTATAGGGATCACAGACCATGCTCAGGTAATCAGCTCGATACATTTGCTGGCTGTGCCAGCATTTTATCAGATACTAGTCATAAGCCTTCAATATGCTATATTACTGGGTTGTCTCTTGCTGAATTGATAACTTCAACATGTTATTGACATGCATTACATCATTTTTCCTTGAAATAGAATTTTCGGTGATGGCTTGTGGTGATTCTGTTAATATGTTCTGTTTCAATTCCAGGACCATTTGGGTGATGTTGTGTATGTTGAGCTCCCAGAAGTTGGTGCCACAGTATCACAAGGAACGAACTTTGGTGCGGTTGAAAGTGTGAAAGCAACCAGTGATATCAATGCACCAGTATCTGGAGAGATTCTTCAAGTAAATGATGAACTAAGTGAAAAGCCAGGATTTGTGAGTCGCAACCGCAACCCTTGCTAGACTAATGAGTAATCAGTTTATGTTCAGTTGACAATTTGCTTCTGCAATTTACACAGGTAAATGGAAGTCCATATGAGAAGGGATGGATCATCAAGGTTAAGATCAGTGATCCAAGTGAGTTAAACTCGTTGATGGATGATGAGAAGTACAAGAAGTTTTGTGAGGAAGAAGATGGCAAACACTGATCAATCCCATAACTGCTGGATATCAAGAAACTACGCGGTAGCTCTCCATCATGACTTATGAACCATCTAGCCTCTCTTATCATATTCTGGCTAGAGGAGTCCCAAGGGATGTAATAAGCTGAAACATTTTTCTTGCAAATCAGACATTAAATTTTTGTAGTGTCCTGATCATTCCGTTTGTGCTCCATTTGAATTCAGTTCTTGAATTGCTTATCTTCTGAATACAGGTGGAGGATTGGGTTTGTTTAAACTTTGATTAAGTGACAGTGACTTGATTGTATTGAGACTGCAGCTCAAGGATTGTGGGTTTGTTTATTTTCTGAATTCAGATCTGGAGATAGCTGCATGAAACGTGATCCACCCGTTTTCCAGCTACATTATTCCAGTTTGAATAACAAAATCAGATTTATAAAACCTTACAACAAGCATCATTAGACAAGTCGATAACCTTTTTAGTTCAATTCGATCGATCGTCTTGCCATGAGAAACCCAAAACTACATTACAGCACTCAATCCGTATTGCAAACAAATATTGTGGACGGACGATGTATGTAAACTTTGGAGGCTCGAATCAAGTAATTACAGAACGACTAGACAATGGGCCTGTTTGGTAGAGCTCCAACTCCTAAATTTAGCTCCAGGAGTTGGGTCTGGAGTGGAGTTGTGGAGCAGCCTAAACCCAGCTCCACATCTCTAGTTCATTTTGTGAGAGCGCTCCACCCAACTCCGCTCCCAGTTTAGGTGGAGCTGAAACTGTTTGGCTGGGCTCCAGCTCCAGGAGAGGTGGAGCTGGAGCTGGAGCTGTGCCAAACAGGCCCAATATCACTAACAGATTCTTTGAGCATTCTCACGGGCTCTGTTGTTAAGTCTCATTGACACAAAGACAAGTCACAGATGAACAAGAAACACCATTCACCAATGCGGGTTTTACTTCACCCGACCATTGTCTTACTACAAGAGAACTTAAAAAAGGAGGCTATGATCGTAGGGCAATAGTGGAGAAAGCATCCCACTCGGTTAATTAGCCAGCAGGCCATTTCATCTGCCTTCCACCTAGTACATGCAAGTGCAGGTGATAGACTGATTGACCTGTGGACAGAGGGATGATACAGCATTAGCATAAATACTGAAATATGGCGGTGGAAAAGAGCTAATGCATGAGCATGGGCATCAACACCGAAAATACGTTGAAGGATTATGTGTAGCATGTATACTGAAGAGCGAAAACATGTGCAAACCCCAGTAAGTAGAAGAGATGTGGCATGGGAGTGCTTACATCCTTTAGGTCCATTGTTTATGACGACACGGTACCCTTCAGCTATACCTTCCTTCTCAGCCACTATTTTGGCGGCGTATAGAAGATAGCCCAGAATTTCGACATGCCTTGGTTCAGCCTAAAAATATGTTCTTCCAACATGAGGTGATAATGTCTGATGGAAGGCTTGCTCAAAGAAGACATGAGTACACGACCAACAATTTTGCTTCCATAGGCAGTTAAAAAGGGCATCGACTTGTACTAAGATAAGTACAAAACAAAGTACATGGATACTGCCATTCTACAAAGTTTTAAAGGTTGAGAATTCCTCTCGCAAACACAAGTGAGCAACATTCCATACCTTGTCTAGTCCAGTCAACCCATCTCTTATTTTTGGGATGACTAGAACATGCACAGGGGCTTGTGGATTAATATCTCTAAATGCCAGCACTTTCTCATCCTCATAGACAACATTCGAAGGAATTTCCTTTGCAATTATCTTGTCAAAACTTCCAAAAATAAACAAAGAGGAATACTCAGTGCCACTGCCACAGAAGGGATTACGAAACAGTAAAATGAAAAAGCTTACATGGTTGGTCCTCCAGTATCAGCTGTTGCTGCCGCTGCTTTAGCAGCAGCTTCTTCATTTGTTGATGAAGCAATGTGGCGCACAAATCTGGAGTAAAAGGGAAAAGTACCCAGACTCAATATTAGTCAAGAACCATCAATTGTAGACAATGGGAGAGAGCAGGACTATGATTTCATAGCATTATCGTGAACCGACTACACATCTAAATGCCATCGTATTGTTTAGGCACTTGTTTAATTTTGGATTTAATTGTTTTACAAACTTGAGTTTATATCAAAAACCACTATAACTAGTTGGGATTCGGTCATTGCTATTTGGTGATCAGCCCTTTGTTCATTACTTATACTTGAAAAGAATGCTTGGTACTAAAGATAACAAAGTTAGCCAAGGATTACATTCGTTTATGTCGTTTTAGAGCATTATAGTCAGTTGATCGACCATTCATGGCTAACTAAATCTAGAACCATGCACATATATACAGACCAATGTGCATGTAGAGTCTATTGGTTCTGTTAATAATCATCTGGTAATTGATTGTTCTAAAGATAGAATCAAGTCTCCTAAACATCCATAAGTACAAGGGGAAAACTGCTCCGTTGCCCCAAAGTTGGATGCCATTTGTAACACACAACCTTGGTCCGAATTTCCAAAATGATTCGCAAAAGAAACATGGGCATAGTCAGATCCCTGAAGAAAGCAGCCACACCTTTGGGGAGCGAAGCGGCGGGAGAGTCGGAGACCGTGAGGCCGCAGCAAGGGTGAGCGCCTGTCCACAGGAGGCATGTAGAGAAAGGGTTGAATTAGATAATTTAGATGTGATTTCTGCTTGATTAACACTGTTGCAGAAGACCGGATTCGAAGGAAGAGAGAGAGAGAGAGAGAGCTCACCGGAGGAGGAGAGAGGAGGCGGCCGCCGTGAGCTTCGTCGCGGCGGCCATGAACGCCATGAGAGAAGCTTCGGGAGTGGTGGTGAGTTGCGGCCGTCTGGGATGGGATAGCGGTAGGTATCCGACTCGTCGACCGTCCGATCTAACATCGACGGCGCAGATGAGGTAACTGGCCCGTTAGCATTTCGAAGCCCAACAGGCCAAGGTACAAGGCTAACACCCACGAAGACGAAGCCCACCGGGCACCAATTCCCAAATATCCCTTCCGTCGAAAAAAAAAATCCCAAATCGATCCCGCCTCTCTCTTCCCCCATTCTCGATCGGCGGCGGCCGGCGCTGCGGATTCGGTGGTGATTTCCTTTCTAGGGTTCGGGCTTCTTCCCCCTTCCTCTCGCATCGACGACGCCGGCCACTCCCTTCTAGATCCCGCCTCGCCATCGACCGCCATGGCGGATGGTACACACGCCGAACGCTTCATCCTCCTCGTCCTCCCGCAGAAACCCTCTAGCCGTGTACCCTACCTCAAATGGCGCCATCCACCGCGTGTCGGCTTCGTGCTTCAACTTCAAGCAGCGGGAACCTGGAGGTAGGGTGCCGCGCATGCGAGGAGCATCCAACTCTGCGCCTCCCTCTCGGAAACCCTAGACGGCCACAGGCCGCCGTGCCCGCCCCCTTCCCACCACCCGCCACCGAGGGCGGCAGCGGCAGCGGCATCGGCAACAACAAACCTGCGATTACTGTGATGTCGGGCGGTTCGTTCGTCTCCTACTCCTCGTCGTGCGCCCACTTGTGACGCCACGCCGACAACGGCCGGGCGCCGCCGCCTCGAGCAGGTAATCCGCGGGGTTGTTCCGTGAACGGGGGTGTCCGTTGTACGGTACCGACTTAACCACTTGCTCCAGCATCCACGAGACCATGACGATGACAGGGATATCTCCCGTCAGTTGCAATGGTCCCCTTCCACAAACGCCCGGACCAAGGTGATCTCGGAACCTAATTTACATCAGATATTGTTACCTTGCACTGATTTTAAGGATTAGGGTACAGTAATAAATAAATGCCTTATAAATGTATTTTCCTGTGAAATCTAACCGGACATGGTGTTTCCCATTCATGCCGTTGATTGTAGGGCTTGATTGTTTAGGTTAGGTGATAAAAATTAGAAAATGCTTAAAGTAATGCAGTAGTTATTTATTGCACATAGTTGTGCTGTATTTCTTTTTTTTCTTTTTTCCAATCTGGATGTTTTAGGGATGGATTGTTTTTCTATTTTGTTAGGTTGGGTTTCTTATCAATGTTGTCGGTTGACTGTCAAGCCCGGCCCTGAGGGCGGGGTAGCGGGGCTGCTGCACTGGGCCCTAAAAATGCTAGGCCTCACCTAACCCTGTGATTAGACATAGCATAGTATTAGTTGGGAACGCTGCCGCCATATGCATGCATCACCAGGCCGTTCCTACTTGCAACTAAGTGTGTGTTACGAGAGAGTCAATTGATCAAGTAGCGTCTGCGACTGCGAAGAGCTGACCAGTAGCGTCTGCCACCGCACGTCCCACCGCTACTCCTGACCCGCAATCAACAAATTGCTGTAATGTAGATAGGGTCTGCCATCTTGGTTTCTTGTTTCTTACTTGTGATGGCTTCCAGCTGATCACGATGTGTACCACTGATTGGTTTCTTCTGATGTATTAATGTGCCATCTTTTTAGGCGTTTGCCCAAAAAAAAATCCGGTGCTTCCTAAGTTTTGTACTCTATATGAGCTTGAGCGTTTGACCACTAATACGTTTTTTTAGCCTGTTCTGGATATCATCTTCTTGTCGAGGAATTAAATGGTTTGGCAACTTTATGCATTATGATGAAATTTCTAGATGAGATTGATATTGATGCTATCATTACTGACTTCACATCTAGAAATGTCTGGAAAAAACTGTTAATGTAATATCTATAAAGTTTTTCGTATAAATATTGCTTTTGGTTGCACTTTAAATATTTAACTGTAACATTCCATATATGCATATGTATATTAATTATTATTTAGATGTAATATTAAGGGCCTCTATTTTTAGTTTCGCCCTGGGCCATCAAAATCTCATGATCGGCCCTTTTGACTGGGAAGTGCTGACCAGTTTGTACTGTGTTGTTTGTGAGGGATATGGGTTTCATTGTTGTGTTACTGTTACTTTAGATATGTAAATCAGGTTGTATTTGTACAATTGGTAGCATCTGCACTTTGGCCTTTTATTTGGTTTCATAATTTGTTGGCACGTAACGATTTGCTACTCAGTGTTGTCCGCATCATCCAGTTTGTTTGGAATTTATTGGATAATATTAATGGGGTTTCTGTTAGGATGCAAGTATGTAACTGGGTTTGGTTCAGCCAACCCACACACTGATCATTCCGTTGCTTATCCTAATATTGGGCTTTGTTCATAAAGATGCCAGATGATAGCTATAGGCTATGTGCAGAGAGTAAGTAGGTGGGTCATCCCACTACTTACCTAGTATATGTGTAAAAGTTTATTATATGATGTTACTAATAGTTGGCTCTGGAAATGAGGACATTTTTTTTGTCCATAATTAACTTTTAAGTGTCCTTACTAGAAATATCTCTACAAAGTTTTGTGCAATCGGAGCTTAGCTATCTTCTTTTACCTCTAGGTTGTGTTTTAGCAGTTAAACAAGTATTGTAATCCTTCTGTATCTCTCTGCCTTAATTGAATAGCGGAGCCCGCCCCCCGCGCTGCATATGTAAATTGGGTTGTACTTGCACTTTGGCCTTTTCTTTTGCACCCTGTTGTGTTGCATAATTTGTTGGTACATGACTGATGTTCTACTCACTGTTTTGTTCAGATTTTACAGTTTGTTTGGAATTTTGTTGATTAGTGGGATTTTTGTTGGGATGCAACCGGGCTTGGTCTGCCAACCCAGATATCAATCCTTTGCTTCCTGCTTGCTTTACCACTAATTTTGAGTAGTGTTCAGAAAGGCACTGTGTGAGCTGGGTTTCTGCCTAGGAGCTAGGTTACTGATTAATTAATACTTATGCAGCAGGCGGGAGGATGCCGCCTAGCACCTATCGTTGCCCTGGTATGCTGGGTGGAACCTTGTCACTGGTTATAGTTCCATATGCAGAAAGTGAGGTAGGTGGGTCAGTCTACTTGCATACCTACTTTACCTAGTATGTTTGTAAGAGTTTCTTGGATGCTCTATCTTGCTTATCCGTACTGCAAATAGTCTGCCCCGAAAAAGAAGATATTTCTGTTCATATTTGTTATCCTCCATAATTAACTTCTCAGTGCCCTTATCATAGAATTATCTCCAGGGAATGCCCTATATTGTTTGCTCTTGTAGTTGGTTCTGTTTGCCTCCCTTCATATGAAAATTTGTTGTTGTGAATCGATGTAACCCTTTACATCCGTATGTCTTTTTTGTTTGTTTAGCCTGTGCTGCTGACTTTTTGTTTTTAGTTCTATGAAACTGAGTTACCTTTTCCTATTTGTTGTATTAGAGTTACGTTCTTTTCACAAGTTCGGTGAACAGGTGGAGTTCTTGTTATTCATATATGCAAGTTATGTTAATTATACCTAATTGGTTTAGCTTAGATCCTTGAGTCTCATTGCCTCCTTTGCAAGGCAGAAATTCTATTTGATTAAGCAATGCTGCAATGTATGTTGATTGTGAGGCAATGACTGAAAATGATGATAATGAGAGCAAAACTGAATCTCCTGTTTGTATTAGTATGTGAGTGTGACAATAATATTAATGGCAACTATATCCTTGTCAATAGCCGGAAAAACAAATAATTTGTTTTAAAAAGCAAATATAGCTCGTCTGATAGTACTTCTTTATTGGTTTAGTCTATACCTATTTGTAGTCTTGTGCCTCATGCTTTCATGTTTTGTGACTGTCTGTTGATTGCTGTTAGGAGGCTTCAAAAGCTGCATGCTGTTGTATTTCTTTTACTAATTTGGCAATTCGCATGTCTTGGCAAGTATTCAGGTGCTTTCTTTATGACTGATGATCCCTTTCCCATCTTTTCTTTAGCTATTGTTTATTGGCTAGCTTAATCCAGAGTCTTACCCTGCTGTAGCTTTGTTCAAGTTGTGATAAGAGACTAGTTTCGGGGATTAAGTTACTTTGTAGTAGCATATAATGGAATTGATTGTATTGTTTTCAGAAAGCAAGATAAATTTCCACTCTTCCAACTGTTGATATTTAACACCACACAAAACAGTATTAATTATCTTTATGTAGAGATCGCCCTTTGATTCTCCAGCAATTATCTTGTTCTCTGCTGAACCACCGTTACCATCACTTATCCCAGTCCACAACAAATCTGCTTTGTTCTTTCATACTTACGAGTTACGACTGGTTACTTTAGCTATGCAGGGGTGATGCCTAGTATATGACCAGAAGTTGCTCTGTGTTTTGTAGTAGGGATTTGAACCGGGCCTTGTAATGTCATTTTATTGCTTTCATGGATGGTCCTAGGTATTATACACCTTCATCAGGATAGAATTTACACTTATGCTACCTCTTATATGATTCCATCTATACAAGTGTGTGCTGTGTATTCTTAGTATTGAATGGTTCAGAACTTGCTGTTCCTTTTAAGCTCAGTGTGTATTTATATGATTTGATTAGTAAATGTGTCATTTGAACCACTTTTTTCTTGATTTATCTTATATGTTTGAATATATCGTCCAAAATCGGAGCTGTCTTTATCGTACACGTGCAGTAGATGGCCTGAGTTACCTCTTATTCTTATTCAATATATTCCTTAGTGCCTTCGCAACTGAGCGTATGTATGGCATGAAAGATCGTTCTATCTTTTTTAAACTTTGAGGCTCACTCTGAATTACTGTTGCTTGATCTGCGTTCGATAAGCTAAATTATGTCTGGAGTCTGCTCATTTTCATGATATCCCGTTTTCTTTACAGAATATGGTTGCAGGTGGATCGTCGATGGTACCTTTTTGGCCGGTTGTAGCTTACTCAACCAACGATCTATGAGTGATTGTTCATGTAATGATGTAGTCATTTCAGATTAACAGGATACTAATCGGCCTTGACGACTAAGAATAAGTCGTTTGTTACTGGCCCTATGCCGTTACGCTTTAAGTGGACCTCGTTTTTGTACAATACGTCTTATTGGGCTAAATGTTGTTCAGCTTTACTGTTGATACGCCGCTCTTCATTGGGATTTAAAATCTTAACATGGATGACATATTAGCAAATTATTAGTGGCGATCCGGTACCTTTTATTTTCGAGTAATGATGGACCGCGAGTTATTTGTGTACCTTTGGAAAACAAACGGTTGAACTTTTTTACCGGTCCAAATTGTGCGTGAAATTTGTGAAAAACATTTAAATTAGCATAAAAAATTTCATGCAATTTAGCTTCCAAGCTATAATTTCATGAGTTATAACCTTTTAGCAAAATCCCATGAGTAAATGCATTAAAATATTTTTTTGACCAAAATTTCACTAGTACTAGCATCAGGGTCATTGCGTAAGAAATTTGTGATTATTAACACCAAGATAAAAAATTTCACGAAATTTTGTCCTGAGTATTATCAACCTTCAAGCAAAACCCGCAATTAGTATTAACCTTTTGAGAAAAAAAGGATGAATTTTTTCGCCTGTCCAAAATTTTACTAGGATTAGCATCGGAATAATTGTGTATGAAATTTGTGAAAAACAATAAAATTAGCAAAAAAAAATGCAATGTAGCCCCAAGGCTATAAATTTGGGAGATGTAGGCTTTGGACAAAGGGTTGAATTCTTTCATCGTTCCAAAATTTCACTAGTGCTAGCATGGAGATAATTGTGCATGAAATTGATGAAAAAAACATTAAAATTAGCATAAAAAATTTCACGAAATTTAGCCTCCACACTATAAATTCATGAATTATAGCATTCGGGCAAAACCCGTGAGTATTAACCTTTGGAAAACAAACGGTTGAAACTTTTTCACTAGCCGAAAATTTCATTAGTTCTAGTGTTAGGATAATAGTGTGTGAAATTTGTGAAATGCATTAAAATTAGCACAAAAAAACTTCATGAAAATTTTCCTTCAGGCAATAAATTCATGAGATATAGGTTTCAAGCGAAACACTTGAGTATTAACCTTTGGAAAACAAACGGTTGAACTTTTTCGTCGGCCCAAAATTTCACTAGTACTAGCATTGGGATAACTGTGTGTGATTTGTGTAAAACATTAAAAGTAGCGCAAAAAAGTTTATGAAATTTTGTCTTCAAGCTATAAATTCGTGAGTCATAACCTTTAGGCAAAAAAGATAATATTAACCTTTGTTAAAAAAATGCGTGAGTTTTTTTCTAGGGCCCAAAATTTTGCTATTATTAGCATCGCGACAGTTGCGTTGAAATTTGTTATTATTAACATTAGGACATAAAATTTCATGAAATTTAGCATCCACGCTATAAATTCGCTAGTTTGCCTTCTCCCAAAACCCATGAGTATTAACCTTTAGAAAAAATACATGAACTTTTTTTTCGTCCAAAATTTTGCTAGCATTAGCATCGGGGCCATGGCAAGTGATATCTTTTATTTTAAAATTAGGACAAAAAATTTCACAAAATTTAGCCTCCATGCTATGAAGTCATGAGCTATATGCTTCTAGCAAAACTCGTAAGTACTAACCTTTGGAAAAAAAAACGCATGAATTTTTTTCCTCTGACACAAAGTTTCGCTAGTATTAGCATCGAGACTGTTATATGTGAAATGTGTGGATAATTAAATTAGGACAAAAATTTTCATTAAATTTTGGCTTAAGGCTATAAATTCGTGAGTTATAACCTTGTGCCAGAACCCGTGAGTATTAACCTTTGGAAAAAATATATGATTCTTTTTCTCCGATCCAAAATTTCGCTAGTATTAGCATTTGTATCGTAGCGGTTGAAATTTGTAATTATTAACATTAGGACAAAAAATTTCATTAAACCTAGCATTCACGCTATAAATTCTTGAGTTGGAGGCTTAAGGCAAAACCCATAATTATTAACCTTTGGAAAATGCATAATTTTTTCTTCGGCCCAAAATTTTGCTAGTACTACTATCTCAGGGTCATTGCGTGTGAAAATTTTTTCATGAAATCTAGCCTCTGCGCTATAAATTCATGAGTTATAGCCTTATGGCAAAACACATGAGTATTAACCTTTTGGAAAAAAACGCAAGAACTTTTTTCTTCAGTCCATAATTTCACTAGTACTAGCTTCTAGGTCATTGTGTGTAAAATTTGTGACTATTAACATAACGACTAAAAATTTTAGGAAATAGCCCCTGTGCCATAACTTCGTGAGTTATAGGCTTCTGGCAAAATCCATAAGTATTAACCTTTGGTAAAATGCATAATTTTTTTCTTTGGCCCAAAATTTCGCTAGTATTATCATCTGAATAGTGTGTGAAATTTGTGATTATTAACATTAGGAGAAATATTTTCATGAAATCTAGCCTCCACGCTATAAATTCGTGAGTTATAGCCTTCTGGCAAAAACCTTTTGGAAAAATGCATGAATTTTTTTCTACAGTACAAAATTTCTCTAGTACTAGCATGAGGGTCATTCCATGTGAAATTTGTGATTATTAACGTCAGGACAAAAAAAATCCTGAAATTTAGCACCCCTTGCAATAAATTTGTGAGTTACTGGCTTCTCGCAAAACCCATGAGCATTATCCTTTAGAAAAATGCATAATTTTTTCTCCGGCTCAAAATTTTGCTAGTATAAGCATCAGTAATGTTGCATTGAATTTTTTGATTATTAACATTAGAACAAAAAAATTTCATGAAATTTAGCCTCCACTCTATAAATTCGTGACTAAGCCTTGTGGCAAAACCCATGAGTATTAACTTTGAAAAAAATGCATGATTTTTTTTGGTTCAAAATTTTGCTACTACTAGCATCAGGACCATGACGAATGACATTTTTTATTCTAAAATCAGGACAAAAAAATTCATGAAATTTACCCTCCATGCTATAAATTCGTAAGTTATATGCTTCTAGGAGAACCCCTGAGTATTAACCTTTGAAAAAAAACACATGAATTTTTTTCTCTGACCCAAAATTTCACTAGTATTATCATCAAGACCGTCGTATCTGAAATTTATGAATATTAAAATTAGGACAAAACTTTTCATTAAATTTTGCCTTATGGCTATAAATTCATGAGTTATAGGCTTGTAGCAAAACCCATAAGTATTAACCTTTGGAAAAATGCATAATTTTTTTCTGGCCAAAAAATTCTCTAATATTATAATCTATACAGTAGCGTGTGAAAATTGTGATAACTAACATTACGAGAAATTTTTTTCATGAAATCTAGCCTCCACGCTATAAATTCGTGAGTTATAGCTTTCTAGCAAAACCCGCGAGTATTAACCTTGTGGAAAAACGCATGAATTTTTTTCTTCAGTCCAAAATTTCCCTAGTACTAGCATCCAGGCCATTGCATGTGAAATTTGTGATTATTAACATCATGACAAAAAAATTCATGAAATTTAGCAACCCGTGCTATAAATTCGTGTGTTATAGGCTTCTCGCAAAACCCAGGAGCATTTGAAAAAATGCATATTTTTTGCTCCAGCCCAAAATTTCACTAGTATTAGCATTGGGAATGTTGCATTGAATTTTGTGATTATTAACATTAGGACAAAAATTTTAGAAAATTTAGCCTCCATGCTATAAATTCTTGAGTTAGCCTTGTAGCAAAACCCATGAGTATTAACTTTGGAAAACACATGAATTTTTTTGTTAGTATTAGCATCGGGGCCATAGCAAATGATTTAGCCTCCACGCTATAAATTTGTGAGTTATAGGCTTCTAGCAGAACCTATGAGTATTAACCTTTGAAAAAACGCATGAATTTTCTCCTTCGACCCAAAATTTTTCTAGTATTAACGTCGAGTCCGTTGTGTGTGAAATTTATGAATATTAAAATTAGAACAAAACTTTTCACTAAATTTATCCTTAAGGCTATAAATTCGTGAGTATTAACCTTTGGCAAAAATACATGAGTTTTTTTCTCCAATCCAAAATTTTGCTAGTATTAGCATCTGTACCGTAGCGTGTGAAATTTATGATTATTAACATTTGGAGAAAAAATATTCATGAAATCTAGCCTCCACGATATAAATTAATGAGTTTATAGCCTTTTGGCAAAACCCGTGAGTATTAACCTTTCGGGAAAAAATGCATGAAAATATTTCTTTGGTCCAAAATTTCCCCGGTACTAGCATCTAGGTCATTTCCTATGAAATTTGTGACTATTAATATCAGGACGAAAAATTTCATGAAAGTTAGCACCCGTGCTATAAATGATGTTATAGGCTTTTGGCAAAACCCCATTATCCTTTAGAAAAAAATACATATTTTTTTCTGACCCAAAATTTCGCTAGTATTAGCATCAGGAATATTGCGTTAAAATTTATGATTATTAGTGTTAGGACAAAAAAAATCATTAGATTTAGCCTCCACACTATAAATTCGTGAGTACTAGCATCAGGCAAAACCCATGATTATTAACCTTTGGAAAATGCATAATTTTTTTCTCCAGCCCAAAATATCGCTAGTACTAGCATCAGGGTCATTGCGCGTGAAATTTGTGATTATTAACATTAGGACAAAAAAATTCATGAAATTTAGCCCCATGTGGTATAAATTCGTGAGTTATAGGCTTTTGGCAAAACCTATGAGTATTAACCTTTGAAAAATGTATTATTTTTCTCCGGCTCAAAATTTTGCTAGTACTAGCATCAGGTCATTGCATGAGAAATTTGTGATTATTAACATCAGGATTAAAAATTTCATGAAATTTAGCCCTTCGTGCTATAAATTCGTGAGTTAGGTTTTTGGCAAAACCCTTGGGTGTTAACCTTTGCAAAAAATGCATAGCTTTTTTCTTCGGCCTAATATTTCACTAGTACTAATATCAGGAATGTTGCTTTGAAATTTGTGATAATTAACATTTGGAGAAAAAAATTCATGAAGTTTAGCATTTTGGGCCTCAATAGGCCCTTTTAACATTTTTGGCCTTAATGGACCATGCTGCTTCGGTTTTTTGCTCCGATAGGTCGCGCACACTTAGCCCTTTTGGGACTTGATGGGTCGACCGTTTTATTTTGGGAAAAATGAAAATAACCCCCTACAAGTCACTTGTAATTTCATCCTCCCCTCTAAACTCAATTCGGTACAAAAAGACCTCTCGCAACTCAATATCTCTCCTAACTTCCCCCTTCCATCCAGTTTCCACTAAATTCTCCCGTCGTTCGTCAATTTCTCATGACCCATGTGAGCCTCCGACGTGGTGGTGGTATGATGGGAACCATAGTGCAAGGATGCTGCACGATGCTCGCTCTCCAGCGTGGTTATCTGTCAGCCATGATTCAAAATTTGAACAGTAAAACAGTAACCTGGCTACTGGCTATAAAATATATTTCAGGCCCTAAAGATTCTAGAGCAGAAAGTCGCGGTAGTGCTGAGGTGGGTTAAACCACGCTGGGGGCACATGGGTCACAAGAAATTGGGCAAACAAGGAAAAATCACGAGAAATTAAGCAAAAGAAATCAATGAAATCTAGACTAAGGTGAAAGTTAGAAGAGATATTGAGTTGTGAGGGGTCTTTTTACCTAATTGAGTTGTAAGGGTGACTGGGTGAGGGTGACAACAAAGTGACTTATATGGGTATTTGGATTTTCCCTAAAGAAATTTGTAAACTTCCATAAAAAAAATTTTCTGTTTAACGTACCGTTTTGCAGTTTAGCTGAGCCCAAAAGTTGAAATGAGTTCAGCTTTAGATGGACTTGCTTTTATGTTTTGGTCCGTGATGGGCCGCGCCCATCTTGGGCCTTAAGCAAAGAGTATGCTTTTAGGACCTTTATGGCCAAGTTAGGCCATACAATCTGGGACCGATGTACTGTTTGCCTAATTATTTTGGTCCTTGATAGATCGCCTGTTTATACTTTGACAAATTTTGCTAGACATCACAACTTCATGATTTTAACTATAGGACATCGCATAGAGTGACTTTTAGAGGAAAGACTCTGTAAATATGATTATTTCTCACAAGACATTGCATCCATTAAATTAGTGTTTTCATGTTAACAAGACAAGAGAGGACCCACTTTTTTACAGAGCATGACCAAATTGCCCCTCTTCCTCTCTTCTTCCTTATCTCTCTTCCCCACTCGCTCTCCCTCCTTTCTCTCTTCTCTTTTCTCCGACAAGGCAAACAAGCCACGAGCGACAATGCAACCAACAGGCGAAGTGCGCGACGAAGACAAAGGTGGCACAGTGTGAGAAGCGAGGGACGACATCGTGCATCTCTCCACCGAACGGCCCTCCCCAAGTCACCATAGCCTCGATCTGCTCACCTCACCGTTGACGACATTGGCTCGGCAGCTCCCGCACAACGTCGTCATTGGATCTGCTCACGTCGCCCCGACCAGACACTGACTAATTCTCGCTCATCTTTGGTCCCCTTCTGCTCGTCTTCCACCACCAGCGTCATTGACCGGTCAACGCCTCAACCTCTTGCTACCCCAACCTCCTCCGTGCACGATGCTTGTGGGTCACCGTCAACGTCGTCCTTCCCCACGACCCTAGGTCTCCACCGCTCGTGGCCATCCCCGCCTCCAAGATCCATCATTGGGAGCTAGGTCGTCGCCCCCTTAACTACCTCCATTGCAATCGGCCGCACCGCTGGGGTGACTAGAACCCATACTCTCCATGGCTCAAATGCAGGCCTCATGTGCAAGAGAGATAGAGAGAAGGCAGACCTGACATGTAGGCCCATGGATATTTCATAACTTCCATGTGGTTTCTCACCTATTCAACCAAAAATTAATATTCTAATGGATACGGTGTCCATGAACTAATTTTCACATTTACAAAGCGTCTTTCTCCAAAAATCATTTCATGCGATATCCTACAGCTAAAATCACAAAATCATGATGTCTTGTAACAAAATTTGCCTTATACTTTTGTGTGGTTGTCTAGTAATATGCTCCGCGGCTGCGCCTCAATCACGATGGGCGATTCGGTTGTGCACTACTGTTGGGCGCCTTATTTCAGAGAGCTCCCCACAAATCACAAGCTCAATAACATGACAGTGCGAACTTTGCTACCATTCACCCATATAACACAAAGCAGAAATGTTCGGGCGATATGAAGTTGGTAAAATACGCCAGAACATATATATCCGGACGATATTAAGTTGGCAAAATACGGCAGAACATATATATTGATTTATGCCATCATTTATACCAAGTGGAAACATAATCTGGAAGTCCCACGCCCATTAAAAATAACGACTACACTAATTACCTTGGTGCAGCAAATTTGATTAAAGCAATCTATATTCTGTTTGAGAACAGTATTCCATAAATCACCAAGTAAATGGATGCATGCTTAGAGCAAGTATTATGGATATGTAAACACAAACCTTAAGATGACACATATGACTAAATGGTGAGGTGGAGAAGAAAAGAGTAAAAAGAGAAAAAGTGTCACCTCCCATGCAAGAGACAATCCTTACACAAACTTCAATAAAAATGTGAGAGTGTTAGAGTTATTGAGAAATGCGGGTTAGAGGCATCCTATAAAACCAATTGTGGAGTATTATATGGTATGCATGAAATTAGAGTTAGTATCCACCTTTACTATTTTACTATAAAACTTGCTCTTATGCTGTAGATCCAAAAAAATTGCAGTACAACAGTAACGTTTTCACATCTGTTGGGACTCACAAATATCTGTTAATGTTGGATAGGGAACGAACAAATTCATCAGAACTTCAAAAAATATATTGATGTCAGCGTCACTAGTAAACTTGACAACTCCAGTGCAATAAATGACCAGAAACAAGTATGTTTAAGAGTCAGAACAAAAACATGAACAGCTGGCATTTGTATCATACTTCATCCGTCTCAAAATAAACAAACCTACTACGGGATGTGACACATCCTACTAATACTAATTTGGACGGATGCGTCACATCTCGCACTAGATTTGTTTATTTTGAGACAGAGTGAGTACATTATAACAAACAATTCAGTTACAAGAGAAGCAAAATACGGCATTAGGTCGAAAATATGATAACAGATAATTGCCACACGACACATTACAAGGATTTACAGTGCATGAAAGAGAACTGACATATGACATGGTAGGTTGAGGATACTTCGTTCTCGACGATTCTCTTATGGTACTGTGGAAATTAGGCTATGTGTGTACTATTCCTAGAATGTATAAACATAAAAACTAAGGCATACTGTTCCTAGAATGTATAAACATAAAACTTGAGGTTGAACTCTACTACCAGTTAAATAAGTGATACCAATGCAGTAGCCTAAACTCCACTAGAAAACCAGAGGTCAACTGAGATCCAGACACAGAAAACTATAAACATGCAAAGGTAAACTAAAAATCCTTCTATATTGAGTTATCACTGCGAAGTTTTACAACCAATGTATTCAGGTACAAGGATAGGTGTATATGTCCTACTTACTCCTTAAACCACCTAGGGACCAAAACATGGATAATGATAATACTAAGTTGAGGTCAATACTAAAAAAACAGTACTAAGCAACAAATGACCTAATAATGTTACATTGCAGAAGGAAGAAACATGGTTAGTGATATACTTATCAGTTGTCAATGGTGGGTAGAAAAACTGCATATCCAAACAGATTCTGAAGAACCCTTGCACATGAGGGTTATGTGTAGGATGGTAGCACCTAGGCAGTCCAATACACCATGCGACTGCCTCAAAGAGCAGTGGTTACACATGAGTTCACCAAAGAACACCAGATCACTTGCATATAGAAGTATCAAAACAAATGGCAAGGATGCATTAACGAATCATGTATTTGATCTTATGCAATTTGCAAAGAACTTTGTCGTGCAAGCTGTTATCAATCCTTAAGAACCAGAAGTCCTTTTGCCAACCATTATATATATGGGAAAAGTGTAATATGCATCTCACTTACAATGAAATAATGTCACTGGTTTCAGAGTGTATAGCAAAATCCTTTTCTGTGAGAAGTGCAAAAATTATCCTGACCAAGCATCAAAATATTCAGAACCACCAGTCAGTTTTGAGAAATACACCAGATGAGAAAAAAAAAACAATTCCAACCTTTCAACAGCTGAACTCTCCAAATATGTGTGATATGTGGGAATAGTCATCCTTCTGACAGTAACATAAAATGACATGAAAAGAACACTCCAGTGAATCAACCAGATTGATACTGCTTCTGGAACCAACCAAGAACTTATAGAATTAAACCTCAAGAAATTCTGAATGACAGAGATCTATTGCACTAATTGAACTCCAGGTTTATACAGCTCACTACTTTGATATTAACTGAAATTCTTTTTTTACTTATCCCTAGCACCAATGCAGCATACACTAATATAATTGATGGAAATCATCAAACAGACTCTCAGAGGCCAATCTTGTAAAGGAATCACACTAAATCAGAGAGGGTTTCTTCAAAGTCAACCTAAACAGAAAATTGCTGCTGATGGAAAGAAACTTTCATTGTACTGAACATAAGAATTTAACCTAAGAACTTAGTGTTTAATTTAAACA
The DNA here is from genome assembly GCA_008326285.1 of Oryza officinalis. NCBI lineage: Eukaryota > Viridiplantae > Streptophyta > Magnoliopsida > Poales > Poaceae > Oryza > Oryza officinalis. Next base: position 44,022,755 of record BDMV01000006.1, on the reverse strand, counting down.
ACTGAAGGTCAACATTCTTTATCAAATTTGTACAAGAATCTACATTAGATGTACCAGCGCACCATTGTTTACAGAAAAACAAAACAGAAAACTACTGTTTGAATGAGCTACACGAACCTTAGAAGTTAGCAATTTAGCATTACACGAGTCAAGTTTATGCTCTGTACATTCGTACCAGAGTCCAATGATAGATACACATCCATGTGTAACGAATTTATACATAAAGAATAGCACCATAACCTGCCCAACTGGACCAACTCTTATCCCATGTTAAATTCCGAAGAAAGGGGCCTAGATAACAGGACTCTAAACAAGATATCCAAGTTCAAAACCCTAATACACGTCAATAGCCCTAATCGCAACTTCGCAAGGAACTCACAACCTAACCACCAGCACAGCCGAACCAGATCGCACAAAAACAGCGAACACCATCACCATGTCACATATGCAATCGTGCAACCACAAGCCCGAACCCGATTTGGGTGTAAGTAAAAGGAATCGCGACTAAATTAACCTTGGGATCACGAAGGCGAGAGGGGAATCAACGAAACGGGAGAGGATCAAGGCCGTAGCGGTCGCGATCCCTCCGACCCAAACCCTAACCCCCACCAATCAATCAAACGGTAACACAGGAACGACCGCCGCAGCACCACCACGCCTGGATCACAAACAAAGTCTCCCACAAAAAATTCAGGAAGAACCAGACAAAGGCTAGGATTTAGGGTTTCGAGTCGCCGAAGGAGCGTATACCATCCAACCTCGGAAGAGGCGGCACGGAGAACCGGCGGACGAGGGGGCCGTCGCGGCGGTGGAGACGCCGCTGCGGCGCGATCTGGAGGCGCCACCGAGATAGCGCATCGTCCGGCCGGCCGTTCCGCCCACCGCGTTGGCTCTAGGGTTTGGAGGAGAGGAGGCGAGGCGCCATGGCGGCGCCGCGCAGAGAGAGAGGGGACAAATGGAAGGGAAGCTTCCGCGAGGAGGCCTCGTGGTAGCCAAGGACGGTGGAGGCGGTTGCGGGCCCCACAAGGAGCCTTCTTGCCACGTGGCAACCGAGACTTTTCACGTGTCCGTCCTACTGGTAAACCCAACACTGTGGGTTTTGCACAGGTTTGATTCAGCGACTGACATGTGGTCCCACACATAGGGAGACGAAAGGTTGAAGAATGCTAAAAAAGATTACGAAGTCAATTTCTCACGCAATCATGTCAGATCAACACTAAAATACACTCCCAGTGATTAATACTACTAGTACTATTCTTTCATCCCTATCACTATGTTCCATTATTTCATCTCAGCATAAGGACGATTATTTCATCTCTAGCTTTTACTACTAACCAAAGTAATTATTTATGCTGCGACGGCCTTGATTACCTACCAGAGCCGCAGCTCAGGCTGGTCGCTGTCGTGCGGCTGCGGCCACAGCTGCAGCGGCATGCTCGACGCCGCCACCTCCTCCGGAGAAGCAGTTGTGCCCGAACGCCTCCGCCGTCGCCGCCGGCAGCATCGTCAGCGCCTCCATTAATTGCCGACGCCTCCCCGGACATCTGCCAGTTCTCACTCATCTGATGCCGAACAAATCTATCTATTAACTTATTAAAGTAATAAAAAAAGTCTTTATGTTCACTCTCACGGTTTAGAAATTCTCATATTAATCGAAGAAGAAAAAATAAAATCCATATAAAAATACAATTTAAAAATAGTTTAAATTCGAATTAAAAAATAAAAAATATTGGAGAACAAGATTAGAGTCCAGTTTGCCTCCTTAAACTGGCTTCGAGATGGTCGTTCTAATTCCTTAGCCATGTGATCTCCATGACCATTTGCTGCAAGGCAGCATCACACATGTAGAAATGAGGCTTTGAGTGATTGGGAATTTGGTGTGGGACATGCAATTGCCTTTCAAATAGCTAATGTAAAAAAGAAAAATTAACGTATGCTAGTTTCAGTTCGGTTACCTCATCATCACGGTTTCCTGAAGCTGGGTGTTTCTGGTGGTGATCTCATAACGGTGAAACAGCTCCATCAAGCTTAACAAACCATAATCAAGAATGTTACATCCAGAAACAATATGTTATTACTAGTACATTGGACCAATGAAGTGAACTTATACATGTAAAAGGAGTATTAGCTTCTAGTAGTACTAATCGATGTGGTCATGGGCACCGCTTAATTGAAGAATGCACTATGCAGCAAGCACAAGTCCTATAGAATATCCTAAGAGAGTTCCAATAGGAATAGATCCTGAAATCAAAATTTCAGGATGACAGAAAAGATTAAATCAGAAAGAAAAGCAAGCTCTAGAATTAACATGAACCATCTAAAGATTTCTGGTAATAATGTTGAATGCAAGGAAAGCGATCCGAATTTCCCAAATCCACTACCAATCATTCAGTGACAGGCCATGAAGAAGACTACCCATTTTATCGGGATGTTAATCGAACAGTAGCCCAAAGATTTATCTGGAATGCTGAGTGAAATATCAACTGCAACAAACAAAAGCAATGCTAAATTTCTGAATCATCGTACATGTACAGAATCAATCACCACAAAGAACTGAAAACTAAGCTAAGCAGATATATAGAAATCAAGATTAGAGATCAGCACACTCTTTCTTTCTTGTTTCTTTCAAAGCAGATTTTTTTTTGGCATTTCGTCATAAACAAATTACTCAAGAACAGAGATAGAAGCTAGGGCCGGGCGGCGGTGCACCTGACCGGCTTGCTGCAGAAGTCGAAGAGCTTGCCCTTGTGGGAGAAGACGACGACGCCGACCGGCGCGTCGCACAGCACGGCGAGCTCGCGCGCCTTCTTGAGCAACCCAGCCCGGCGCTTGCTGAAGGATACCTGCCGCCTCGTCGCGTCCTTGATCCTCTTCATCTCGATGTTTCCTCGCCCCATTGCGACCTCGCCTCGCCGCCTGTCCACCAAAAAGTTGAAAACATAAACCCCCAATCAAAGCGCGTGACTGAAAACGGTCCTGATTCTGATACGGTAGTTTGAGATTTCTGCACTTAATTACCTCGATGAACAAGAGCAGTCAAAGAAGTGGTAGCTCCAATGCAAGACCAGGACGAACAGAAGGAGAAGAAGAAGAGGTGAGCAGAGGAGAACCAAATGATGTTCTTCTTTTTTATTTCCTTCTCTCTTTTTTTTCTACCTTGGCTTGTGAGACACTGGAACGGCTTCCTTCGAGCTGAAGGAGAGGAGCAAGCAACGGAGGGTATTTAATAGGCCGCGGCCTCCACTCCACGACACGAGCACTGAGTTCACCGATGGCTGAACTTTTCGTTCACTGAAAGTTTTACAGTCTACAGTTCCTTCAACTTTCGTCGACCACCTGAGTTTTACAGTCTGTTTTACCGTCTACAGTTCGTTAACTTTCGTTCGGCCGCCTGAGTTTTTACAGTACAGTTCGTTCGTTGGCGTGCGTGAAAATGCCAGGAAGTTTCAGGTTCGGAAACGAACGTCGCTCGTACGTACGTCGCTCTCCGCGGGTAGACGGCGCAGTAGCAGGCTGCAGGCAGCATTGCAGCACGAGAGCAAAAGTAACGAAACGAGAGCAATGGGCAAAGGCAAACATGTCGTCGGGCGCAAGAAAATTCAGAGAGATCACCTCAACGCAAATGTTGGTTGGACTTGGATCAGTGTGTCACCATCAAGCTGGTCTCTAACCCAAAAGCAGCATATGGGACTATGGGTATTTTTTATGATAATGAAAGCTTTATTCAATTCTGTCAAAATTTATTCTCATGATACTTTTGGCCTCTGACAATGGGTGAGGTTAGTTAGGTTGTTTTTGGAAGTTTGGTTGTAAAATTAAAATGATGTGATTGAAAGGTTGTGTGTGTATGATAGGTTGATGTGATGAAAAAGTTGAAAGTTTGAAAAAAAACTTGGATCTAAACAAGGCCAATGTACACAGCCAACACACTCTTACACATTCAAAAGAGAGAAAAAAAACACAAACAATTCCTAAGATCAAGGTCCTACAACCCGAAAACTAGATTACCACCCAAATGTCGGGATATAAAGCTCCTTAACCACTTGCTTCAAATGTAGATAAGCCAAAGTGACAAAACCTTGCAAACTGAGCTTTTGGAGAATAGCCCATGACCGGACCGATATGTAATCAAGAAAATAACCTGCAAAAGAGAAAAAAACAATTTTCTTGTCAAAAATCACATCATTCCTTGAAAGCCAAATTGTCTAGCAAATTGTTGTTGCCCCTAGTAAAACAACCGGTCTAAACTCTTTGGTGTGTCGCAAAATTCATTGCCCAAACATATGTGACATATTTTTGGACACAAATGCGACTATGGGTACTAGGTGCTACTGCCTTTGACTTTAATTGAGAGCGCAACGTTAGATTGTATCACTCACTGCTATAGAAACGATTTTTATGTACGAGGATCTCTATAGGTTGCAGGCAGATCGTAACCGCTTGCGTCTGTAAAAATCGACCTATATTTTTGCATACGGCTCCTTAAAAGGTCCATATGCAAAATATGTTTTCGCGGACAGGCCTATTAAAAGGTCACATACAAAAATGAGTCCATATGCAAAATATATTTTCGCGGACAGACCACTTGAGGATTTTCGCATGTCAACATCTTAAATGGTTCGCATGTGAAAATACCCCCTTTTCCTACACATATTTTTCTTCCCTTCTCTCTCTTTTCCCTCTCAAACATTTCAAATTTTTTCACCTTCTCTCCTCTCTCTTCCTCTCCTCTGGGCAGCGCTGCCGTCGACGAGGAGATGGCCGGGACGACGATGACAAGAAGGCGGTCGGGAGCGGCGCCGCCGCCGCTACGATGGCCGGATCCACGTCGCTGCCACCATGGGAGCTAGGGTTTCAATTTTTTATTGAGATTTTTATTTGTTTTTCGGATTTTTATTTTTGCGTGTGGAACTGCGGACGACATAATGCGAGTGAAAATCGGATTTTTACATGTGGGTGCGCCACCCGCATAACAAAATTGTTATTTTTATAGATCTTTTCAGATAGACAGACAGTCCAACTGTATGAAAAGAAATAAATTTTGGCTGCATGAAAAATTGGTTTTTGTAGCAGTGACCATCACGTTCGTCTCTCTCACTCTCTGAATCTCACTACTAAACCGAGTGGGCAAGGATGAAGCAGCAAATGGGAGTGTAGGCGCTACTGCGCTTGACTATTTGCATGCAGTGCGTGATGAATTACTTATGAATCTTAAAGTTCGCAAATTTTTCAGCTGTAAACTACACCATTTACCATGTTCCTGGGATTTTCCTTTTTTTAATTAGAAATATAACCCGCGTATTCACGGGATTATATATATGCATCGTAGGTTATTTTTGAGATATATTTTTTTTTCAAATATGCCTTCGAGTGGTCAAAGCTTAAACTACCTAATTGTAAACACAATTAACTGGAAGTGTGTTAACTTCGGTGTAGCGGTCTAGCGGAGTGAGCCGTCGGTCACCATGCAAGCAAGGCAGGCAGGTTCGTCGAGGCTTCCGGCCTTCCCTATCCCGGCAAGGTCCTCTCACCTGGCTGAGGCTCTAGCTAGCAAGCCGTTTGTGGCAAAAGCGAGTAAAAGAATGCCGTGTGGGTGGTCTGGTCTTCTTTTCGACGTTATAATGTCATGTGATGTTGTTGGATTTGTTAGTCCGTGTTCTGCGGGGTAAAAATCTCTCGTTTTTTGCGAACGTTTTTTTACTGTTAAACGGTATTTGCTTATATATATATATATATATGACACCCATACGAGGCATCATAGTGCCCAGACATCAAGATATAAAATACATAAATTCAGTCAAAATTTTAAAAATTTTAAATTATGAGAATACGAGGCATCATAGTGCCCAGACATCAAGATATAAATCAAATTGTTAGGTATAGGTATAGGTATAAGAATTTGATTTATACCTATACCTAACAACAAAACAACTTAAATTCAACTTTATCTTACAATCCATTATTACATATCTAACTAATTATATGTATGAATGTTATATATCTAGAATCAAAATGTAACAAAACAATGTTCAAATTTAGTTCAAACTAGTAAAGAAGTTAATGTTCATATCTAAACATTTTAAAAAAATTTCATACTCATTTAAATTAGGTATATACTCAATTTGAATCTTGGTGTTCAAACACCATAATGTCCTAGTTTATATATATATATATATATATATATATATATTTGCACTCGGGTTCACATGTACCTACAATCTATACCGTTGATGTGTTTCAAGATTCATGCTACAAAATATACCTAACCTTAATTAAATGAATGCTTGCTATAGGGAGCAAAGATTAGGTTGATACACAATAAGTATAATATGTTGCATTTTTTGCCAAATAAAATTTTTCAATAGTAACCATATATGACATTTAGTGCATGGTATTTCTCTAACCTTTTTTTATAACATGATATTTAGTCAAAATGAGAAAATGATACATATATTATACAAATTGATATGCTGCAAAAATGATACTCCTAAAATTGATATATATCCTACCATCAAAAACTTCATACACAAGGTATTTTATATAAACAAGGTAAATTTAAGCTGGTAAATTGACAACCTCGGTGTTTTACGTACAAGAAATAAAAAACTACATAAATAAGCTATTTTACACTTGTAAATAATATCGAATAAAAGAAACATCGTGCATGGTACATTTTGTTAGCACCTAATGTATCTGCCCTAAGATTTATGCAAGCTATATATAAGGTGTAAATTATGAGTGCATGTGAACCCGAGTGCAAAATTCCAACTCATATATATACACACACACACACATACATACTATAAAAATTGCCTGTGCGTTGCAACGGGTAAACTAAAATTATAACAAATATAAAAATATTAGATGATTAGGGTTCAGTTTTTCATGATACGAGCCTTTAAGAAAATATATTCCTAAAGAAATAAAGAAAGTTCAAAAAAGAAAAAAAAAGGGCCTCTTTGGACCCGCTGGCTTGCTAGGGCATTCACACGCGTGGCCCAGCAATGTTGCGGCTCGGGGAGGGAGGCCAGCCCAATGCTGGATTGATCTAAGCCGTTCATTTTGATCGACGGCTCGGATTGATTCCGAATCCATCAAAACCGCCGGTGAACCCTGACCCTAAATTCACTTTTCTCTTTCCTTCCCCACCGCAAGCTACCTCTCCCCACTGGCGCCCCTCTCCCCCTCCACCGCTCCCTCTCTGCCCTCTCTCTTCCCCCACCGGCAGTGCCTCTCCCTATCCACCCGCTCCCTCTCCGCCCCTCCCCCTTCCCCTACCGGTGTCGCCGCTCCCTCTCCGCCGTTGGCCGCCTTTCCCCCTCCCCTCCCTCTTGCCCCACTGGTGGCGCCGCTTCCTCTTCCCCCACCGACACTCTCCCTCCCACCACCGTCGGTCCCTATCCTCCTCATCAGGGGTGCCGCTGCCGCCCCGCTTGTCACTAGATCCGGCCTGAGGCTCGCCGAATCTGGCCCTGGGAGGCGATGGCGAGTTGCGGCAGCTCGGTGGCCACTCCGCTTCCCCTCCTCGCCGGATCTGGCCTTGGGAGACGGTGGCGGCAGCTCGAAGCCGGCGGCGACAGTTGAAGCTCGACGGTGGCAAACTTGGTCTGGTGATTGAATTTTTGTTCGATTTGGGTTTCTTTTTCTTCTTTTGCGGGGATGTAACAAAAACTGGTTAAATTTTTTCTCTGTTATTTGATGCGAACTCCGGATGATTTTTCGTGTCTTGGACTCGGATGTTGCTGATGAAAAAATTTGTTTGAGGACGGACGAAAATCCATCGAAGCCTTACGTGTGTGTGTATATATATATAGCTAAAAATGTATTACTTTACTTTTTTTAATTTTAAAATAATTAATACTTAATTAATCATGCGCCAATGTCTTATTTTATATTGTGTACCTTTTTAATTTTTTTTCTTCTCTCAAACACAGTGTATATTTCGGCAGGACTATAAAGGCCAGCTTCAGTTGAGCTTTTTGAGAGCCTTTTTTTTCCTTCGAATGAAAACTCGAGAGCAAAGGTTGCTATGGCGGACCGATATGTCTAACCGTGTGCGGTAAACCGGGGTGGGAACAGATCATGACTCACGATCGTATCATAACCTAACTCAGTGCTAATATAATTTTAGCTTCAAAATCTACAAAAAAAAATCGGCTCATCCATTTTTAAACTCACCCCCTAAATTTTTTGGGTTAAAAATTAGATCCATTACTACTCAATGTAAGGCTGGCCATATGTGTCACTAAAAAATTGACATGCCATTGCAGCCCGTTTGGTTGGGGAGAGTTTTTAGGAGGGATTAGGAGTTCAGAGGGATGGGGGCTATTAACTGTTTTGTTTGGTTGAGAGACATGGAAGTTTTGGTGGGACGAGGATGGGGAATTGAGGAAGAAACTCCCACCTTCTCAATACCTGGGTAGCGGGTGGTAATTGGGAGAGAATTCATCCTTTACTTTGCCTAAACAAATCTCGACCATCTGTTTTCATTAAAGATCTAATCTCCAACTAAACTCTCTATCAATTCCCACCAACTCTACCAAACAAGAGGTTGAGAGTAAAAATCAAATTCCCATGTTAATCTCACCATCAATTCCCTCATCTAAACTCCCAATCCTCTTCCCTCAAGTTGTCAAACAAGCTGTTGGTGCTCTTGCTAGCTACTTAGTCATTATATGTGCTGTAAAATTCACACACTTGATCCTTAAAAGGTCATTTTATTTTTGTAAAGTCTCTTAATGAAATTTATTTTATCTTAGACATCCTAAATCCTATTATGTTTCTCGGGTGGAAAACCATGGTTGAATCAAGAATCCAAGATGGTTCTATCACTTAAAAATACTACATGATAAAATAGGTGATGATGTTTTTTTCTTCTGTATAATAAACACGCTAGTTGGTGCACTCACTAATTCTAAATCTATATATCATTCATTTCCTGTTTGGAATTTTGAAAATTCATAAAATATTTACAAAGAAAATTGTGAACCGCTATTTTAGTTTTGACAAATGGCACACATGTTATTTAAAAAGCATTTACGGATGTACATAGAAATGATTTATTTATTACGTATATGTTAACGCCAAAATTTGGTAAGCCCCGAATTCATCATCGGCTTAGAAATCGTATCGAGTTCAGAGTCCTAAGATGAGCCGATGGACATATCAAGTTACCAGCAGTTGGATTCTTGATGGAGTCGGTTAAGTAAATTAATCAATCAAGGAAAGCTTATCCAGAAGAAACCGAGTATGCTTTAACCTTCGGATCATCGCTTATTCTATCATATCACTATTAGCCGATTGGTTTCCATTTGATTAAATTATTGTTTTATTACATTATTATCAGCCGATTGTCTTTATATCGTTATTTATATCAAGTGTCAGAATCTACATTGGATATATAGCCGATTGTTCAAAACCCTATCGACATCGGCTAGTATCGGCATCGGCTGGAATTACTCTATCGGCTGGTCAGCCGATCGACTCTTTAATCTGCTGTTTATATATCTTGTCAGTTACAGGATAAAACTGACTGGCACGTCCACATCTCCATCAATTTTAGGACCTGCACTAAAGCTAAGCAGATCTCTCAGGCCTTCGTATGCCACATGCAGGATCTACATCAACACATCTTTTGACACGTTAAACGGATTTTGCGTCAATAGTATAGAAGTAAAAAACATCTTTTTCATAATAAATATAGAACTTGAATGTCATGTCAAGCAAAAGTATAGAATATAATCTATCATATTATAGTAAACATCAATTTCGAGAAAATCAAATCAAGTACAGTAAAATTATAGTAAACATTAATTGGTTCAAATATATTCGTTTGCTGATTTGAATATTTGAAAGATCAATCGTATATTTTTATTTTGCAACTTGGCCTGTATAACATAAAAACACAATATTTTTTTTGGTTGAGGAGGTATTACTGATCCAATTGCATGGTAAAGGAAAGCAAAGCTGTCTTTATCTTTTTCTTTCTTTGTTTTGGATTTTTTCTTTTAATAATTTTGGGTTTACTGTATATTCAGTTCTAGGAGTACTACGAGTAGGCGTATGCGTAGTACATTTAAGGAAGGTAAATGAATAGAAGTTTGTATGATTTGGAAGGGAAAGATAGTTTTGGAAGCCTCTAGAATCTATATGTATTTTTCTCAAAAAAAATTTCTCACTGATGATTCTTAGGCAAAAGCCAACAAAAAAGCCAGCTTTAGATTGATAGACGTGACTGGCTGTGTTTTTGGGTGAGGGTTGGTAACTCTCACCTCCTGACACGGAAAATAAAATGATAGATTAGTACATGATTAATTAAGTATTAACTAATTTTTTTAAATGGGTTAATATAATTATTTAAAGTATTTTTTTTAAAAAAATTTGTAAAAAATATATCGTTTAGCAATTTAAAAGAAAAAAATTGACGTTTGAAACACCCACAAACGAACTCAGTCTAATAGTTATTTTGACAACCACAAATCACCGGTAGGTTTATTTGTAAACTTCCGATAGTTTGCTTGTGCTGAACCCTTGTACATGTTCCTCGAAAAAGATCAATTAATCTCAAATTGGTCGATTTCTGGCCAGCTGATTGGCTCTTCTCTCCTTTACTTGCACGACACGTGGCAAGATAGTAGAAAGAGCCGCGAGATGTAACCACCAGAAAAGTAGAGAAAGAACGAGAGCACTACAAGTTGATTACGTTTATGCACTGATGATGGATTTCTCTGGACTGATCAATTGATTGCCCAAACAAAATAAGAGGCTTTATTGGGTTAGAGTTCTGTCTGTAGTTGGTCTTTAGAAAGCCGGTTGGCGAATGGGCCATGAAGCCCATGATTGAAAGAAAACTAAATAATTTCTGTGACAAGTAAAATGCGATGCTCTTTACAAATACTTCTTTTTCTAAATTGAAGTACAGCTATATGCATTACAAATTAAAACATAACTCAATTCGGCTTGAATAAAGATGATCAAACTAAATCCACAATCAATTATTTATACAAGTTCTTCATGTTAAATTAAAAAAATAAACAAATTTAAAGATATTTGCTTAATGCTATCTTTTACCTATTAAAAAAACTAAGGTACTCGGTAGTACTGTATATACTTGAGTAACTGGGCTCTTGGTCTTGGGAGATGAACGGTGGGAGCTGGGAGATCAGCAAGCGAGCAAGAGCAACCTGCAGACTCGACGTGGCTTCCGGCCTTGCCTATCTCGGCAAGGTCGTCTTCTCCGGGCCTCCGGCTTGGACGAGGAATATTGCCGTTTGCGGCGAGCCGGCGAAAGCGAACTAATTAATGGCTGGCGTCATTGTTTCGTGACGAGCTCTGGTCTCCGGCCTTTTTAACGGAGTAATATTGGTCACCGTGGAGCTTAGCTTTTGGCATCGTTGCTATGAAGATTTTGCTATGTACTAGATGGTACGGATAATGGGAGAAAATTACAGGTGGGTTTATTTCTGAATTTCTTGTAGTTTACTTGTGCTAATTAACAAACTGCCTATATACATTCCTCGCAGAAGATACTCCATCTATTAACTTTTTCTTCTTTTTTTTGAGAGATAGTATTAACTTTTACTTGGCATGGTTGCATCGTGCAAACGGTAAGCACAACTAAGGATGAGTTCTTTACGCAACTTTTTCAACTCACATCTCTCTTTTTTCGCACGTACGTTTTTCAAACTGCTAAACGGTGTGTTTTTTACAAAAAGTTTCTATACGAAAGTTGTTTTAAAAAATCATATTAATTTATTTTTCAAAAAAAAATAGCAAATACTTAATTAATCATGTGCTAATGAGTCGCTCCGTTTTTCGTGCGTAGAAATTTTTTTTCCAACACACCCAAAAAAAACACACCCTAAGTACACTTCAGGTTTACAAAACCAATAGAATTTCACGAAAACCGGTCGGCTTTCGTGAAAGCGCTAGATCTCGATTTGTGAAAATCGGTCGGTATTAATCAGTTTTTGTACGGCGTTGACCAAAAGTCATCGTTTTTTACCGGTTTTCGATCGAATTTTGGTAAACCGGTGAGAAGCGGTTTGTACTTCGGAATCGAAAAGTTAATCCCTGGTACACTTCCCACGCACAATGCACATATACACCCTTGTACACCTATTGTCAGCGTAATTGGTTAGGAGGCACCATGCTACCTCAGGACAAGAGGGAATAACCTTATATAACCCTGCATTCGTAATGGTTAGTATTTCTGAAATTCTTGTAGTTTACTTGTACACTACTTTCTGTTATTTACAAAGAGACCACAGCTGTATAAAACGGCTTGACTACACTCCGAGACCATACTAATCAGCCCTCACCATGGACAGTACCGTTTCATTTATTTTATTTTTTTCATTGACCCGACTGCATTAGATTAATAAACAAGTACGGAGCTATAAGCCACTAAAAGCATCCATAGTGTATCGTTCATGCAAAGAGTATCAATGATGAAGTTCATGTCAGACATAGCAACGAGTGAAACTTCTACAATGTATAAATCAGGTTCTATGCTTGTTGTCGGGTCTTTCCTTGAGACTGGTTAAAAATGTGCTGCAACGTATGGGAGCAACTCCATTCCCCTCTCTCTCCTCTAGTACCCCTTTCAAAAACAACATTGCAGATGCTATAAAACACAATGCAAACTTGCAAATCACGGCACACTAACGATAAATCATTTAAATGGTGGCAAAAATAAAATAAAATGGTTAGATAAATATAGGGCTGCATGTGAATGCCACAAGACCACTTTTACCAAAGCATTGTAGGCTTTATAAACTGTACTTTCCTACATTACCTTGTTATATTGAGTTACTGTTTACTAGCAGTTCAAGAGCATGCCGGGAATGTATCCCCCACCTGTATTTTTATTTCATTAAAAACTCATCGGCTATGTGTCTTATGGCAGAGGCTGAGAATGTAAAACATTTTCATTATCTAAACAAAGAAGATTCCATGAAACTATGCAAATATAAAATGCAGAATGACCCACATCAAAGCATACAAACATTGGCATTGACAGTTCAACAACACTTGGTTCAATATCAAAGGCCTCATAAAGGCCAACTTTTGGATTGACAGGAAACGGTATAGCAACTGAAACCCATTAGTCTCATGTCATAAATCCTTTTCCACTACAGCAGAAATGGAACTACCATGAGAGAATCCTAATCCTATTCATAAATTCAGAATCTCCACTTTCAACACAAAACTGATGATATGGGCTAATGAAAACCTGAAGAAGTTTAGACGACAACCTAGCTAAAAGGAAAATTCTGAATCAGGTGGTAAGCTTCTTGGCAATTCACAGGGATCATATACTCTTCTTAATCACTTTGCTGGTCTGCAGGAGGCTCTTCCTGTTGTTCCTGAGGATCCTGCCACAGATACGCCGGATGACCTTGCTGGCCACCATACGCTATTCCTGCACCTGGGACCTGCTGCTGTGGCACATAGTAGCCATACGGATATGAGTCAGCAGGGACACCCAAGGGCGGCAACCCAGCCCTAGGGAGCCCAACCCCCTCCTCCTTCAAGTCATCCCTGGGAACTATATCTACCAAGAAATCGTACATATCGGTCCTGGTGATGGCAGCTGCTATGTCATTCTTCTGCAAGGTCCGGCGCTTGTTCTCCTCCGTGTGCATCCATGATCTCAGCGTCAACTCCAGTATGAATATCTCACAGGCTTTCGCAAAGATCACAGGAGCCTCTGCGGAGATCATGCGAACGTCCTCATCTGCCTTCATGATCTTCTTTATCCTAGCAAGTGGCAAGCTGTGGTTCTTGAAGTCAGTTGTTTGCTCAATATCGGACAGACGTTCAGCCCAGAACTGCTGGAGTTGACGCTGTTGCTGCTGCTGGAGCTGCTGGTGAAATTGCTGAGCTTGCTGGTAGACGAGCTGGTGCTGAGCACTTAGTTGATCTGGGTTGGCAGGGAATGGCGGCGCTGGCTGTGAACCGGCAGGAATGACAGCAGGAGCTGTAGGCACTGTTGCTGCTGGCGGATATGCAGGGTACACTTGTGATCCACCAGCAACAACACCAATTGCCGGCTGAGGTTGTGATGATGGCTCCATGTTCTATCTTGCTTGTCCCAAAACTTATGATCTTTCCAACACTGCAAAATAAGAATAATAAACATTGTCAGTTGCATTCTCCATTAGGTAATAGTCCTAGCCTCCCATGTTACAAACTAATAAATTGTGCAGTGTTCTCTAGATGAATCGATCTGCTATAGTTTACTTTAAGTTCAGTGTCTAAACTTGTTCTGAAAAATAGTCATCCGACATCAGATGCTAGCATCAGTTTTAAGTACCAGCAGCAGAGCAGGGAATTCATAATTGAAGAAATCAGCCATTAGTAGACATACTAAAAAATTGCAGATACAAGTAACTGTAAGCATGCATGATGCATCACAAAAGTGTAAGTAAAAGGATCTTGTAATAAAGTCTACAGGAGAAAATCATCGAACAGAATGTTTGATCAGAAAGCAATAGCAACCAAGGGCATGTTTGGTTCCCTAGCCCACCTTGCCTAGCAAGGTTAGCAGTTGGTTGGTTTGATTTTGGGCACAGTTTTTTCGTGAATACACATAAGCTTTTTGTATATTTGTATTAAGATTTTGGGCACAGTGGGCAAGAAATTCCTTGATTTATCTATCCTCTCCTAGGAAGACTTTCTCTTTCAAGCTTCGCCTAGCCAAACTCCCATCATTTAGTACTTCAGTACCTACCAATTTCATCTTTAGCGCAAATTAGCAATACCGCAGGTTCTGCTACCCTTGCATAGCCAAATTCTAAGCCACTAGTACTTTAGTACCTTTCCAAATACATCTTCAGTGCAAACAAGCAAGCCCACAAAAGGTGACACTTGATAGTGTTTCTTTATGAATAAAAAGATAATACAGTCAGCAAGAATTTTCAATGTTTGCCTGAAAGCCTCACTGTATGATAACACACACGATTAAGACTGAGTTGTATTAGTAGTCATTAGTGGCCATGGGGCTTCTTATTGCAAACAGGCCCCACAGGTGCCCTGCAAAGCATAGTTAATTTTCCAATAGTTAAATATTGCCCCAAGACAGTGACAAGGGGTGGGAAAGGCCGAGGCTCAAAGACATTTGAATAATGGCAGTACCATACTTGTATGATATTGCTATCTAAAAGCATGATCAATATGAGCACGCATCAAAACAAATAAGAAGTTGATGGCAATGGATACAGATATCTGAATCAAGGATAATCATGCAAATTTTTAATTTTATGATAAACTAGCATCACATCCCATGAGTTGTGATGGATCTAAATAAATATACACAATTTTTGAGTTTAAACAAGTAATTATTATCTAATCTAAATAATTGTATACATATAATCATGCAAGATCAACCGATAACTAATATATGCATATGAAAATATTGAAAGAATGCAATATTTTGCCCAAAAGAAATCCTACAAACAGCACGTGTAGATGGTCACTGCTAAACCCATTAATGAAACTAGGAAGGTAGCCCGCGCATTCGCGCGGACATACATATTATTTTGTTCCGAATACAGGTCTAAGAAAATAAGTCTAAATTAAAGTAATGCATTTTTCTATTTGTAATTGAATGTTTATTGTTTTTTTTAAGAAACCTCGAGAAACTTTTATTGCTCACGAATGTATATCTTATACCATCCTGTTAACCCTTTCTTTAATTGATCAGACATACATATCTTAGCGCTTCTCTTGGGACCCTATGGTATTTTTAAGAAAAAACCTAGTCAACATGAGTCTTAAAATATTAATTTAATAGGAAAAATATTTGATCATATCGTTATAAGAAAGGCTACTGATTTGAATTGCCACCTTAGAGGCTTATACGTGCAAGTTGTGGAGAAACCCATGAAGCTACTTCAAAGGCTTGGAATTTAGTGAGTTCCTTGATTTATCATTAACCTTCATCTCTTGATGTGTCAAAGCGAAATGCGACTTGCATGAAAAGAAATATAAAATCTTAAAAGAATAAAATATAATTAGGACATAAAATGAGTTTTTTCTATAGCCAGGGAAGTAAATTGATTCAATACTAAAAAAATTTTATGTGTAAAAGTATTGTAAAAATTATTTGAAAAGACGACCCATGAGTATGAGGCAGAAGGCTCGCCACATAGAAAGATGCACATTTGAGCCACAAGTGAAAAGAATACTCACGAAAATCATTTGTGTAGCAATGCGATGAACATAATTGTTCAAACAATTAAAAAGGTTGGATAAGCAGCTCAAAATTACCATTTTACATTGATTATTCATAATCTCTATGTGAAAGCAATGGTACATACAAATCTTTGTGCCCATATCATTGTTGGCCAACAATTGATAGAACTTGATAGTTCCTAGCAAAATTGGCTATATATTTTACTCCATTCGGGTCGATAATATTTATCGTTTTGGACAAGGTTATTGTCAAATTTAAAAACTTTGACTATGAATAACATCTAAAATATATATCTTACAAATATGGAGACAATGTGTATAGATTGGTTTTAAAAAGTACTTCACTAAAATCATATATTTATTGGTATTTCTATATATACTGTAATAAAAAATAGTGGTCAAAGTTGTTTTTTAAGACCATGTTTTTATTCAAAACGATAAGTATTATTAACTCGGAGGGAGTACAACTTATTGTATCCCTTTGCTGAGATGCAGCTGCTCTTTTTTTCTATATGCTGCATTCTCTCATTGATCATTAATGGATGGCTTGGGTGTGTATGACACTATATATATACCAAATGAAAAGCCTTGTGGGGTCCCGATTGATTTCGAGTGTGGGAGACATCTCATCTGCAATGTTTCGTGTAGAGCGGAAATATAATTTTCTAGCTAAAAATAACTATACAATCCTGCTTATTTTTGTAGCGTGGATTTTTTTATGGTTGTCGTCATGATTTAAATATTTCTCTAAAATTTATAATTAAACATTACAAATTTATATACTCCAAACAATCTAAATTTTTGTAGCTAACGTGCAATGGGCATTTAGTAAATATATTTATATTAGATAATCTTTAATGTGAATCCTACAATGCTCACTTTATTTGGTCTTCTTTGTTTGAAATAATTAGAAATTTTTACATTGCTATAATTATGTTATATTTGTGTAATTAGATGCTTTAAATACTTAAATAATTTTTAATTTTCAAGTTTCTAAAATAATAGGAGGTACATATAATGCTTTTGGCTCAGCCATTTGTGATACACACATGCAGTCCTAGTCTAATTTGCCCCCTCATGTAGATTAACGTCGATGGAAGCAAAACTATGACTGATTAGGAGTCTCAGTTTTATTTTTTTTTAAAAAAAAAGGAGTCTTGATTTTTTAGACTACGATCCAATCTCTTGTTCTGTTACATGTACGTAGGATCTGTGACATGTAATAAATTAAAAAAATCGTGGGTCCAACATGTAATAATTCTTTAGCACCAAAACAATAGTTCAAGTGCATAATAAATTGAATGCATAGTTCAAGTGTATCACTGAGACCACTCCTATAATTTAGGTATCATGGTGCATAGCGAGATCTCCTACACAGCGGATTGTATATCTGTATCTAACTATTTCTAACAAATTATGCTTTGTATCTTAACTACCTTGGAGAAAAAAGGGGAGACGGAGGGGAGGAACAGTGTACCTAACTACGACTAATTGAGAGGCTGAGGTAGACGTGCGTTCGAAGAGGAGAGGGTAAGATAAATCGATGTAAGGTGGCCCACACTATTTCGTTTATATAGATCTAATGGTTAAAATTAATGGGTCCACCGATCTAAGTAAAAATCAATGGTTAGATTTTTTTCTTAGAATTTATAGTGTCGACGGAGTAAATCGCAACTACGGTATTTCTAGAGTATGAGGATCGTTGGAACCAAGGTATACGTGAGATTGAGGTAAAAGAGAAGGGAGACATGGATTTTTATACAGGTTCGAGCCCCTTAACTGACAGGTAATAACCCTACTCCTGTTGGCCGAAGCCGGTATTGTTCTTATATATCAGAATCACACAACTACAATATTTGGGAGAACCTAATCTAGTCGTCGTCGACTTAGCGGCATGGATCTCCACACGTAGTCGACAACAGGGTAGTCTTCTTCCTCGAATATGAACTCGACAAGGTCAGAGATAACACTAGACCTCTCTTGTCGGCCTTTGTGGCTCCAGATTGGGTCTGTCTAGACTGGTCTCTGATGTTGGTATCTGGCAGCGTATATTGGTCTGTCCCCCCTCTCCTCCTAGGGGGTCTTGTATTTATACCCACAAATGTCCCTTTGTCCAAGTAAAACTAGAGAGACAAATATGGATACGATTCGAGTAGTCCTTGTAGTTCCCAACTTGAACTCTGTTTCTCCTTCCTTATGCGGAACACCTTCCGTATATGAGGCATGATTCCGTATAAGACTTGGTCTATGGTGGACCCCGTCGAGCCCAATCCAAGATCATTGGGTATGCCTTATCCATAACACTGACATATAGCATTTTCTATAATTTATTAGAGTGCCACGTGACAGCTTGGGAGCGTTTATAGGGGTCCCACGTGGTGGCTTGAGAGCGTTTGTAGGAAGTTTAATGGACTTTTAGTATATAATAGATAGAAGATAGATAGATATCTTAGCGTGCATAGAACCAACTCCTCTTTTCAAGTAGTATAGATGGTCTCTTCTATGCATAGATTCCATAGGCCTAATCACAATCCACATACACACTCGTATCTCCTTTTTAAATAGCACAAGGCTGTCAAGACTAAGGATTCCAAACCGTTAACACATCTAATAGACCATGTGGGTCTATTTAAGTACACACTGCTAATAACATCTAATACATGTAGGAGGTATATATTCCTCAGTGTCCTACAAAGCAAGAACAGATCTAGTAGGTCATAAATAAGGCAACTATTACAGTATAGTTCTAGATTTCCAGTTATGCTACACAATCAGGTGAGTTAGGGCATATAAATATATAATCAGTAGTAGGTCTGTGACTGCTTGAGTACTTGAGTACTAGCTACCAATTTTTAAAACCTTGGTATTTGTGATATTTGTTAGATAGGCAATCAAAGTCAAATGTACGTAGGAAACAGAAAATTTTAATCAAACAGACCAAATTCATAACTGAAGGATGTTCCTGATTGTACATTGAACTGCTCACCCCCCCCCCCCCTCGATCTATGCATCTATCTCGCACACGCACAGATATAAACACTACAAGAAATAGATCTGATCATCTGAAACAAGTTTCGCTAGACCAACTGGATTTAAGTGAAAAGAAAAGTTGGCAAAGAAGCTAGGCTATTGCACAACTTATCTAAAGCCAGGCTATTGCACAACTGGATTTAAGTGAAAAGAAAAGTTGGCAAAGAAGCTAGTACTTACTGTCTTATGCATGCAACGTAGGTTCCTTATGCACCTGAATTTCTCCTTTTCAATTTGTACAGGCCTCAAGCAACAAAAGGGTATATATATAACTCGATGACGGGAAGGTCACAGTTGTCGGATAAGCATGATTTGGTATTGATATGGCAGTAACTAAAGACATGGGTCCACTTCCGCTTTTTGTTACTTTCTAAAGCTTTTCAGAGAATAAAGGTTTGACTTTGACGATTTCGTGACACAAACATTTTGGTTCACAGGGGACTTGTGAACTGAGCATTTTTTGTGACAAGCAACAACTGAAACTAACCAATAAATTATTTTGCTAGGTTAAGAATGTAGAGATGGACCAGATATAAGTACTAGAATACAAATGGCCCAACCTGACCAAGCCCCACAAGGATTTGGCCTGCTAGGTATGCTCACAATTATGTCAGTCAAAGCCCAACAAATATCATTAAACTGGGCCAGTGAATGTGTCAAGCCCCTTGTCCTCTTCAGCCTAGCTTTAGTTATCTGCCTGTCGTCAAGGACAATGAGTCCATCTGGAAGTTGCAAGGTTGGGTTGGGTCCCTACTGAGTTAGGGGGATAGTTGGGCTTGAGAACAGAAACTTTTTTTTGATTATTTCCAGTCAGAGGATTTTGCTAACAATGCCATTTTTTGGCATGATTCTCAATAAAAGAATTAATTCATGTTCTGTTCTTATAGATTTGAATTGAATTACGGGTGAAGAAAACTTTGTACAAATCTAGTGTAAACAAGCCATTGCCTCTCTTAACCTTCAAAATACACAAGGGCAGAAATCACCTACAGGGATAAATGTGTATCACTAGCTACAAATCCTTCCCATTACAATCTCATATTACTATTTACTGATTGAAGTATAAACTCTCAACGAACTTTGATGGAAAAAGAAGTGCATGAAGATTATTATGGTTTTTAACAATGTGGCCATGAGATAATCGATATAAACAATTATATTTGTCCACGAAATTCAAATATGTTGGAACGGTCTAATTAATTTGATCAAAATGCTGGATTATTGTGTGAACTTTCAATTACCAAGTAAAGACATAACCTAAGGTTCCTACAACAAAAGTTTGTCCATACCAAGATAGCACATGTAGAAAGGTTTCTAGACAAGAAGCAGTTGCTCTTCACAGGATAGATGAAGATAAGCCATGGGATCACACATATAATCTCAGAATAGGGGAGAACACACTAGCCTTGCAAAATTAGTATGCAGTGTATATGCATAACTACCAACTTGGTTGTTGGCATACTGGGGCAGTTCAAATCACAAGATCTTCAATGATGTTCCTAAACTTCACAACAAAGTTGGATGACAATTTTTCGTGTGATGTGTATATCCTGACTTCATATGAAAATACGACATTGTAAATTTCTCTTCTTTCCGACCTTTTGGTAGAGCCGCAATACAATTATAAAACAGATATATATAGGATTTTCCCCTACTGTTTTCCATAACAAAAACTTGTGAATGCATGATTCAGATTCTGTAGAAGCAAAAAAATAAAAGCGCAAACAGATTAACTATTGGACCGATCAAACACTATTGACGACATTTATCCCAACAAGTTGACCCCCAATTTGACCAAGTTGACACAGCTGTCAGAAGGCCACTATTTTTAGTAGTCAAACTAACATCAGATTATAAATCACGCATACTTTTTTCCTAACAAATGTGGAAAGCAATAACTTACACCACCGAGGACGGCTTTACCTAACGTGGGGAGCTGAATCCCCCAACCCGACATATATTTTTGAAATTTTGGAAACACAAAACTGGTGTTCGATTCATACCCAGATGGAGGCAGGCAAGGCAAGGAGGAGGTCGCCGCCCCACGCCGCTCCTCCCACCCTGCTCGCCGGCGGGCCGCCGCGCGTGCACACGCGGGGTTGGGAAGCAGAGGAGCCCGTCCGCACCTCGCCTGCGGACCTCCTCGCCGGCGACGCCGCGCCCTAGCTCCGCCTCCGCAGATTGGAAACGGAGAGAGAGGAGAGGAGAGAGAGAGGGGGAGATGGATCGAGAGAAAGAGAGCGGAGGTGGGGGAAGTCTCTCCACTTCGTCTCTCTGTTCTTAAATTCTCTTGGGAGGGAGAGCTCGTCTCCCATTGGAGGGAACACCTGGCGGGTCGTCGAACCGGGTTCGCGGGTCCAGACCCGACACCTGTGGTGTGGGACCCACCTGTCGGTGTCAGAGATGATGTGTGCTCCTGCCGTGCTGGAATATGCTTTGATTAGCTCGTGTTACTGATGATGATTAGTAGCTCGAGTTAGTTGGAAAATGGCGGCAGATGGGAACCGTACAAGGGAGTTAGTTAAGTATTGTTTGTATCGAAAGCTCCAATAATTGTACCTTGGTACACAACAATAGGGGTTCATGCTGCCTTAAACCATTCTTTGTTGTGTAGGGTAACTAATAGCCAAAACATCACAAAGCACAACCAGCACTTGGCAGAAAATTGGCGTACTTGTAACAGTGTTTGACCTTTCCGGCCTCTTTTAAAATAAACAAAATTTTATACAAGTTTAAAAGGTTACTTTAAAACCTGAAGAACTTTTACATTCCAAAAAGTGCCATTCTTTTTTATGCGACTGTTGTTTACATTGTGGTGTTGCTTTGTTGGCAAATGGCAAATCACTCTGAATCCCCCATCATACCTAACTGCAGTAAACATTGACAGCGTGAAAAAGGCTCGATTAATTTCCCTAGGATAAGAACGAATGTGCAAATGCTCCTCCTATGGTAACCAAACACATCATCATCCAGGGTGCGCACGTACGCAGCACATTACAGTTACCTTTTTTTTCCTTGCTTTTTTGCAGCTGGTGAGTAGTGACCAACTTATCCACAGCAAAAGCAAGCAAACCATGGACGCTATCGTATGCACGTATATCCTGTTTATCCAGAGCTGTGCTGAACTGTTAATCCGTCGCATGCATGAGGCATCTTCGACGGCTTCACGATAAAAAAGGTTGTCTGACTTACCTGCACATGTAATTGAGTCATTAACATGTTAATCTCATTTTATTATATCTCATATGTCATTGACTTAACTACATAACAATTAAGCCAGAAAATTCCTTTCCCTTTACGGTAGCAATGGCAAGTGACAACGCAACGTCTCCTTTTGCCTTTTATGCTCTCCACTTTGTTCAGCAATGGCGATAGCAAATGTCTCGTTCAGGCAAAAGGCCTATTTAGGCCAGTTACTGACAAATCAATTTCCCAGGCCCATTATATTGTGGACATAAGCAGAACAATCTATTCTGAAATCTGAACATGCAGAGTTCATCCATTTTCTGTCAGTACAGTACACTAGGTAAATCAAGAGATCAGAGCTCCTGTTATATTTGCAGTAATCAACCAAGATACTAGTGCCATGGATTTTACATTTTCATTTTTTCTTACTCCAGAACAGCTTAAGTTCAAATTCAACTTTTACGAGTTGTAACAAAAATAACAAATATAATTGTGAATGCACGTTAACTATTTTTAGTTTAATTTATTTTTTTATTGCAATGTGTAGAAATTGAATTTAGCCTTGCATATTTGTGGAGTGATATATTTTATATTAATCTACATTATCAAATTCTTTTTAAATTTTTAATAACTATTTAGGTGACATGAAAAAAACGAAAGGATGTCTCTTGATGGATGAAAATCCAATTCCAGTTAACTGCCCTATTAACCACAAGCACGAAGGCAAGCGTCTCTGATAAGACGCATCTCGTCGGCGGCGACGCTCATGGCCATCCTCTCGTGGGGCGCTCGTCGGGAGCAGCTGAGCCCGACCCTAATGGCGGAGGCCAAGCAATCGCGCACCGTGACGCGCGCCTCGCTCTCCGACCACGTCGTCGACGGCGCTGCTCCGTCGAGCTCCTCGGCCTGCAGCAGCAGAGCAACGTCGAGGATCTCCTCGATGTTGTCCGGGAACGCGCCGGCGACGAACTCCGGCAGCGTCAGGCCGTCGCGGAGCTCGCCGTCCGTCGGCGCCTTCCCAGAGAAGATCTCGAGGAGTGTTATCCCGAAGCTGTACACGTCGCCGGAGGCCGTGACCTTCCCCGTCGTGCCGTACTCCGGCGCAATGTACCCAATCGTGCCGCGTATGCCGATGGTGCTCTCGGTGTTCGCTGCCGCGGCGCCATGGCTGGCCGGATCAAGAAGCAGCTTGGCGAGGCCGAAGTCGCCGATGCAGGCGGTCATGTCCTCCCCGAGGAGAACGTTGCTCGGCTTGAGATCGCAGTGGATGATCTGAGGGTTGCAGCTGTTGTGGAGGTAGTTGAGCGCGTCGGCGATGTCGACGGCGACGTTGAGCCTCTGGATCACGCCCAGGTTGCCGCCGCACCATTTCCCGGGCTCCGTATGCTTCGCACGATGCAGCCACCTGTCGAGGCTGTACTTGGGCATGAAATCGAACACCAGAGCTCTGAACTCGTTGCCCTCCATGTCGATGCTGGAGCAGCAGGTGACGATGTTGATCAGGTTCCGGTGCTTGACGCTGCGCAGCGCCTCGCATTCCGCCATGAACGTCTTTGAAGCTCCGACTTGCCGGAGGTCGAGCACCTTCACGGCCACCACGGCGTCCTCGCGCGCGAACGCCCCCTTCGTCTTCAGTGACAGGGTCCCCCTGTACACAGACCCGTACTTCCCGGCGCCGACGAGGTTGGCGTCGGCGAAGTCGTCCGTGGCTTTCGCGAGCTCGGCGTAAGTGATCCTCGGGTAGTAGTTGCCGTTGAGCACGCTGCGAGCGGCGGCGTTTCCGGTTCTTGAATTCCTGATCTTGCAGCGCCACCGGAGCGCGGCGAACATCACGGCTAAGCACAGGGCCACGACGATGACAGGCAGAGCAATCTTGAGGAAAAGATGAGCTCGTCGGGTAGAGTTGCCCGGCGCTGGACATGGCGGCAACCGTAGCTGCGCCGCGCCGCCGCAGAGCGCGGTGTTCCCGGCCATCCTGAACCCGGTCGTGTTCGCGAACACGCCGTGGACTGGAACCTGGCCGTCGAGACGGTTGTACGACAGGTCGAGCTCCATAAGCGAGCTCATGGTCTCGAGGCTCGCCGGTATGCCGCCGGACAAGTCGTTCCGCGAGAGGTACAGCTCTTGCAGTCCAGGCATCCCGCCGAGCTCCGGCGGGATGCTCCCGGACAACCTGTTGCCCGTCAGGTTCAGCCTCCTAAGCCCTTTCAGCCTGCTCAGAGATGGCGGGATGCTTCTGACGAACACATTGGTGGACAAATCAAGAAACTCCAAGCTCTGGCAGCTTCCCAGCTCGACCGGTACCTCGCCGGAGAAGCGGTTCCCCGACAACGCCATGAGCGCGAGTTTCGTGAGCTTGCCGACGTCCGGAGGGATCGGGCCGTCCAGCTGGTTGTCCGACAAGTCCATCAGCAACGACAACGACGAGAGGGTGAACAGCTCTCTCGGGACATGGCCGTTGAGCTCGTTGCCGGAGAGGTTAAGCAGTGTCAGCTGATGCAAGTTGCCAAGGCTGGGAGGAATCGATCCGTTCAGCGAATTGCCGCTCAGGTCGAGCTTGAGCAGCTGCGTGAGGTCGCCAATGGCTGATGGCACCGGCCCGGCTAGTTCGTTTTGCTCTAATATCAGCTCTCGAAGGTTCTTGAGCTTGCCGATCGCTTCCGGGATCTCACCGGAGAAGAGATTTGACTGGAGGCTCAACGTTTGCAGCCCGACGAGGTTCTCGATCTCCGACGGTATCACGCCGGAAATGCGGTTGCCCGCAAGGTTCAGCGTCTCGAGCTGCGACGAGAGGCGGACGATGGAGCTCGGCATCGCGCCGCTGAACTTGTTGCCGTCGAGGAATATCTCAGCCAAGGCGCCGCACTTGGTCAGGTTGTCCACGAACTCCCAGCCGCTGCCGGCGTCGGTCGCCGTGAGCTGGTTGTTCGACAGCTCCAGCGACAGCGGGCAGAGCGTGCCGATCTCGGCGGGCACCTGCCCGGCGAAGCTGTTGTTCGCGAAGCTGAGAGCCACCAGCGTCGTGGCGTTCGACAGCGACGCCGGGATCGGGCCGGCGAGGAGGTTCCCGCCGAGGAAGAGGAACTGGAGGCTCGGCGTGCGCGCGCCCGCGTCGGGCGGCAGCTCGCCGCGGAACGCGTTGTTGGCGAGCGCGAGGCCTCGCAGCGACGTCATGTTGAAGAAGCCCGGAGGGATCTCCCCGGCGAGGCGGTTCTGCGACAAGGCTAACATGCCGAGCGCCGGGAGGCGCGACAAGCCATCGGGTATGGAACCTTCCAGAAGATTCTGGTCGAGCTCGAGCTGCACGATCTTCGTGAGGTTCGCCAGCGACTGTGGGATGCGGCCGGAGAGCGAGTTGTGGCTGAGCCGGAGAATCGTCAGGTTCGGCAGCGCGTCGAGCCACCCGGGTACGCTGCCGACGAGGTTGTTGTTGTTGAGGTACGCGACGGCGAGGGCGGTGCAGTTGCGGAGCGCGTCGGGTATCTCGCCGGTGAAGGCGTTGTCGCAGAGGCTGAGGTAGCCCATCCGCCGGAGCCGGCCGAGGCCATCGGGGATGCTCCCGGAGAAGGCGTTGGAGGTGAGGTTGAGCACCTCGAGCTGCGTGAGGTTGGCGACGGCCGGAGAGAGCTCGCCGGCGAGGCGTCTCATGGACACGTCCAGCGACGTGACGCGCCCGGTGGTGCAGTTCACCCCCGCCCACCGGCAGAAGTGCACCGTCTCGTTCCACGACCGGAGCACGCCGGTCGGGTCCGACGTCACGCCGGCCTTGAACGCCATCAGCGCGTCCCTGTCGTCCGCCGCCGTCGCCGCCGCTGCCGCAGCCAAAAGCAACAGTAACAACACCGGTGCAACTCCAACCGGCGTTGCCATGCTTGCTAGTATGAGTGATGAATCTATCGAACTTTTCTACCTTCACTTTGCAATTTTGTTGTGTTAAGTTGGGGTTTTATTTGTACTAAGTTTGCATGGGCATGGTGGCTCAAACGGAGTGTCACGATTCCAAACTTTTGCCAGGTGTTCGGCTAAATAGTTTGGCATATACCGTTGCCGTGATGGAACAATTGGTCACATAAAATTCCGTACACAAAAAATAGTGAATCACCGAATAAGTGTAGCAATGCACTGGAATATATTTGATTATAGGATAGTCAAACGAGGAACCTGCTGTTCTGTTGACCACTTGCTGCATCGACATCGATCGAACGCGAGAGAAAGCATACACGTCGCAGTCAGAAACCGAGTCAAAGCAATAGAAATTTTTGAAAATATATTTGGATTGGTTTGACCCTGATAACACCTGGCTGGCCAGCTCCGTCTTTGCTTCCTGGCGGCCTAAATTCCATTAATTCGTCCCAGGACAACTGGATCGACGGGTTGACTTTTCAATGGAACACTTGTATCAACCTGGTCGACAGGACGTCGTTATTCTTTTTTTCCCCTCAAAATCATCTGGTAACCGTTGACTTCTTTTGTTAGTGACAGGGTGCTTGACCTGGTCGTGGCCCATAGTTGGCTTGGATGGACAGTTGGGCCAAAAGTTGTATCCCTATATAACTATAACAGCCCATTAGTTAGAGCCAACAAACCCAATGTAAGCAGCGCCTCTGAAGTCTGAATCACATCCGAGTTTATCTTTTTTTTTCCTCTTTTTTTTCTTTTTTTTGAAAAAAATGAACATCTGAAATTATCAGTAACTTCCAAAATCACAGTCGCCAAAACCGATGCGGGACGGGGAAGGGGGGAATACCGAGCTGGAAAAGAAGTCGGATGGAATCAAACCGATATACACCAAGCGTCGGATCGAGGGCATTGAATGAGTACGGACGACCTGGCCGAAAAAAAAAATTGGACCAGCAAACCTTTGAGGAAAAAAATCCCCAAATCGTGGGGGCTCAACGTCCTCTTCTTCCTCCTCGTCCCATCACCTGGTGGCGCCGTCATGGTCGGGCACGAGCAGCTTGTGAAATTATTGTCATGATTAATATTTTGTGATGAACAATTGGCTTAAGAATTGTCATGCAAATGATTTATTCGATAAATTGATTTAAGAATATTTGTCGATGTTAGTGTGAATGCGTGTGACTAATGTGGGTCAGGTTGTGATATCTGTGCCCAGTTGTGTCTGATTGTGTACAGAAGTCTTGGAGGTCAACTTAGATCAATGGTGGGATCGGGACTAGACTCAAGGAGGAGTTGAGGTTTAGACGATCGAGGATACCGAGTGACGAAGTTGAATACGAGATGGCACACGATGGATAGATATCGTGTAGGAGAGATCTTCGCAACGGACTTCACGAGATATGTGTGCAAGCGTCGGTGTTCGTGAGGGAAAATGTTTGAGAAAATTAATGTAGTATCGGAGTACTGTAGCATGCATATATTCATGGTATCGATGCGCCTGGTGATGCATGCATGTGTGTTGGCTCGGTGACTGTAGCAGGCAGTACTGTACTGAATTCTTTTGTTCGTTGATTCGGTCAACGATCATGCATGCATGTATTGGTAATATACATATGCAGCTGTCTGGCTTGGCGATTGACAGGCCGAGTAGGCAAGGCAGGAGCAGAGGCCGGCTCCGAGGCGGATATGTGCGAGCAGACTCGGTTGGATGTTATGCAGCTGAAGTTGCTGAAATTTTGGAGAGATTAATACAATTTTGAAAATTGTATTTTAGTTTGGAAATTGAAGGATTGAGTCCTATTGTAACTAGGAGTTCTACTCCTACTTTAAGGCTGAGTTCGTTAGTTAGCTTTCCCAACTCCAAACGGTACGCACGAAAAACAGAGCGTCCATTAACGCGTGATTAATTAAGTATTAGCTAATTTTTTTCGAAAATGGATTAATTTGATTTTTTAAGCAACTTTTGTATAGAAACTTTTTGCAAAAAAATACACCGTGTAATAGTTTGAAAAGCGTGCCCCGGGAAAAAACACTGTGCGGCTTTCCCAGCGCACGTACTGAAGTCAGCCTAAGTAGGAGGTTTTTTGTGGTATAAATAAATGAGGGGTTGAGGCCTCTAGATATTGACTTTTTGAGAGAAAAGTTAGGGTTTTCTTTTAGGCTTCAATTTAATTCGAGAGTTGAGGGAGGAGTGCTCTAGATGTATTTTGTAATCACATATTGATGCAATAAAGTTGATCTACTTTCAAGAATTCGTCAATACGTGTTTTCTCCGGTTTCCGACGGTCTGACCGGCGACAGTGCAACGGTTTGACCGGTGGTCTCACGGCGGTCTAATCAAGTGCGACTTCATCAGGTTAGAGGGTAACTTTTATTTTCGCTAAAAGTTTTGGTTTTTGATTTTTCCTGCCATTCACCCCCTTTGGTAGGTTTGTTTGGTCTTGTTTGATCCTAAACAGCTTCACCTGCTACCACGGTGAGGAGGCGAAGCGGCCTCATCCCGTCGACGATCGCACAATCTACAACATCTTCCAAATCCTCATATCCATAAAAAAGTTGTACGATGAGCCGATCGACGAGGTCCCAAAGCTCATTGGCTGCATCTTCGAGGGCAGCCACTACCTCGGCCTTGCCAACCCTGTTGGCAACATCATCTGAAAGTGTGATAGGACTCAATACGATAGATTGGATTACCAATAGAGTGGAGTACATATAGGCTCATACCTTCCATATCTCTACAATCAATTTATAGCAACAATATCGGAAGAGATAACGATAAGGATGGCAAGAGATAACATGAGATATACACAATCTAACACCCCCCTCTCGCGTAGTCAGAACGTCGGAGGAACAGACATTAAGACTGGACCGAAACTCTGAGAAGATCGAACTGGGTAGCCCTTTGGTGAAGATGTCGGCAAACTGAGACGTGGTGGGAACGTGTAGCACGCATGTCGGCCCCTGATTTTATAGCACAGGAAACCATATGTGTTTACAAATACCAACTCCCTAGATCGGTAGGTTGGTATACACACATTACAACTCTGGTACACATAGTCTGCATTGCATAGTCTTACAATACCAAATATTACATGGGAACCCGAGTAGGTTCTAATAGGTCGTGTCTGACCGGATACAATACCAAATAACATAGGATAGCGGAAGCGAGGCTGCGGTGGTCCATCTATACTCTACAGGCATCAACTGGGGATTAGTCCCTATGGTTCCTCCGTACCATCCCCCTCCTCGGGGATCAGTTCGACTGGCATGTCCTCATCATCAAGAGCTAAAAGGGTAGAAATATGCAAGGGTGAGTACCAACCATACTCAGCAAGTCACCACTATAGAAATGCAACAAATGCATATAGGGATCCAAGGCAGGTTTTGGTTTATTTGCGTAAAGCCAGTTTTCGCAAGTTATTTCACAAGCCTATGGCCTAGCAGTTTTAACCATGAAAAGAATTGTCGCTATGTAAAGGTTATCATTAATTAGAAGTTCCTTCATCATAATTCAACCTTCCCACGCATGGGGCAAGGTCACCCATGTTGTATTTATCCCAACTTCTTCTAAACAATTTAAAAACATGTGAGTCTAGTCAAGAGTAATACAAGTCCCGACGCTCATTAACCGCGAGCACGGCTATTCGAATAGTTTAATTACTCACGCTGCAGCGGATGTACGCTTTTAATCCCACACTCCGTGACGCACCCAACACATGAGACTTGTCACGGCCCGATTTTTCAGTTACCCTCGCATGGCGGCACCCGCTCCAAGGACTATGAATCCCCATTGCACCCCCGGCGCCACATTCCTACCTCGAGCCGGTTGTGAGGGGAGTCCTGGCGTTCCCGAGATTGAAGGTTATATCATACATATATAAAGCTTGACGTCATTAAACCACACACTTCCACATTTCCATACCGATATCCAGAACCTACCATGTCTGGGGTGCCACCCCACGAGAATAACCTAGTCCACCGGGTCTAACCCCACTCAAGAAGTGTGGTCGTACTCGGTTCGTTTCCTGCTTAGCTTCTTGACTCGGTCCTTAACGGACCAGGGTCGGCGGCTTACCGTTCCTAGAACCACCCATATTCTATCCGTGCCGCCCCAGTCGAAATCACTTTTGTTTAATTAGGTTTTTGGGTTTTCACAAAGGTTTTCATGCTGTGGGTGGCGCTTATGTCTCCACCCGATCTCTATCAATCACTCCCATCGAGTGATCAGTGTAACCACATCCACATATCCCACATATGGAGTGTATAACGTCTATGTAAGCAGGGCTAAGCAGTGAGTAAATAATCACGCGTAAAGTATACGCGGTAACAAAGGTGTTAAATCATAAGGATAAACAATATAAGGTAAGGTTTAAGCATGAGGCGCGTTTTATAATTAGCATGCAATTTTATTTGCAATCAACACATTTATAAAAATAGGATCAACATGTTCGAGGAAGGGGGCGTAGTGACTTGCCTTGCTCACTTGAGGGTTCGTTATCAATTGGCTCAGTTTCCTCCTCGCAGATGTACCCTGTCCGGTCGAATAATAACGTCACGAACTACTCGCTAACACAAAAAGAGCCAAAAATTCCAAAAAGGAAAATAACCAACCAGTGCCATTGCGTAGATCTTGATTTTTGAAAGATTTTGACGGAAGTTTCGTTCAAATTCGACTTAAAACGAGGGAGATACGGATTTGGAGGATTAATGGATTTTCTGAAATACGGAAATGAATTTATTAAATTGGAAAGGAATATTCCCAAGAATATTCCTTGGCTGTGATGTTGAGAGGGACGAATGTTGGACTTCCTTTTGTGAAGGCTTGGGCTTTAGCCCAGAGATGAAGGAGGTCGGGTAGGGACCTGATATAGACTTTTGGATAGGGGCCTGGGTGAGTAGAGGGATATGCATTAGACTTTGGTGAGGAGGGAGGCCGTTGGTGAGGCTTCGGCCCGGAAAAGAAGAGGGAGGGGATTTAGATTTTTTTTTCTTCCTTTTCTTCTTCTTCTTCTCTTTCCTTCTTATCTTTTCCTTCTCTCTCCTTCTTCCTTTCTCTGCTTCATCCCGTGAGAGAGAGAGCCCGAGCGGAAGGGAGGGCGCTGGCGGCCAGCGGCTGGGCGTGGCGCGGGGACGGCGCGCGGCAGGCGAGGCGCGTGGCCGGATGCGGCCAGCGCGGCCAGGAGGCGGCCTGGCGCGGCTCGGCGAGCTCGGCCGGGCGGGCACGGCTGTGGCCGGGAGGCCGAGGTGCCGGCGGCCGGGCACGGCAAGGGCGGTCGGCTGGCGTGCGGGCCGGCCACGGCGTCGGCCAGGCAGCGACGGCGCGGCACGCGGCACGGCGCCAGGGCGGCTGGGTGTAGGGCGCGGCTGCGGCGGCCACGGGCGGTTGCAGCGCGGCGCGCGGCGGCCGGGGTACGGCGGCTGCGGCGTCGGCGTGCGGCTGCGGCGCGGCACGGCGCCGGCCACGGCGCTTGGCCGGGAGGCCGAGCCAGGCGGCTCCGACGACGTGGCCTGGGCGGCGCTCAGGCGGCGGCCGTGGGCGCCGGTGGCTCGGGAGGCGGCGGGTGGCATGCGCGGCAGGGGAGGGTGGTAGCGCGTGGTCAGGGCAGCGTGGGGGCAGGCCACGGCTTGGGCTGGACAACGTCGGCCGCGGTTCGGCCGAACGACGGCCGGGGAGGCGACTCGGGCAGCTCGGCTGGACGTTGGTTGGCTCGGCCGAACGACGACGACGTTCGGTCTGTCGGGCGGCTGCAAGTGTACATGCATACGTATACCTACAGCTAGCTAGCTGCTTGCATGCATGCATGCACACGTTCGGCTAGCTGTATGGCGCATGCATGGCCGGCTGTGAAGCGACGGTCGCTGCGGAGGGCGGCCGCGCAAGGAATGGTTACAGTGCTACGCCTCACGACGTCACCGTGCCGCGGTAACGACGGTAGACGAGACATGTGGTAGGGAAACAAAAGCAAGAGGAAGAGCAGGAGAGGAGCTCACCTTGCGGCAGCCGGGTAGCGGCGTACCGGGCGACGGTCCTCGTACAACTACGGTCGTCGAGGTACAGCCTGGGGACGGTCGACCCGCGGATCGTCCTCGCACACCACGTGTTCGATCGGTGACAACAAACGAACACACAGTGTTAAGGAATAATTGTTAGCGGATTAGTGCAAGTTAGGTGTCAGGGGTTAGCGAGTTAGAGGTCAGCGGGTTAGTGAGTTAGAAGTCAGCGGGTTAGATGTTAGGGATTAGCCGTTCGATAAGTCAGTCGTTCTCGGGTTCAAATGACGGCGCGGCGGCCTATCCGTCCTCTTGCTCAACTGAGGCCCAGCCGGAGCCGGCCGCGGCGGAGCAAGCGGAGAGATGGCGGCGTGTGCGCGGAAGGGTGTGACTGAAGAGAAACAAAGCAAGGAGGAGGAGAAGAGAGGATGGAAAGGGACGGGTTGCGTATTCGGCTATGGTTGCCCTTATATAGGCTTCACCGCACGAGCTCGTCTTGAATGGCCATGAAGACAGGAACGGGGTAGTTGCAGCGGCCGCGCAGGTTGGCGCGTATACTGCATCGACTATCGCCGTTCGGGAGACAAAGGCTGGCTCCTGTGCTGCCTGCCGTCGCCACCTACCGAAACGGAAGACGGCGACGGTAACACGGCGGGGGCCACCGTCGTTCGATAGGAGCGTCGCCCGGTGTACGGCCATAGGCTGTTACATGCATGCTAGCTTGGGCTCGACTAGCTGCTTGCATGCAGGCATACGCATAGCTAGCTAGTTGCATGGTGCCTGCTCGTGGTTGGCCTGCCTGCATGCATGCGCATGCACAACTGGCTTGCTGCATGGCTCACGGCGGTGCGAGGTTGGGCAGGATGCGTATGGAATGGACGGCAAGCTCACCGGTGAGACGGGAGCGGAAGGCGACAGCCGGTGATGTCGTAGCGGCCTCGTCGTAGCGGCGCGGCGTGCGGCGACGTCGTCGCCGAAAATAGTATGGGGGAAAATTAGATTTTTATCTTTTCAAACCTAATAGGAATGAAAGGGCTTGGGGAGGTAACATGGACTTTTTCCAGAAAAAGCCCAGCAACAAGAAGGCCATAGTAGAGGGAGCTTACGCAGACTTTTTGGAGTAAAACTAATTTTGGTTAGAGTGAAAATCTTGGGACAAAAACCAGAAGATCAGAGGAGTAGAAAAATTGGAAATTTTCAATAAAAGTTTGGCACTGGCATAAAACAAAGAAACTGTCGGCATGATGCAAAAATTTAAAAATAAATCAGAAATGATTTTTGATCGGTGTATTTTTATTTAGGAATTTCCTCACGGTGTTACAACACATACTGCTCCAACGGTGACGCGGTTACGAACTAACTGTAGATCGATCTCCACATGTTTGGTGTGTTGGTGTTGCACCGGGTTAGTGGAGAGATAAACAACACTCACATTATCACAGTAAACCAGTGTAGAGCGGCTCAAAGGTGCATGAAGCTCATGTAGAAGTTGGCGAATCCAACAAGTCTCAGCTACAGCATTTGCTACAGCCCTGTACTCTGTTTTGGCGCTGGAACGGGACACGGTATGTTGACACTTGGAGGACCAAGAAACCAAGTTGTCACCAAGAAACATGGCATAACTTGAGGTGGATTTTCTCGTGTCTAGACAACATGCCCAATCAACGTCAGAATACGCAATGAGATCATTCGTGAAGGAGAATCGAATGTGAAGTCCAAAATCTATTGTGCCATGGACATAGTGCAAGATGCGCTTAAGTGCGGCGAGATGTGGCTCCCATGGATCATGCATATGAAGACAGACTTGTTGTACGGCATATGAGATATCTGGCCTGGTGAAAGTCAAGTACTGCAAAGCACCAGCAACACTGCTATAGTCGGTGGGATCGGCAACCGGATCACCAGCAAGAGCAAACAACTTGGCATTGGTGTGAAATGGAGTGGAGCATGTCTTGCAGTCTGACATGCCTGCACGTTCTAAAACCTCAAGACAATACTGTTGTTAACTGAGATGGATGCCGGAGGGCTGTCGAGTGACGGAGATGCCCAGGAAGTGATGTAAGTTGCCAAGGTCCTTCATCGAGAACTCGGACTGCAAGGCCTGAATGGTCCACCAAAGGAGTGCATCAAAGGAGGTTGTCAGAACAATGTCATCCACACAGAGAAGCAAATAGACCAAATCTGTGTCGTGGTTGAAGATGAACAGAGAAGTATCTGATTTAGCCTCAACAAAACCAAGTGTGAGAAGAAAGCTGGCAAACCGACTGTACCAGGCATGAGGGGCCTACTTGAGACCATAGAGGGATTTGTTGAGATGACACACCAAGTCAGGCTTGGTAGGGTCAACAAATCTGGCTAGCCGAGTGTAGTAGACCGTCTCCTGAAGTGTGCCATGCAGGAAAGCATTCTTGACATCCAACTGATGAACATGCCAGTCTCGCGAGACTGCTAGGCTGAGGACGATGTGAACAATGGCTGGCTTGACGACGGGCTGAAGGTCTCGTCAAAATCGATGCCGGGACGTTGAGTGAAGCCGCGCAAGACCCAACGGGCCTTGTATCTGTCAAGACTACCATCAAACTGAAATTTATGGCGAAAGATCCATTTACCGGTCACAATGTTAGCCGTGTTGTAGGCACTGGCGAGGACTTGTGGATCCCACTTGGATGGCCCAGTCCACTGGAACGGTGAAGGAGCTGGTGCAGCAATGGGCGTCCGGGGAGCCATCGATGGGCCAGCATACGCCGTCGACCCGAGAAGAGCTGCGAAGGTCTGCTGCTACTGAGGGGTGTACGGATGGTGCTGGGCCGGCGTCGGGAGGCCTAGCATAGCAGTGAATGCGGCCCCAGCGAAACCGGGCCGTGCGCCGAGGATACTTGGGCCAGTCGGCCCGAGCCACATATGGATGCTCCCGTTCCCGGTCCACGGATTGAAGGCCGTGGGCCCGTGGGCCAGGCTTGGTTGGCCCGTGGAGTGGTGGCCTGGGAGCCGGTGTTGCCCTGGGCGTCGCCAGGTGCCCCATGGCTGCCACTACTGCCATTGCCTTCGTTGTCGCCGTCGCCGCCACCGCCACCACTACCGCCATTGCCTCGACCGTGGCAACGGTTGTTGTTGCAGGAGTTGCCGGAGGAGGAGGTGTTGGAGGTCACGGGGTGGGCGTTGGTGGTGTTGGAGGCAACGAGAAGTGTCGTGGCTGTACCGAGCGGCCGATGGCCCTTCATCAGCTCATCGAGGAGAAGTTGAGCGCGAGCTTCGGCGAAGGTGGGGAACGGCTGTTGCTGTGGCAGTAGAGAACGAATATCAAATTTATCATTCAAACCTCCGATGAGCGTGAGGACGAGAGAGCGGTCCTTGACGAGTTCGCCGACGTCGGCGAGGTTGTCGGCGACAACCTTGAGCCAGTGGTAGTAGTCGCCGATGGAGAGGCCGCCTTGTTGGAGGTGATGGAGCTCGGCGGTGAGGTTAACAACGCACCGTTCGCCGTTTCCAAGGAACTGAAGTTCGAGATTGTGCCAGACGGAGGGAGTGCTCGTGGTGGGAGACAATACTTCCTTCATGAGGTCGATGGAGATGGAGCCATAAAGCCAACCAAGGACAACGCAATCCATCTGTGCCCAATCGGCATGGTTGGGGCGAGGAGCGTTGCAGAGGACATGATCGACAAGTGCGTACTTGCCCAGCACCACGAGGAAGAGACCGCGCCATCAAGAGTAATTGTCGGTGGCGAGGTCAAGGGTGACAGGCACAAGGGCCTCACGTTGAGGACGACGACAACCTAGCCGTGGAGAGTGGCGATGGAGTTGGTGTCGAGTGCCGGAGGGGTCGGCGACGGTCAAGGCGGGAAGACGTCCTAGAGCGGAGCGGCCGGCGCGGGCTGGATGCCGAGGCGGGCATGAAGCACCAGAATCTAGGGGGGCCACAGGCGCCGTGGGTAGCATCGGAGGTGGGGCCGACGTGGGCGCGAGGACGACAGGAATCGGTGGCGCGAACGTCGCGAAAACCGGTGAGGGCACCATGGAGGAGACAACGTCATCGGTGGTGGCAGCAGGCGCCTACAGAAGACTGTGCAGCACGGGGGTGAGAGCCTTCCACGGCGGCGGCAAGAAGCGTCGGCTGGCTGGGGTAGGGTTGGAGTAATGAAAGCGAAAAAACCTAATTTGATACCATGAAAGTGTCGTAGGACTCAACACGATAGATTGGAGTACCAATAGAGTGAAGTACATATAGGCTCATACCTTCTGTATCTTGACAACCAATTTATAGCAACAATATCAAAAGAGATAACAATAAGGATGGCAAGAGATAACATGAGACATACACAATCTAACATCATCCTCAATGCCATTGCTCACCACGCCTCCGGCAGGGCAGCCCCGCCCCTGCCCCTCCCTCGCGAGGAAGGCAAGTCGCTGTTGTGCTCCATCGCCATGCGCTCCTACACCGGCCTCCTCGCCTTCATGGCGGCCTACTTCCGGTACCTCTCCAACGATCAGGCTAGGTGCTACCTCTACCTCGCCGCTCACGACCTCCCCCTCGCCTTCAGCCTCGTCCTCCACGACCACCGTCGTCAGTGCCAGCGGCCACGCTTGCTCCCCGACGGCGGCAAGATCAAGGCCGCGCTCAAGGTCGCGGGGTTAGAGCAGAGCACCCTGCGCCCGACGAACTGGCGAGCCTCATGATGGTGCAGTTCCCCGCTGGTCAGCTCTCTCCTATCATGGCCAAACTGAAAGGAAGCGAGCTGCTCACCGTCGGCGATGTCATGGACATCAAGAACTTACTAGGCCATCAATGGCCGCTGAACACGCCGCAGGTTAACATAGACTTCTTGCACCATCCGTACGGCCTCGGCGGTGTCCAACGTGGCCAAGATGGCACGCTGATGCTTCAAACCATCATTGGGGAAGATGGCCGTGTTGCCCTAATCACGATCGCTGCAGACGCAAGCCGCATCGATTCTCCTCAACTCGGATACAACCGTACAAGTACATCTCCGACCTGACGTTTGATTGCGAATCCATGGAGATGAAGCTATCCAGCTTCTTGGCGGGTGTGACGCCGTCGGACGACGGCGACGAGGCTACCGGCGCACCAGTGAACTACGACCTCTCCCCATGTGAACACATACTGTCGCTGAAGATGTGCCTCCTCGACGCCATCCATGGCTTCTACATCCAAGCACTTGACGTGCTGCCCGCTGCCACCGGCGACACTTGCACGACGCGGCGGCGCGACCACTTCATACGCTCCCTCCTCGCGGCCGGTCATTGCTACGGCCCTCTCAACCCCGTGTCCAACATCATTCTCAACATCGTCTGGTACAACGCCGCCTCTCCTCCTCCGCCCGATGATGAGGCTGAGCTACCGGGAGACATCTTTGATGCCATGCTCCATGTGGAGTCCCGTTCCCTGGACGACCTTGTCGCCGCTGCCGCCGGCAAGCCGATCTCGGAGCATGAGGCCATCGAATACGTCTGGTCCAGGCAATGCGACCTCACCGAAATTCTTCAGAACAACAGCAGAGAGACGAAGAGAAACCCCTACGCCGCCGCCGCCGAGGCTTCCGATCAACCCCAGAGCAGCATGATCAGGTCATTCCTCCTCTCCCTCTTCGGCGAGAGGTTGGACTGCCTGCTCCAATGGCTGAAACCCGCGCGAGATTTCGGTTCCTCCAGCTGCGTGATCTTCAACGCTGATTGGGAGAAGCTGAACACAATGATCCACGAATATCATCAGCCAATCCGTGGACTGAAAAGAAAGAGATCATCACCAGAAAACCCATTGCATACACAAGCCCTGTCAGAAATATCAACGGTGAGATCAGCCTTTGCGAAGCGAGAGAGGTTTCTTCGCGCCAAGCTGGAAGAATTGCTAGACAGCTATTGCAGACAACATCATTGGGTAATGAAACTTGGGAGCAAATTAAAACTCTTGCTTAATTTATCGATTGCTTATTTGACTAATTTTTTCTTTCATCCACTCGATTGTGATTGCTGCTACAGGAACCACGCTATAATGTGGATATGATCTGTGGGGTGCAGGAGCCCAAATCCTTCCATTGCAAAATCTACCATGCCAACTTCTTCCCAGCACACAGCAGAATGCTGTGATGAACGGTGATGCAACGACCACAGCATCACTTACCCCTGCGCGCACATTGTTCTTCGTCGAGTTCTGGAAGGAACAACCTCACTCTGGTGTCTTTGGTAATAAACCAAAGGTTTTTTCGCCTGGTGGCTTTGGTAATCCAAAGGTTGAAATCTGCTGCCCTGTACAAGATTACTACACATGTTTCGGTGAGTCATTGAGCCCTTACGATATTTATTTCCTGAAAAAGCCCTTACGATAATAATCTTGATGTATTATGTGCTCTCTCTTATAAGACCATTTTGGCATCTCAATCCCTTGTCTAGATTCACTAATATCCATATGAATTTAGACACATATATAAAACATATAAATGAATCGATGCATGAATCTATTTAAAACACAAAATGTCTTATAACGTGAAACATATAAGTACTATGTAGCACCTAGGTCTGTTAAGAAAGTCTCTCTTGCGTTGGGTGGGTAACAGTTGAAGAAGTACGCTATGGTAGTTGGTAAATATATTTATTTTGTCAACATAAATAAAATTAGTGTGTTTGCCTTAAAATGAATACTATGGTATGTAGCAATCATGTGCATTAATTTTGGAGGGCATCTATAGTTTTCTGTTATCAGACTTTCTACACCAATTTATCTCCATTGTATCCTCATGTCCCCTTTCATTTTGTCTCTGTGAACAGGTCGATGCGCCCATTGTGAGTACGATCCAAGCAAAATTGTTCATCTACCCTGTGGAAATCATAGTGCAGCTTACATGGATGACTCTGTTCATTTGTATCCCGCTACTTCGCTCCATCTTAGTTTCAAAGACAAACAAGTGCCGGAGTCAGACTTCATGTATTTGTTTGATCATGAAAGTGATGAGAAAGTGGCAGAGATCTTGAGACAATCATGACAACATCAAGATGTTTTGGCTCCAACCTTGGTGAAGAACTGGAAGCATCATCAAGATGTTTTGTCTCCAACATTGCTAAAGCATTTGAAGTGGTGATATCCCAATAGCACATTCGTAACAGCTAGGAGCAAAATATTATTGCTGTCGTCTACGGAAGTAAGCATGGCAGGAGCAAAATGTATTCTGTACAAATTGTGCAAAACCCACTCATAGGACAGAAGATTGCTTGTATGACAAACAACCTAGACCAGTGGCTAAGCTTGTAGGTTATGGAGCACTTGGGTTGGGATGTATACTAATCCAGAATGTCAAGGCTGCTCCCCCAAAGGAACATATGAACCCAATGGCTATGGTAAAAGTAGTTTTTGGAGGAACTTTGACTGAAGGGGAGTTGAAGGAAGGCTTCAGGCAACAGCTCAAGTGGAACTGGGATTGGAGAGCTAAGAAACAACCCAATGGGACCTTTCATATAAGATTCCCAAACAGGCTGAGGTTGATAGAATTAGCCAACTTTGATCACTTTAATGTCAAAGGCACAAATATGGAGGTGAATATCTCAGAATGGACTAATGAGTCAGCTGCAATTGGGAAGTTGCATGTGGTATGGGTGAAAGTAGAAGGGATACCAGATGAAATGAAGGGATATCAGGCTTTATATGAGGTGGGTTCTAATCTGGGTGTGGTAATGGAAGTTGACATGCCAAGTGTCACAACAAAGGATGTGGTGAGGTTGAAGATTGGAATGATGGATTACAAACAATTTCCTTTCAAACTTATCTTGTCAACCCCTGAAGCACTCCTGTATGAAGCTATCTTCACAATGGATAAGTGGTAGAGGTGGGATGGTTTAAGGGACAACAAAGAAAAGGTCAGAAGATCACCAATAATCAGGAGTGTGCCAAGAATAGAGAGGAAATAGAAAACAAGGGCAAACAGGCTGCTGAAGAAGAAGGAGGAAATGAAGAAAGATGTGCCAAATCAACATATCACTACTGGACAGCTAGAAATCTTTGCAGAAGAAGACCGGAGTAAAGTGTTACAGATAATACAAGACAAAGAGATGGCTATGAGTATGTAAGAAATGATGAGAATGATCAAAGAAGGGCATTTAAGGGTTGTGGAGGAGAAAAGGGAGAGAGCTTAATGCAGAAGAAGATAGAAGAGGGCAAGAAATCTCAAGAAGACAGGACCAACACCAAGAAAGCTGAACAATTGAAGGAGAAGCTGGACAGCTATAGTGATGAAGCTGGACTAGAAGAAGATGAAGAGGGTAAACTGCAATTAGGAGAAAGTGAAGATTTGTTTGATACCCAAAAATCTGAAAGGACTTTTGCAAAAAACTTGGGTGTGGACTTGCTAGAAGAGGATGGTGGTAGTCAAGAAGAAGAAAGGAGAGCAAGTAAGAGACTAAGAGAGAAAGAAAGGGAAGACAAGAAGACCCTCGACATGGCCATGGATAGAAAGGAAGCACAAAACGCCTTTGTCAACAAAGGTCAGCATAAAATCCCCTCTTTTATAAATGATGACAATATCCCTCTAGTTGAATTAGCAAGTCTGATAGGAGTTGATTTCCGGTGTACTTTGGAGGCTGTTGATACAAACATTAAACTCATTAATGATTTAGAAGAAGCTAGAGTGAAGCTCTTTATGAAAGAGCAGCAAACAAAAATTGAAGTTAACTGTCCTGAAAGCAAAAAAGGTGAAACTAGTGAAGAATGTGATGTTTTAAGTTAATAGATGATATACATTCAGATGATGAAAACTCTGATTTTGAGTTGGCTGAAACTCTTTTGCTTTGTTCTCAATCACATGGTGGAAAGAGAAAAACAAGGAGATGAAATCTTGAAATTGTCAAGGTTACTCCAAAGGTTAATAAGAAAAATCCTGGGAAGAACACTAAAAAGAAAAAATGAAAGGTCTCTTGTGGAATATTAGGGGCATGAAAAATACTGAAAAACTGAAATATCTGAGATATTTGACAAGACAAAACAAAATAGATTTCTTAGGTTTGCAAGAAACAATGAAACAGGGATTCTCTCAACAGTTTTTAGAATCTATTACCAAAGGGAACAAATTTAGTTGGAATTGGATACCAGCTTCAGGAAGATCTGGGGGGATTCTGATGGGTCTAGATGATGAAAAGTTTACTGTGATGAACATAAAAACAGGGACTTACTTTCTGAAAACCACAGTGCTAAATAAACAAGATAAAAAAGAATGGGAGCTGATGGTTGTTTATGGGGCTACACAGAAAGAACATAAGGAAGTTTTTTTGAGAGAATTAGCCTAGGAACTAAATGGACAAAGGAAACCTCTGATAATGGGGGGTGATTTCAACATCATAAGAAAGGAAAGTGAAAAAAAAAACCTGGGGGCTACACTAAGTGGAGCTTCCTTTTCAATGCAATAATAGAACAAGCAAATTTGAGAGAGCTAAGCATTGAGGGG